>MU249629.1:1915911-1970911 GCA_018977245.1 Lethenteron camtschaticum
GAATTTGTTTTAATACTCGTGGAACTGATGAGCTATGAAGCTCTTTTTCACAGATGTCCGGTCAGAGGAGGAGGAGGTGGCTGTTGAAGATCTCGAGGAGGTGTCAAAAGACCTGTGAGGAGGTGTCGGAGATCTTGAGGTGTCGGAAGATCTTGAGGAGGTGGCAGGAGATCTTGAGGAGGTGTTGCAATCACCTTGAAGAGCTCTGGGGACATCAGAAGACCTGTGAGGAGGTGTCGGGAGATCTTGAGGAGGTGTTGCAATCACCTGGAAGAGCTCTGGGGACATCAGAAGACCTGTGAGGAGGTGTCGGGAGATCTTGAGGAGGTGTTGCAATCACCTTCAAGAGCTCTGGGGACCTCTGAAGACCTGTGAGGAGGTTTTGAGAGATCTTGAGGAGGTGTTGCAATCACCTTCAAGAGCTCTGGGGACATCTGAAGACCTGTGAGGAGGTGTCGTAAGATCTTGAGGAGGTGTTGCAATCACCTTCAAGAGCTCTGGGAACATCTGAGGACCTCTGAGGAGGTGTCGGGAGATCTTAAGGAGGTGTCAGAAGATCTTGCGGAGGTGTTGAAATCACCTTGAAAAGCTCTGAGGACATCTGAGGACCTGTGAGGAGGTGTCGGAAGATCTTGAGGAGGTGTTGCAATCACCTTTAAGAGTTCTGGAGACCTCTGAAGACCTGTGAGAAGGTGTCGGGAGATCTTGAGGAGTTGTCGGGAGATCTTGAGGAGGTGTTGCAATTACCTTCAAGAGCTCTGGGGACCTCTGAAGACCTGTGAGGAGGTGTTGAGAGATCTTGAGGAGGTGTTGCAATCACCTTCAAGAGCTCTGGGACATCTGAAGACCTGTGAGGAGGTGTCGTAAGATCTTGAGGAGGTGTTGCAATCACCTTCAAGAGCTCTGGGAACATCTGAGGACCTCTGAGGAGGTGTCGGGAGATCTTAAGGAGGTGTCAGAAGATCTTGCGGAGGTGTTGAAATCACCTTGAAAAGCTCTGAGGACATCTGAGGACCTGTGAGGAGGTGTCGGAAGACCTTGAGGAGGTGTTGCAATCACCTTGAAAAGCTCTGGTGACCTCTGAAGACCTGTGAGAAGGTGTCGGGAGATCTTGAGGAGTTGTCGGAAGATATTGAGGAGGTGTTGCGATCACCTGGAAGAGCTCTGGGGACCTCTGAAGACCTGTGAGAAGGTGTCGGGAGATCTTGAGGAGGTGTTGCAATCACCTTTAAGAGCTCCGAGGACCTCTGAGGACCTCTGAGGAGGTGTCGGAAGATCTTGACACGAAGTCTTGGATGGGCTTGAGCGCGTTGAACGAGGAATTTGAGGAGGTCGTTCCAGGAGCCTTGAGGAGCTATTTGAAGGGACCACGGGATGACTTGGGCTCGAGAAGATGACGAGGTGAGACGCGGAAACGATCTCCCTCACCCTGGCGCAATCACTCGCTCGCTCGCTCAACGTTGCATTTCACCATCGTCTTCATTGCCGCAGTCATCATCAATACTACCATCATTACCACACATGTCATCATTGCTATCATCATAATCATCACCACCTCTACGATCGTCATCACAACCACCATCATCACCACCTCCACCGTCATCACCATCATCACAACCATCATCACCACCACCACCATCATCATCACCATCATCACCATCATCACAACCTCGACGACCATCATCACAACCATCATCATCACCATCATCACCACCTCCACGACCATCACATCATTATCAACACCACGATAACCTCCTCAACCTCCCAACCTCCTCACCTCCTCCACCACCACCACCACCACCACCTCCACCACCACCTCCACCACCACCACCGCCACCACCACCACCGCCACCTCCACCACACCTCCACCACCTCCACCACCACCACCACCGCCACCTCCACCACCACCACCTCCACCACCACCACCACCACCGCCACCGTCTATGGGAGAGACAAAGACGGCCGGGCGTGGTATTTGCCCGCACACCCCCCCCTCTCGCTCGCAGCACTTGCCCCAACAGCCCGTCGGAGGCTATACGGGGTGAAGGTTCTTTGTCTTTCCCTTTGCCGCAGCGCGGAGCAGCGAGAATGTCGACGCCTTTGACGAGAGGCGATGACCCCCTCCCCCCCCTCCCCCGCTCCCCCCCTCCCCCGCTCCCCCCCCTTGCTCCCCCCCCTCTCCCCCCCTCCTCTTCCTCCCCCTCCCCCGCTCCCCCCTCCTCTCCCCCCCTCCCCGCTCCCCCCCCCGCCCCCCCCTCTCCCCCCCCCCCCCCCCCCCCCCCCCCGCTCCCTCCCGCCCCCCCGCCCCCCCCGCCCCCCCCCCCGCTCCCCCCCCTCCCCCCGCCCCCCCCCCCGCTCCCCCTCCCCTTGCTCCCTCCCCCCCCCCCCCTCCCCCCTCCCCCCCCCCCGCTCCACCCCCGCTCCCCTCCCTCTCCCGCTACCCCACTCTCTCCCCGCGTTCCCGCCCTCACGTCCGTGTTGACCCTCACGTCCGACGCGAGGCAATCGCCTCTCGTGGATTTCCCATCGTAAGCGGAGACAAAGAACTCACCCCACCCCCTACCCCCTCCCTCCTCCCTCCCCCCCCTCCTCCCTCCTCCTCCCTNCCTCCTCCTCCTCCTCCTCCTCCCCTCCTCCTCCTCCCTCCTCCTCCTCCCTCCTCCCTCCTCCTCCCCCTCCTCCTCCCCTCCCTCCTCCTCCTCCTCCTCCTCCCCTCCTCCTCCCTCCCCTCCCTGCCTCCTCCTCCCTCCCCCTCCTCCCCCTCCCCCCCCTCCCCCCCTCCCTCCCCCCTCCCCTCCTCCTCCCTCCTCCTCCTCCCTCCTCCTCCTCCCCCTCCTCCCCCCATCCTCCTCCTCCCTCCTCCACCCCCTCCTCCTCCTCCCTCCTCCTCCTCCTCCCTCCTCCTCCTCTCCTCCTCCTCCCTCCTCCCCCCTCCTCCTCCTCCCTCCTCCACCCCTCCTCCTCCTCCCTCCTCCTCCCTCCTCCCCTCCTCCTTCAGCAGACACATTTGCTGTCAGGGTGCTGTGAGCGAGCAGCAGCCCCAAGCTGGTGAACAGTTCACGCAAAGTTGCCCTGTGACCTAAGAAGATCTTGAATCGGGTTTCGTCAACAAAACAACAACAACAATAAATGTAAAAATCACGAAACACAACGCTTGCAACAGGTCGCATAAAAACTATGAATACGATACATACAGCGACGCAAAAAAACTCAACAAATTTGTAACAAAAATGAACAATTTATTATTTAACTATAAATAAAAACGTTCTGAACGGACATTTGATTAGAATGTCGACGCGGGCACGCACGACACCACGCCCGGCCGCCTTTGTCTCCCCGCCCCCCCCCCGGCCCCCCAGAGTGACGATGTGACCTCTGACCGACGGTCGGTAGACGTCAAACAATGTTTGCTCCGGTTAGCCGCGTGTGTCGCGCGAACCGCTGCGCCACCGCTCTCCACCGAACAGACCCCGCAACACGCCACGAGTCTCGAGCAGGCAACGCGGGACCTGCTTCGCCACCCTTAACAGCTTTGACGAGAAGAGGTTCCAACCTTCCTAAGATGCGAACTCACCACCAGACTGCCACCTTTCGCAAGGAATCCACGCACAGTACTTGTGGGCGAACATGCAGACAAACGCCGTGCTCTGGTAGCGTGTGATGCATTGGGTTTTTGTTTGAACGGATTGGTCCACACCAGAGACGGCTTTCTTTAGAGCAGGAGTGGGGAACGTCCTGCCCGCGAAATCATTTGTGTCTCTGGCCCTGCCAAGGCAACCGCAGGCGGGACTCGAAATTCAACAAATCTAGGAGCAAACCTGGAAAAGCAGTTGCGAGTAGCAGCAGCAACATCATCAATACCAGCTAACATCACCACGCCTCTCAAGCAGTTCCAGCCGTCGCATTAAGGGCGAGTTAATGAAATGATCGACCAAATATAACGGGGCTAATTTTTAAGTTGCTACTTTTGTATGGGCCGCGAATGATGTTATATAAAAAAATATCCAAATGGCCCTCAAACGGCGTTAGACCAGAGGACGCAAAAAGGCGAAACAGCACAAAGACGACGGGAGCTCTGCATGCTGATATGAGCTACCCGTCGGAGGCCGTCGGACTGCGAGAAGGGCTGCGTGAGAGAGAGAGAGCGAGAGGGTGAGCGAGAGAGTGAGCGAATGAGTGACCGAGAGAGTGAGCGAGAGAGTGACCGAGAGAGTGAGTGAGAGAATGAGCGAGAGAGTGACCGAGAGAGTGACGACAGAGTGAGCGAGAGAGTGACCGAGAGAGTGAGCGAGAGAGTGAGCGAGAGAGTGAGCGAGAGAGTGAGCGAGAGAGTGAGCGAGAGAGTGACCGAATGAGTGACCGAGAGAGTGAGTGAGAGAATGAGCGAGAGAGTGAGCGAGAGAGTGAGAGAGAGAGTGAGCGAGAGAGTTAGCGAGAGAGTGAGCGAGAGAGTGAGCGAGAGAGTGACCGAGAGAGTGAGCGAGAGAGTGAGCGAGAGAGTGACCGAGAGAGTGACCGAGAGAGTGAGCGAGAGAGTGAGGGAGGGAGTGAGCGAATGAGTGAGCGAGAGAGTGAGCGAGAGAGTGACCGAGAGAGTGAGCGAGAGAGTGAGTGAGGGAGTGAGCGAATGAGTGAGCTAATGAGTGAGCGAGAGAGTGAGTGAGAGGTGGGGGTTTGCATAAAGCAAAGTAAAAAAAAATTACGAAATGATGAACGAAGCAAAGTGCCGACTACACCGAGCATCTTCTTGTTTCCACTGATCGTAAAAAAGAAACAAAGACGACGCAGCACATCCTAATCAGAGCGTGTTGGCTTTGTGCTTGCATGTTCACCACTAGTCTGTGTGTGTGTGCTTAATGCCGACGGCACTCCCTTGCAAAAGGTTTCAGTTTTGTGCGTTGACATCTTCACGCGCCTCTAACTGTTTCATTGCCAGAAACGGTTCAACCTCTTCTCATACCGTGAGCAGGCTGCAGGGGCAAGTGCTGTTAGCGAGCATCTATGTGTGGCACACGAGGGGATGGGTGGCCAGCACCACGCCCGGCCGCCTTTGTCTCCCCAGAGTGGCGATGTTTTTACGCACAGAACCCTAGTACTCTTTTGAGGCTGAGTCGACCTAGGGGAGGCCCAGGACCGTTCAGATAATCGTCACGGGTGTTGGCCGTGAGCGGGAATCGAACTCGGGTCGCCTCGTAGCTACGCCACCGCTCCCCANGCACAAGACAAAGATTCCCCATGTAGCCTTAGCAGACTGTTGGGGCAAGTGCTGGTAGGAACGGCACACGAGGGGTGGGTGGCCAGAACCACGCCCGACACCACACAGACAAAGACACAACAACAACAAAACAACGCCACCAAGAGTGGCGGTGACGTCACCACGACGCTTGTGCCAGGCCATGTGCACCTTGAGGCCACGTGAAGTGTCGAACGCCCGCTGGCAGGAGGTCACGGGCAGACCCAGCAGGTGCCACGGGTCGACTGACAAAGACACAAACAAAGATACCCATATAGACTTAACAGACTGTAGGGCAAGTGCTGTTAGCGAGCACCTATGAAGGCCGGAACGGTACACGAACGAGGGGTGGGTGGCCAGCACCACGCCGACCGCCTTTGTCTCCCCAGTGGCGATGTTTACACACCGCACCAGGTACTCATTTGAGGCTGAGTCGACCTAGGGGAGGCCCAGGACCGGTTCAGATAATCGTCACTGGTGTTAGCTGTGAGCGGGAATCGAACCCGGGTCGCTAGGTTCATAGCGCAGCGCACTAACCGCTACACTACCGCTCCCCACAAAGACAACAACATAGACACACACATTAGTAACAACTCAACAGGGAGTTTGTATTTTTCAGCTCTTTGCCGCTACAGTTCAAATTGTAGAGCGAGAGGGAGAATGTTCACGCATTTTCCGGATGATGAGACGCACCAGTTGTGACTGCGTCTTATAAGTCGGTAGGCGTGCGTGTGTGTGTGCGTGTGTGTGTGTGTTCATAGTGTGCGTGTGTGTGTGTTCATAGGTGTACGTGTGTGTGTTCACAGGTGTGTGTTCATAGGCGTGCGTGTGTGTGTGTGTTCATAGGCGTGCGTGTGTGTGTGTTCATAGGCGTGCGTGTGTGTGTGTGTTCATAGGTGTACGTGTGTGTGTGTGTTCACAGGTGTGTGTTCATAGATGTGCGTGTGTGTGTGTTGATAGGTGTATGTGTGTGTTCATAGGTGTGCGTGTGTGTGTGTTCATAGGTGTGCGTGTGTGTGTGTTCATAGGTGTACGTGTGTGTGTGTGTTCACAGGTGTGTGTTCATAGGTGTGCGTGTGTGTGTGTTGATAGGTATGTGTGTGTGTTCATAGGTGTGTGTTCATAGGCGTGTGTTCATAGGTGTGCATGTGTGTGTTCATAGGTGTGTGTGTGTTCATAGGTGTGCGTGTGTGTGTTCATAGGTGTGCGTGTGTGTGTGTGTTCAAAGGTGTGTGTGTGTTCATAGGTGTTTGTGTGGGTGTGTTCATAGGTGTGTATGTGTGTGTTCATAGGTGTGTGTGTGTGTGTTCATAGGTGTGTGTGTGTGTGTGTTCATAGGTGTGTGTGTGTGTTCATAGGTGTGTGTGTGTGTTCATAGGTGTGTGTGTGTTCATAGGTGTGTGTGCGTGTGTGTGTGTGTTCATAGGTGTGTGTGTGTTCATAGGTGTGTGTGTGTGTTCATAGGTGTGTGTGTGTGTTCACAGGTGTGTCTGTGTGTTCATAGGTGTGCGTGTGTGTTCATAGGTGTGCGTGTGTGTGTGTTCATAGGTGTGTGTGTGTGTTCATAGGTGTGTGTGTGTTCACAGGTGTGTCTGTGTGTGTGTTCATAGGTGTGCGTGTGTGTTCATAGGTGTGCGTGTGTGTGTGTTCATAGGTGTTGTGTGTGTTCATAGGTGTGCGTGTGTGTGTTCGTGTGCGTGTGTGTGTTCATAGGTGTGTGTGTGTTCATAGGTGTGTGTGTTCATGTGTGTGTGTGTGTGTGTTCATAGGTGTACGTGTGTGTGTGTTCACAGGTGTGTGTTCATAGGTGTGCGTGTGTGTTCATAGGTGTGTGTGTGATCATAGGTGTGCGTGTGTGTGTGCGTGTGTTCATAGGTGTGCGTGTGTGTGTTCATAGGTGTGCGTGTGTGTGTGCGTGTGTGTGTGCGTGTGTGTGTGTTCATAGTGTGTGTGTGTGTGTTCATAGGTGTGTGTGCGTGTGTGTTCATAGGCGTGCGTGTGTGTGTGTGTTCATAGGCGTGCGTGTGTGTGTGCGTGTGTGTGTGCGTGTGTGTGTGTTCATAGGTTGTGTGTGTGTGTTCATAGGTGTGTGTGTGTGTTCACAGGTGTGTGTTTATAGGTGTGCGTGTGTGTGTGTTGATAGGTGTGTGTGTGTGTTCATAGGTGTACGTGTGTGTGTGTGTTCACAGGTGTGTGTTCATAGGTGTGCGTGTGTGTGTGTTGATAGTGTATGTGTGTGTGTTCATAGGTGTGTGTTCATAGGTGTGCATGTGTGTGTTCATAGGTGTGCGTGTGTTCATAGGTGTGCGTGTGTGTGTTCATAGGTGTGCGTGTGTGTGTTTAGGTGTGTGTGTGTTCATAGGTGTGCGTGTGTGTGTTCGTAGGTGTGTGTGTGTTCATATGTGTGCGTGTGTGTTCATAGGTGTGCGTGTGTGTGTTCATAGGTGAGCTTGTGTGTGTTCATAGGTGTGTGTGTGTTATAGGTGTGTGGGTGTGTGTGTGTTCATAGGTGTGTGTGTGTTCATAGGTGTGCGTGTGTGTGTTCATAGGTGTGCGTGTGTGTGTATTCATCGGTGTGCGTGTGTTTGTGTTCATAGGTGTGCGTGTGTGTGTGTTCATAGTGTGTGTGTGTGTGTTTATAGTGTGTGTGTGTGTTCATATGTGCGTGTGTGTGTTTATAGGTGTGAGTGTGTGTTCATAGGTGTGCGTGTGTGTGTTCATAGGCATGCCTGGGGAGCGGTGGCGCAGCGGTTAGCGCTACGCTGCACTACGAACCCGGCCACCCGAGTTCGATTCCCGCTCACGGCCAACACCAGTGACGATTATCCGAAGCGGTCTTGGGCCTCCCTAGGTCGACTCAGCCTCAAATGAGTACCCGGTGCCATGCGTAAAAACATCGCCACTGGGGAGACAAAGGCGCCGGGCGTGGTGCTGGCCACCCANCCCTCGTGTGCCGTCCGGCCTTCATAGGTGCTCGCTAACAGCACTGCCCCAACAGTCTGTCCAGGCTACACGGGGGATCTTTGCCTGTGTAGACACTGTGTGTGTGTATACACACTAACCATGCTCCACTTGCCCAGCAGTCTGGTGAGGCTATACGGGGATCTTTGTCTGTGTAGACACTGTGTGTGTGTGTACCACTAACCACTGCTCCACTTGCCCCAGCAGTCGGTGAGGCTACACGGGGATCTTTGTCTGTGTAGACACTGTGTGTGTGCACACGGTGAGTTTACACGATCGGCCCTTTGTGTATTTGCGTGTGGCCGAGTTCTGTGCGGATTTGATTGTGTGGGCGCGTCTCGTGATGTGAGATTACGGCTAAGCCAGTTCATGTTCGCATGAAATGTAAATATATCTTGATATCACTGCGTAGCAAACACCGCACCTTTGGCATTCAAGCCAAAACATTGTGGGATTGCATTGAGACGTAGAATGAAACAAGAAACGATGTCAACTATATTTTATTTTAGCAGTGATAGTAAGGGACCGCCGAGCTACGTAGCGACGTCTTGGCGATCCGAAGTGGCTCATCCTCATCATCGTCATCATCATCGTCATCATCCTCGTCATCCTCATCATCGTCATCATCATCGTCGTCATCATCATCATCGTCCTCATCATCATCATTATCGTCATCATCATCGTCATCATCATCATCGTCATCATCGTCATCATCATCGTCATCATCGTCATCATCATCATCGTCATCATCGTCATCATCGTCTTCATCATCGTCATCATCGTCGTCATCATCATTATCGTCATCATCATCATCGTCATCATCATCTCATCACCATCATCATCATCGTCATCATCGTCATCATCGTCATTGTCATCATCATCTTCATCACCATCGTCGTCATCATCATCGTCGTCATCATCATCGTCATCATCATCATCATCGTCGTCATCATCATCGTCGTCATCATCGTCATCATCGTCGTCATCGTCGTCGTCATCGTCATCATCATCGTCATCATCATCATCGTCGTCGTGGGACATGTATAGGGCAGCCAAACAATTCTAAACGCGCGATATCGATTCTAAATGTGGTCCGGATAAAAGCGGAGGACCCGGAGACAATCCACGCGACCACGGGGAGAGAGAGACACGCAGACTCCAAATATACAGCAGCAGGCGTCAGGGTCAGGATCGCACCCACGACCTCCTGTAGACCAGGCGAGGTAGTTAACATTCATAGCCACCGTGATGATGATGAGAGAGAGAGACACGCAAACTCCAAATATACAGCAGCAGGCGTCAGGGTCGGGATCGAACCCACGACCTCCTGTATACCAGGCGAGGTAGTTAACATCTCCTAGCCACCGTGGCGCCATATATCACATTGATCTTCATCTAACGGTAGATATATCACCGTGGTGGTGTGGGTGATGGTGATGATGATGATGAAGGCATGGAGAGACGCAAGCTGGGAATTTACACTGAGAGACGGATAGAGATGAACACGCACATTAGAGACATCATTACATTGATTTAATCCAGCAGTGGATGGATCATGGTTGATTGATGATGATGACGATGGTAACGATGTTCATGATGATGACGACAGAAAGATGATTCATGACGCGACACATTCCGTGACGATGATGACGACGATGATGACGACAGAAAGATGATTCGTGACGCGACATATTCCCGTGACGATGATGACGACGATGATGATGACAGAGAGATGATTCGTGACACAACACATTCCTGTGACGATGATGACGACGATGATGACGACAGAGAGATGATTCGTGACGCGACACATTCCCGTGACAATTATGACGACGATGATGACGACAGAAAGATGATTCGTGACGCGACACATTCCCGTGACAATGATGACGACGATGATGACGACAGAACGATGATTCGTGACGCGACACATTCCTGTGACGATGATGACGACAGAACGATGATTCGTGACGCGACACATTCCCGTGACGACGATGACGATGATGCTAACGACAATGAGGTGCTTTGTTGTTGCTGTTGTTGTTGCTGTGTTGTTGTTGCTGTCGCAGGACGGTGACGTCACACGCGGACACCCACGGCGATGATGACGTCGACGCTCCGATTGAACGCGCACTCGAGACGCGCACCGCCCGCGTCGCTGGTGCCGTCGGTGATCACGACAGGAGGAGGAGGGTAACGCGAAACAGACAGTGCCGTTGANTGCGACGATGATGACGCCTGATGATCCCCACCCACCCCACCCCGACGCCGCCCCTCCACCGTGACGTTTTTACGCCCGCGGGCTCCCGGCTGTTGTTGTAGCGACGCTGCTCACCCCCTGCTCGCCAGGGCGATTTCGCCTCAACGCCCACACAAGGCAAACCCCGTACCAAGGAGCGGGCAGTGCTGTGACACATCGCACCAGGCAAGGTATAGCCTCAAGGCTGCGGGGCAAGTGCTGGACCACAACACCAAAAAGACCCCGCATAGCCTGCGAGGAGTGTCGGGGAAGTGCTGTGACGCCCCAACACCAAGGCAAAGATCCCTAGCCCAGGGCTGTCGGGGCAGCACTCCCCAACACCAAGACAAAGACCCCCGTATAGCCGCAAGGGCTGTCGGGGCAGTGCTGTGACCCACAACACACCACCCCCTGCCGCAAGGGGCTGTCGGGCCTGTGACTCCCCACACAAGAGAAAGACCCCCGTATAGCCTGCAAGGGCTGTCGGGCAAGTGCTGTGACTCCCACAACACACAAGACAAAGACCCCCGTATAGCCTGCAAGGGCTGTCGGGGCAAATGCTGTGACGCCCAACACACAAGAAAGATCCCCCGTATAGCCTGCAAGGGCTGTCGGGGCAAGTGCGCGCACACACACACACACCCACACCCCACGATGTTCTACAACTGCTCGGACGTCGACTGCAGCGCTGCCGTCGGCATCGGCGGTGTCGGAGGAGACGGTGGAGGTGGAGTAGGTGGAGTAGGTGGAGGTGGTGGAGGTGGTGTGGTGGCTACACTCCATCGGTGCGGCAGGAGGTCGAGCATCAGGAGCAGGAGCAGCACCCCTCGGGCTCGCTGGCCACGCAGGTGTCGCTGTCCATCGTGCTCGCCCTCGTCACCCTGGCGACGGCGCTCGCGAACGCCTTCGTCATCGCCACCATCTGGCTGAGCCGCAAGCTTCACTCGCCCGCCAACTACCTCATCGGCTCGCTCGCCTTCACCGACCTCCTGGTCTCCGTCCTAGTCATGCCCCTGTGCATGTGTACACGGTGAGCGGACGCTGGACCCTTGGGCCGGTGCTATGCGACGTGTGGCTCTCGTCGGACATCACCTTCTGCACGGCCTCCATCCTGCACCTGTGCGTCATCGCGCTCGACCGCTACTGGGCCATCACCGACGCGGTGAACTACGCGGCCCGGCGCACGTGGCGGCGAGCCGGCGCCATGATCGCCGTGTGTGGGTCATCTCGGTCTCCATCTCGCTGCCGCCGTTCTTCTGGCGCCAGGCGAAGGCCGAGGAGGTGTTCGAGTGCGTCGTGAACACCGACAAGATCCTCTACACGGTCTACTCGGTGTGCGGCGCCTTCTACCTGCCCACGCTGGTACTCATCCTCCTCTACGGGAAGATCTACCACGCGGCGCGCTCGCGCATCCTCCTGCAGCACCACCAACACCACCCGCACCACCGCAGGACCAGCACACCCAAGGCAGCAGCAGCAGCAGCAGTGGCAGCAGCGGCGGCGGCAGCGGCACGATGGGCCGCGCGGCAAAGGCAAGAAGGTGGCGTGGATCGGCAGCTCCCTCGGCAAGAGGCTCGCGTCGGCCAGGTTGCTGGACGTGACGACGTCGCGGCCGTCCGTGCGCTGGAGGCATGCGCAGCAGCAGCAGGAGCAGGAGGTCCTCAATCATCATGATAACATGAGCACCACCAGCAGCAGACGCAGGAGGCCTCAATCATCATGATAACCATCAGCACCACCAGCAGCAGACGCAGGAGGCTCAATCATCATGATAACCATCAGCACCATCAGCACACCAGCAGCAGACGCAGGAGGTGCTCAATCATCATGATAACCATCAGCACCACCAGCAGCAGATGCAGGAGGTCCTGAATCATCATCATGATAACCACCAGCACCACCAGCAGCAGACGCAGCAGATGCAGGAGGCCCTCATCATCATGATAACCATCAGCACCACAGCACCAGATGCAGGAGGTCCTGAATCATCATGATAACCATCAGCACCACCAGCACCAGATGCAGGAGGCCCTCAATCATCATGATAACCATCAGCACCACCAGCAGCAGATGCAGGAGGTGCTCAATCATCATGATAACCATCAGCACCACCAGCAGCAGACGTGGCAGATGCAGGTCCTCAATCATCATAACCATCAGCACCACCAGAAGCTGATGCAGGAGGTCCTCAATCATCATAGCCATCAGCACCACCAGCAGCAGACGAAGGAACAGGAGGTCCTCAATCATCATGATAACCATCAGCACCACCAGCAACAGACACAGGAGGTCCTCAATAATCATGATAACCACGAGCACCACCAGCAACAGACACAGGAGGTCCTCAATCATCATGATAACCACGAGTACCACCACCAGCAGACGCGGCAGATGCAGGTCCTCAATCATCATCATAGCCATCAGCACCACCAGCAACTGATGCAGGAGGTGCTCAATCATCATGACTATCAGCAGCAGCAGATGGAGGAGGAGGTCTTCAATCGCCATCAGCACCACCACCACCACCAGCAGCAGATGGAGGAGGTCTTCAATCACCATGACCATCACAAGCAGCGGCAGCAACTTGACGATGATGGCGGCTACATCCACAGTGGTCAAACATCAGCAGCATTGCGGCAGCATCGGCATCATCAGCAGCATCGGCATTAGCGCAGCATCAGCATCATCAGCAGTATCGGCATTAGCGGCAGCATCGTCATCATCAGCAGCATCGGCATTAGCGGCAGCATCGCATCATCGCCAGCATCGGCATTAGCGGCAGCATCGCATCATCAGCAGCATCGGCATTAGCGGCAGCATCGGTATCATCAGCAGCATCGCATTAGCGCAACATCGTATCATCAGCAGCATCGGCATTAGCGGCAACATCGTCATCATCGCCAGCATCGGCATTAGCGGCAGCAGCGGCGGCGTTAGCAGAATCATCATTAGCAGGAGCATCATCGTCATCATCATCATCAGCAGCAGCAGCGGCATCGTCAACAGCAGCTTCGGTATTAGCAGAATCATCAATAGCAGCTACAGCAACATCAGCATCATCATCATCAGCAGCATCGCCGGCTTTACGCAGGACAGCGGCATTGAGGGTCCCCGGGGGCCGCAGCCTCGCCTCCTCCTCGTCCGCCTCCTCTTCGTCCACCTCCTCCTCTTCGTCGCTGCTGCTGCGGTGGTCGTCGTCGTCGCCGAGACGGAAGGGCAGCTCCATGGCCCGCTACCTCCTGGGCCACGGGCACGGCAAGTTGGGAAGACCTCGCCTCGTGTCGGCGCGCGGCGGCGGCGGAGGCGTTGATGTTGAGGGCATCTCCCTCGGCGGTGGTCGCGGTGGCGGCGGACGACGCGGCGGCACCAACTCGCGCTCCTCGCCCCTGGCGAGACCCAAGAGGGCCACGTGGGTGACTCGAGACACGACGGGCGCCACCACCACCGCCACCACCACACGAGGCCGGCAGCGGCGACAGCGGCGGCAGCGTCCGCGTGAACGTGGCGACGCGCTCTGCGAACGCCGGCGAATCGCGGCGGCTCGCGAACGCAAGGCCACGACGACCCTCGGGGTCATCCTGGGCGCGTTCATCGTCTGCTGGTTGCCCTTCTTCCTCGCCAGCCTCATCCTGCCCATCTGCCAGCACCGCTGCTGGTTCGCGCCGGCGCTCTTCGACTTCTTCACGTGGCTCGGCTACCTCAACTCGCTCGTCAACCCCGTGATCTACACGTGGTTCAACGAGGACTTCAAGCAGGCCTTCCAGAAGCTCGTGCGGTGCAAGCAGATCTACTGAGGATCAGGTGCGGGGGAGGGGGAGGAGTGGCGTGAGGCGGGATGGGTCAGGGGTCCGGGTTCGGTCCGGTCGAGAGTTGAAACTGTTCAACTATCAACTCGTTTTGTTTCTCTTCCATCTTAAGCCGGGCAAGGCTACTAGCGATCTCTGGCCAGCGCAAATTGACAGCGGCGGCTTCTCGTCGCCACGTGTGAAATGTGTAGCAGTGGACAAATATGACTCTGACGCGTGACGTCGATTCAAAATGTGAAGGGGCGGGGGAGGAAAAAAACCCGGAGTGGCCTCGGGAGCAAAATCCACGCGACCACAGGAGAGAAAGAGAGAGAGAGACTCAAACTCCAACTATACAGCAGCGGGCATCGTCAAGGTCGGGATCGAACCCACGACCTCCTGCATGCCAGGCGAGGTAGTTAACATCTCCAAGCCACCGTGATGATGATGATGAGAGAGAAACACGCAAACTACAAATGTACAGCAGCAGGCGTCAGAGTCGGGATCGAACCCACGAACCTCCTGCACACCAGGCGAGGTAGTTAACATCTCCTGGCCACCGCGTGGATGACCCGGGCGGTGTGAGACCTCCTGCCGCTCGAGTCCATGGCGCTCGCGCGGATCGTCTTGGCCGCACGGGGGCGTGGCGGTGAGGGTCAAGGAGAGGTCAAGGAGAGGTCAAGGAGAGGTCGAGGAGGGGAGGTGGGGCATCTGCTTGCTGGCCACGATCGGGAGACCAAGTCTGCTGGTGCGACGTCTTCAGACTCCAGGCAACCCCCCCCCTACCAACCCCCCCGCCCCGGTTGACCTCCCTCTCTTACGTGTAAACAACAACACAACAAGAGCACAACAACAGCAGCACAACGACAACACCACACTCGTTATGAATGGAGTTGGGCATGCATCTCAATATAGGATCGTAGAACTTGGGCAACTGTTGTTGTTAACGCCGGTTCTGACTGCTGCCGATAAACCTGCTCGTTATAACAACAACAACAAAACAACAACAACAACAATACTCGTTATTAATGGAGTTGGCCATACATTTCAATATAGGATCGCAGAACTTGGGCAAATGCTGTTAACGCCGGTACTGGCTGCTGCCTATCATCTGCTCGTTATAACAACAGCAACAACAACACAACAACAACAATACTCGTTATTAATGGAGTTGGCCATACATTTCAATATAGGATCGCAGAACTTGGGCAACTGTTGTTCTTAACGCCTGTTCTGTCTGCTGCCTATAAACCTGCTCGTCTGTGAATCGTCATCTCTCTCTTTCTCCCTCTCTCCCCTCTCCCCGAATCTCTCTCTCCCTCTCTCCCTCTCTCCCTCTCTCCCTCTCTCCCTCTCCCGAATCTCTCTCTCCCTCTCTCCCTCTCTCCCCTCTCTCCCGAATTCTCTCTCTCAGAGCAGTGAAGGCATCGTGTCCCGTCACACGTGCGCGTGTGTCTGAAAATAATGACAATAATCATCGCCTCGAATCATTTGCCGACAAGTTGATCTCGATGCAATCTGGCACCGGTTCGCCAGCGACAAAAAAAAAACGCCGAGCGTTTCACCGTGTGAGTTGTTACAGTGCCGGTTACTTTCCGTAACCCTAATGCACTGATTATTGTTGATGATCATGGTGGTGGTGGTGGTGATGATGATGATTCTCACCATACTCTTGGGTTTTTTTCGGAAAGTCACGTAGGTAAAAAATGAAATTAAAAGTTAATTAAAGTAATAGTGGGAAATAAAATAAAATAATAAATCACATTTATTATGATTTATTATTTTATTTTATTTCCATTATTATTTTTATTAACTATTAATTTTATTTGTTACCTACGTGACTTTACCGAAAAAAACTAAGAGTATGAATCCTTGCAGTCACAAAAGCTTCAAATCTAGGATTCTCACCATCTCATCTATCCGTGATTGTAATCATCATGTTGACGATAGCTGATGATATGGATAATCGTCGTCATCGTCATCATCGTTCATAATTCCTCGCCGTTCATCGCAATCGATATTGACAATCAGTGTCGGAGCAATTATCGATCACTGATCATGCCTTCGATGATAACGATCTCTTTACACTCAAGCGAGCGCCGATCCACCGAGTGCTCGCCTCCTGTTTACAGCCGAGAGACGGTGGTGGACATTCAACGTTCCTATGGCAGGGGACGAGTCGCGTTAATCCATTGGACAGTCACCCTCAATCTTCCTCACCGAAAGCGGTGCTCGTTTTATCGACCCGGAGGAAGAGAGGGACGATGACGACCACGATGATGATGGGCGAAGTCAATCCCCACCCCATAACCGGGAGTTGAACTCGTCCCTTTCGCAGCTGAGCAGCGAATGCCTGACCCGCTGCGACCTTTTAATCATTTTTCATAATCCCTGCAAATTTGCCTGCCATTAATACAACCCACCCCATCATCATCAGCAGCAGCAGCGGCGGCGGCGAGGGCTGCTTATGCGGCATATTCCCCCTCAATCATCGCTCGCCAACGGCGGTAATAGCTAATCAATGAGATCGATGTTTTGCCATTATCCGCCCATTGTACTCGTCACGCTGTTGTATCGATCACCGCCGGCGCGTCGTGATGCGTGAAGGTGGATTTGGGGGGGGGGGGGGGTTCTTTAATAGGGGTTGGTCGCAATCGACTATTCATTGAATGGGTGGGAGTCGCTTTAAACGTCGCCAGCGTAGGATCGCAGAACTCGGGAAATTCGAAAGGGGTTTGAGTTTTTGCTCGCCCGGTGATCTGCTTTTTCGTTTTTTTTTTAAGTTTGTTCATTATTTGACAAGGGGGCCGTCCATAAATGACGTCACGCACCTAGGGAGGGGGGGGCGTCAGACATTTGTGACGATGTGTGACGAGGGGGGTGGGGGTTGGTTCAGAAATGTGACGTCACATCAAAATGGCAACTTTAAATGAATATAGACGACACGTTCTACTTAATTAAATAGACTTTTAATAAATGTTTTCTCCTACAACATCAGAGTGCAGCGCCACATTAAACACGCACTACAATGACAATAGTTGAAAGCGATTTGAAGCATGTTTATTTTGGGGGGGGGCAGAGCTTTGACGTCATATTTGAAGAGGGGGTCTGACTTTGTGATGCCGTTGACGAGTNGGGGGGGGTCAAAAATCGTCCAAAATCGCGTGACGTCATTTATGGCCGGCCCCCAAGGCGTGGGTGAGGCTCCTCACGGGTCAACATTGGCGGATCTTTTGCAGAGGCGACCCCAAGGCGATCGACAATGATAGGCCGAGGGAGCACGTGGGCGCGTGACGTCATCGTCGTTGCGTGGACATGGCGGCAGTCAAATAACTCTGAACGGGTGACGTTGATTCTTAAATGGAGGAGAGGGAGAGAGACACAAACTACAAATATACAGTAGCAGGGGTTAGGGTATGGATGGAACCCACGACCTACTGTATACCAGGCGAGGTAGTTAACATCTCCTAGCCACCGTGATGATGATGAGAGAGAGACGCAAACTCCAAATATACAGCAGCAGGTGTCAGGGTCGGATCGAACCCACGACCTCCTGTACACCAAGCGAGGTAGTTGACATCTCCTAGCCACCGAATTGGCCAAAGTGTACAAATATAGGATCACGGAGCTTGGGTAAGTGTGGGTGTCGGTTCTGGCGTTTGCCTGTGGCTTCCTGCGTCAATGAATCATTCTCTCTTTCTGAATCATTCTCTCTCCAAATCATTCTCTCTCTGAGTGAGAGAGAATGACATCTGTGCGCACTACATTTTCCAGCGTGTGAGATGCAATTTACATGAATAATGCCTCTCTATGTAAATGCATTGTGATTAACATGACTCATTATAATTACGATCTCATATTCTTACTCTTGTTATTGTCATCATCCTAATCGTTTTCACGGAACATCTAAATCATCAGCAGGAGCATCATTACAGCCATCATCACCACCACACACCATCGCCACCGTCGCTATCATCAGCACCAAAGACAAAAATGCCCCGTATGCCTGAAAAGACCTTTGAGACAAGTGCAGTTACGAGCACCTATCAGGGGCCGTCACGGCACACGAGGTGGGGCGGGTGACCAGCGCCACGCCCGCCGCACTCGTTACTCAGTTTGAGGCTGAGTCGACCTAGGGAGTCCCAGAGACCTGTTAAAATAATCGCCGCTACGGATGTTGGTGGCCGCGGGCGCGGAATCGAATCCCGGGGGTCACAGTGGTTCGGAAGCTCAGCTGCGCAGCGGCGCTAACCGTGCGCCACCGCTCCCCCCCCCCAGCCTCAAGATGTGGTGACATCCCCTCTGCTGGTCAAAATGGAAATAAAAACAAAGTCGAAGGAGGTGGGTGGAGGGTGGCAGAGGTCGCAACCGGGTACCCGATACCAGTACCTACCCGATACCCGGCTACCCGTACCCGGCCGGGTACGGGTACCGTTTGCGACCTGGTGCGGCCGGGTACGGGTAGACCGTGAGTCACTGGTGAGTACCGTTTGTCACTCATTTCCCAACGTCTTGTCTCTTCTCACAATTCAAGTTCCTAGAATCAACCCACCGCGCCTGCAACATGGCTTCATCCCAGAGGTCGCAATCAGGTCCCGATACCCGTACGGTACCCGGCGACTCTGGTGGGCGGGTACGGGTAAGGAATCAAAACCGTTTGCGACCTCTGGAGAGTGGGTCCGCCCCACGTAACTCAAGGAGTCCAAGGATGAACGGAAGCATCAGCTCGCGTTAAAATCCTGCAGTCACGAAAGCTTCAAATCGAGATTGAAATCCGAAGTGAGACGTCACGTGCGTGCGTGTCGCTGAGCACGGTGACACACCGTGCGCATCGGAGGTGCGAGGGTCAACGGGGGGGGGGTGAGACAACAAACGAAGACGCGACAAGTCGTTGATCAAGAAGCGAGTTCGTCAATCTCGAATCAAGATGGCGATGATTTAAAATGGCCGTAGCTCCCCGTGGCTTCGTAATGTCGTAAGGAAGGACGTTCCAGACGCTGCAGAAGCGCGTTGGAGACGACGACGATGATGATGACGACGATAATGATGACGACGACGATGACGATGATGATGACGACGACGACGATGACGATGATGACGACGACGATGATGATGACGACGATGACGATGACGATGACGACGATGATGATGACGACGACGATGACGACGACGATGACGACGACGATGACGACGATGATGATGACGACGATGATGACGACGATGATGACGATGACGACGATGATGATGACGCGACATGACGACGATGACGACGATGATGATGACGATGACGACGACGACGACGATGACGACGACGATGACGACGACGATGACGACGATGATGATGACGACAACGATGATGACGACTATGATGATGACGATGACGACGATGATGATGACGACGACGATGACGATGACGATGACGACGATGATGATGACGATGACGACGACGACGACGATGACGACGACGATGACGACGACGATGACGACGATGATGACAACGATGATGACGACGACGATGATGACGACTACGATGACAATGACGATGACGACGATGATGATGACGACGATAACGACGATGACGACGAAAATGACGATGATGATGATGCGGTGACCGCCGTTGTCTGTGTCCGATGGCCCAGCCGAAAGCCGCTGCTGCGAGGGTGGATGGCGAGAAATCAATTTGCATTCAGCAGCCAATCGATGTCGCCGATATCCGTGCACGCTTGCATCTCGATTCTCTCATCTCGCGCCATGGGATCGCTACGTACGGTGCGAAAGAAGTTCGGCATACACGAACGCGTACATTTCCACATCTCGTACGTCGAGGTGCCGGGGACGAGCAGAGAAAATGAGTTCTGCTTTGGGGACGCCAGTGAGATGAGATAAGAGGTCAACGCAAGACAGAAACGGCGCGCGTTTGGCGAGATGTTAACTACCTCGCCTGGTATACAGGAGGTCGTGGGTTCGTGTCCGACGCTGATGCCTGCTGCTGTATATTTGGAGTTTGCGTGTCTTTCTCTCATCATCATCATCACGGTGGCTAAGAGATGTTAACTTCCTCGCCTGGTGTACAGGAGGTCGTGGGTGCGATCCCGACCCTCACGCCTGCTGCTGTATATTTGGAATTTGCGTGTCTCATTCTCTCATCATCACGGTGGCTAGGAGATGTTAACTACCTCGCCTGGTATACAGGAGGTCGTGGGTTCTATTCCGACGCTGATGCCTGCTGCTGTATATTTGGAGTTTGCGTGTCTCTCTCTCTCTCCATGTGGTCTCGTGGATTTTACTCCGGGGTCCTCCGGCTTTTCTCTCCGCATTTATAATCAACGTCACGCGTTTAGAGTTAGTTGGCTGCTGCAGCTGCTGCTGTTGCTGCTGCAGCTGCTGCAGCTGTTGCTGCTGTTGCTGCTGCTGCTGTTGCTGCTGTTGCTGCTGTTGCTGTTGCTGCTGTTGCTGCTGTTGCTGCTGCTGCTGTTGCTGCTGCTGTTGCTGCTGTTGCTGCTGCTGCTGTTGCTGCTGCTGCTGTTGCTGCTGTTGCTGCTGCTGCAGCTGCTGCTATTGCTGCTGCTGCTATAAATTTCCACGCGACGACGATGAGCCACGGAGTCGAGCTTTCATTTCTGATAACCAGCTCGGTTCTCGAAAGAGACCGAGATAGCTCAGTCGCCCTTAACTGGTTTAAATTAATAAAACACATTCCTGAGTTTCAGTTCAGTTTTCAGTTAAACGATTTGGCCGTGCTTTATGTCCACTGTCTTGTGATGTTAATGAGGAATTACATCTTAAGCCATCAACGAATGATTCGCCCGTATTTTGCATGAACCCGGAGCCCCCTTGACCTGCACGGAGCTCTACGCATTGACTTAGTTTGCTGATGCTCAGCGCCAGCACTATGTGGTGATGGAGTTGGTGATTGCTCAGCAAATCTGTGCATGTAATGCATCGTATTTGCCTGTGAGTTGAGGGTCCGCCTCTGTCCGGTAAGAGAATTTGTCGCATCACGAATCATCTTTCTGTCATCATCAGCATTCTATTCTATTTAATATTCATAGAGCGCGCTTTCCAGCATCATCACCATCATCATCAGCAGCAGCAGTGCCACGGCCAAGTCCACTGCTGGATAAAGACATCCTGCCCAAGCATCCTCCATCATCAATCAACCAGCGTCGATCCACTGCTGAATGGAGACCTCTCCAAGCATTCTCTTTCCCGCATCATCAAAAGGTCACGGTCAATCTACTGCTGTATGAAGGCCTCCTGCCCAAGCATCCTCCACCTCCATCATCAATCGACCAGCGTCGATCCACTGCTGAATGAAGACCTCTCCAAGCATTCTTTTTCCCCCCATCATCAATCGGTCACGGTCAATCCACTGCTGGATGAAGGCCTCCTCCTTAATCCGCCGCCTCTAACGATGCCTGTGATTGATCCATCGATCCACCCAGCCAACTCAGCTCGATCTTAAATACCGAGCTGATCAGAATGTTTATTTGTACCGGGAGGAATACGATGAGCTATGAAGCTCTTTTTCACAGATGTACATTACCACGATGCAGAAGTTTCTCTCGACCCGCTCATGTTGCTGTATATATCTTTAAAAAAATACAGAGAGAGAGAGAGAAAGATAGACACTCGCACGCGCGCGTGGGTGTACGATTACGAATTCGTGGGCAATTATTTTCAACATGAACCCTATATAGAGCTATTCCGCGCCATGTTCAAAGCAAACAAAAAAAAATGCTTGAATTGTGAATTCTAATAATAGCAGACGAAACTGAAGCTGTGAATTTATTTATTTTGTTTCTTCACGCAAGAGAAGATAACTGAAGATTTAAAAACAATATATATACGACCAGGGTCTGACCGATTAACTTGCTGACGGATGCAACCTAGGCCAGCACTGCCGATGACAAAGGGTGAACAATCAATCAATGCAGCGATCGATCGATTAATTCAATTTATTCGACTAAACCACCCACGCGCGGTTTGGGGGATGGAGTGGAGAGGCAACATCTGGGCAACAGCCTGTCAAGCTGGCTTCGTACCTTGAGACATTCCCAAAGTGGCCCTTTGCTGGACATGTTCGGAACACCGGGGCTCTGTGCCGCTGTGCAGCCGACAACCTCTACCGTTGGTGATGTTCGTGACAGGTCAACACTGCGGTCTGTGGCCCTGCATAAGAGACAATGTCGCGCGTCTTGTTGACGACTCGTTCGGTGGCGTTTCTCGAGTAGTGGCCGCATGACTAAGTGTTCTTTATTGTTGCAAGGAGACACGTGGGATAAGGGGTGGGGGGTCACTGGCTGTGGCCCTAAAGTGTGTCCCCTACCTCCTCCCCACTGACAATATACACAAAAAAGTGAACACCCCACCACCATCATCATCATAATCGTCGTGGTGTCAAACTACCAATGGTTTCAAATAGTGTGTGGCGGCACTCACTCACACTTCTGATGATGTAGTCTTATCGGCGAAAGTGCAACCTCCGCCCTTCTCGAAAATTATTGAAGAACACTGGTGGAGAGTACTTGGCTACTACACACGTGTATATTAGTGAAGAACGCTGGTGGAGAGTATGTGGCTACTACTATACATTAGTGAAGAACGCTGGTGGAGAGTATTTGGTGACTACTATACATTGGTGAAGAACACTGGTGGAGAGTATTGGCTACTACTATACATTAGTTAAGAACACTGGTGAANTTTTGGCTACAACTATACATTAGTGAAGAACGCTGGTGGAGAGTATGTGGCGACTACTATACATTAGTGAAGAACAATGATGGAGAGTATGCGGCCACTACTATACATTAGTGAAGAACGCTGGTGGAGAGTATTGGCTACAACTATACATTAGTGAAGAACACTGGTAGAGTATGTGGCGACTACTATACATTAGTAAAGAACGCTGGTGGAGAGTATGTGGCGACTACTATACATTAGTGAAGAACAATGATGGAGAGTATGGGCTGCTATTTACATTAGTGAAGAACAATGGTTGAGTTTTGGCTACAACTATACATTAGTGAAAAACGCTGTTGGAGAATATTTGGCGACTACTATTCATTAGTGAAGAATACTGGTGGAGAGTATGCGGCTACTATTTTACATTGGTGAAAAACACTGGTTAAGAGTTTTTGGCTACGTGACTTTACCGAAAAAACCTAAGAGTATGAATCCTTGCAGTCACGAAAGCTTCAAATCTAGAATTAGTGAAGAACACTGGCGGAGGGTATTTGGCTACATCTATACATTCGTGCAGAACACTGGTGGAGAGTATTTGGCTACCTCTATACATTCGTGTAGAACACTGGTGGAGAGTATTTGGCTACTACGATACATTAGTGAATAACACTGGTTGAAAGTATTTAGCTATTACTATCAATTAGTGAAGAACACTGATGAGAGTAGGTGGCCGCTACTAAACATTCATGAAGAACACTGCGCTACAAGAACGAGGAGGCGATCACGTGGCCTCGCCGAATAAATGAACAATTTCCAACAACAACAAACAAGCAGGACTACACTCGGAAGCACTGAAGTCGAGTGTTGACGATGTTGTTACGTACGTATGTACATTATGTTGAACTTCTTTCGCACCATACATAGGCAATCGTGCTTATCGGAGGCGCGCGAGGAGAAGAACAACACAACGGCTGTTGTTGAATGGTGACGCTGTTTGTATAAAGTGCGCGCATCGATCATTTGGAGCTGATAAAAAAAACGCATCAAGCCATTAAGACCGACAATATTTCAGGTCTCGGGGGGGGGGGGGGGCGGAACAACACATATTAATGTGTGCATATATGTGGAGGAGCGGTGGTGCAATGGTTAGCGCGCTGTGCTACGAACCCCGACGACGCAAGTTCGAGTCCCCGCTCACGGTCACAACACGATTATCCACACCGGTCACGGGCCTCCCCTAGGTCGACTCAGTTTTCAGTTTCATTTATTTGGTGTAGCCCTGTGAGCCATTCGGCTCTTGACTCAAATCAGTACCTGGTGCCGTGCATTAAAAAAACGCCGATCAACCGTGCATCTCTTCCCGATGTGCACGTGGCCACGTGACGAGAACGTCACGTGGTCAAGTGCCGGGTAACATCACGTGGCCACGTGCCGGCAGGGGCTTGGTGCTGGCCACCCGCTCGCTCGTGTGCCGTGCTGGTCTGCATCGGTGCTGCTCGCTAACAGCACTTCCCAACAGTTTGTTGTAGGCTACCCTTTGTATTTGTGTCAAGAGATGTAGCTAATCAGTTGAGATAAACCAATGCGTCTACTCCTCCTCCACCACCTCCTCCAAGCTCGTCATTGTCGCCTTCCACCCTCGCGTCCACCGCGAGATGGACGCGCACCCCCCTTTTTTACTCAACGTGATCCCAGTTATGAGACGCCTCCGGAAATTAAGATGACGCGTACCTCCAGAAAGTAAGACGCACGCGTGCCTGTGGAACTAGTTGTGGTTGTTGTTGTTGTTGTGAAACGCGTCGAGGAAAGCCACATGGATCTGATGCCACTCGCACACACGCGCGTGCGCAGTGGCAGTGCACGTGGTCATGCTCGCGCCTCGCAGCAAGAAGGATCTGGGTTCGATTCCAGACTCGGGCGTTTCTCTGTTTGAGTTTGTATGTTCTGCAGAGCGTGCGAGTGAGTGTGAGTGAGTGTGAGTGAGCGAGTGTGAGTGAGCGTGTATAGGTGTGAGTGAGCGAGTGTGAGTGAGCGTGTATAGGTGTGAGTGAGTGAGTCTGAGTGAGTGTGTGAGCGAGTGTGAGTGAGCGTGTATAGATGTGAGTGAATGAGTGTGAGTGAGTGTGTGAGCGAGTGTGAGTGAGCGTGTATAGGTGTGAGAGTGAAAGAGTGTGAGTGTCTATGCGAGTGATTTTCAATAAGTGAGTGTGAGTGAACGTGAATGAGTGAGTGTGAGTGAGTAAGAATAATCTGAGTGAGAGAGTGAGTATGAATGAGTGAGTGTGAGTGTGAGTAAGTGTGAATTAGTGTAAATGAGTGTGAGTGAGTGTGAATGAGTGAGTGTGAATGAGTGAGTGTGAGTGAGCGTGTATGGGTGTGAGAGTGAAAGAGTGTGAGTGTCTATGCGTGAGCGAATGAGTGTGAGTGAACGTGAATGAGTGTGAGTGAGTGTGAATGAGTGAGTGTGAGTGAGTATGAATAAGTCTGAGTGAGTGTGAGTGAGCGTGAATGAGTGAGTGTGAATGAGTGAGTGTGAATGAGTGAGTGTGAATAAGTCTGAGTGAGTGTGAGTGAGTGTGAATAAGTGAGTGTGAGAGCGAGTGTGAGTGAGTGAGTGTGAGTGAGTGTGAGTCTGAGTGAGTGTGAATGAGTGAGTGTGAGAGCGAGTGTGAGTAAGTGAGTGAGTCGAGTTTGTGCGTTCTCTCTACCCCTGGTCTGCATGGGTTTCCTACGGCTTCCTCCGCTCTCCTCCTCCAATAGCTAAACCCACACGCGCCCAGTGGGACTGCCATTGGCCATGAAACATCATCTCAATGCTGGGGGGGGGGGGGGGATCCCTGGCCGAGTAGCGCGTCACCAAGTACGTGGCAGGACCCTCCTGAGCTGCAAGCCACGTGACTCGGCAGAGGCATCCTGGGCAAACGTTGCACAACAACAATGATAATGACAATGATTGTTCTAATAAATGATACGAATACAATGTACTTATTATGGTGGTTCTAATTAGATATGATTAGGTATAGTTGGTATAATTCATTCATCAGAATTATAATAACCATACTCAATCAAATCAGGATATAACCATACTACTTATGATATTCGTATTAATTACTGATTAATTAGAATTAATCAAAACTATTTGAAATATGCACAGGTAGGAAGTGCGTTTATAATCGGTGAATACGTGCAGAGCCACCAGTCCCTGTGTTGAGATGCAGCAACAGACACTCCCACCAATTTTCCAGGGGTCTGGGGTCCCCCCCCCCAGAAAAAATCTAAATTATAAAACTAATTTCCTGCCATTTCCTGCCAAAATATTTTAAAATTCACTAACACATAGGATGGACTTTTATTTATTTTTTACAATAATGTCTAACAGTGTATTGTATTACATTGCTCTGTTTTTTTATTTTTTTACCTTTTCTTGTTTCATTGTATGTAATGGCAGAGATTAGGGATTTATAAAGTACAACCATAACCACATTCATATAAACAGAAATCTATTTATAGTAATATTATGGGGAGACATTTTGAGCATATTTGAATATTATATATTTTATATATATATTAAATTACGGCCTTGCTCCCACCTCCTGGTTTCGCGTGGGGAGGGCTCTGGGCTTCAAGTGCAGAGCTGCGTCTTTCTNCCTCCCCCCACCCCGATTCCACCCACCTTTTACCACCAATCATCACGAAAGACAAAGACGAACAATTCCCTCCGATAGC
Organism: Lethenteron camtschaticum; assembly: GCA_018977245.1. Lineage (NCBI taxonomy): Eukaryota > Metazoa > Chordata > Hyperoartia > Petromyzontiformes > Petromyzontidae > Lethenteron > Lethenteron camtschaticum. The sequence continues at coordinate 1,942,541 of MU249629.1, forward strand.
CTCAACAGACTGTTGGGCAAGTGCTGTTAGCGAGTAGCAGCACCTATGAAGGCTACCGGCACTGTGGCACACGAGGGGTGGGTGGCCAGCACCACGCCCGGNCCCCCCCTTTGTCTCCCGAGTGGCGATGTTCTTACACACCGCACCAGGTCACTCATTTGAGGCTGAGTCGACCCAGGGGAAGGCACCAGGACCGGTCCAAACAATCGCCACCGGTTGTTGCTGGTGGCCGTGAGCGGAATCGAACTCGGGTCGCCGGGTTCGTAGCGCAGCGCGACGCTCACCGCCGGACCCACTCAGCCATCGTTGGTCGCCGGGACGAGTTTCGTGGGGGGATGTCTGTGACGTTCCCGTCACGTGGTTACGTGACGTTCCCGTCACGTGGCCACGTGACGTTCCCGGCACGTGGCCACGTGACGTCCCCGGCACGTGGCCACGTGACGTTCCCGGTACGTGGCCACGTGCACATCGGGAAGAGATGCACGGTTGATCGGCCTCGGGCGATCGGGTTGCACGCGACTGAATCTCCTGTTGTTTGTTGTTATTGTGAACCAAGTTATGTTGCTGCTGCTGCTGCTGCTGCGTTGTCAGTGATGCCGAGACAACAAATGCACTCAACACGTGTGTGGCCTTTATGGAGAATTTATATAATAAGCGACGTTTCGGGCAATGACCCTTCTTTTTGTGTGTTAAACCTCTTTCGCACCGTACGTAGCCGACCGTGATGATCGGAAGTGCGGGGGGGGGGCGGACAGCAAACTAAACACAACAACAACGAGCAGTTCTAAAGAAATAAGTTTCAACCGAGATATGTGCTTCGATGAAAAAGAAGGGCACGTTATTATTATTTATAATGATTATTTATAATTATTAGGTATTTTGAATAAATAATTATTGATCTGGCTGTCGCCTGATGAAGCTAGTTGCAATTGCTGGCGAAACGTCGTACTCGGATTGTAAATGTTGTGGCTTGGCTCTCCAACACACAACCGGTTAGTGCTGTACTCGTGACGAATTGGCCACGTTCCATTCACGTGACAAACCTACTGATTGGCTGTGTCGGGTGGTGGCGGGTTTAACGACACATTTGTAAGTTGGGGCAATCGAGCCCAAAAAACATGTGTTGTGAATGACAACAACAACAACAACAACAATTCACTTAAAGGCCACACACGCGCACGCACAGAGAGAGAAATTGCTCTTGACGGCTTCACCTGTTGATGTGTTTCTTTGTGTGTCTCTGCTATTCTACGATGACGCGTGGCTACCGCCAGCAAGGCCTCGCTGAGTCTCCTCGAGACTCCTTTTCAGGAGGTGCCTGCCGGCTTGTGGCAGCAGCAGGGGAGGGTTGGGGTGGGGGTGTAGGGGCGATGGTGACTGCTGCTGCTGCTGCTGTTGTCTGTGATCCCACGCTGTACGTATAAGTTTGTCAAACTTTTGTCGCACCTCACGTAGCCAAACCGTGCTAATCGGAGGTGCGGCGGTGGGCAGGGACAACCAAAAGTGGTTCTCAAGAAATGCGTTTGCCAATCGAGATGATGATTTGAAGGTGCAAAGCTCCCGGGGGCTTCGGAACGAAGAACGCTCCAGACGGCTGCAGGAGCACAACTGAAAGCACCACGCGATATAAAACGTGTGTCCATGGGTCTCTGTGTGATGAGTTTATTGGTAGCTGTGATGAGTCTATGGGTCTCTGTGTGATGAGTCCATGGGTCTCTGTGTGATGAGTATATGGGTCTCTGTGTGATGAGTATATGGTCTCTGTGTGGTGAGTTTATGGGTATCTGTGCTGAGTCTGTGGTCTCTGCGTGGTGAGTCTGTGGGTCTCTGTGTGATGAGTATATGGTCTCTGTGTGATGAGTCCATGGGTATCTGTGTAATGAGTCTATGGGTACCTGTGATGAGTCTATGGGTCTCTGTGTGATGAGTCCATGGGTCTCTGTGTGATGAGTCTATGGGTACCTGTGATGAGTTATGGGTCTCTGTGTGATGAGTCTATGGGTACCTGTGATGAGTCTATGGGTCTCTGTGTGATGAGTCCATGGGTCTCTGTGTGATGAGTCTATGGGTCTCTGTGTGGTGAGTCTATGGGTCTCTGTGTGACGAGTCTACGAGTATCTGTGTGATGAGTCCATGATATCTGTGTGATGGGTCTATGGATCTCTGTGTGATGAGTCTATGGGTCTCTGTGTGGTGAGTCTGTGGGTTTCTGTGTGATGAGTCTGTGGTCTCTGTGTGATGAGTCTATGGGTCTCTGTGTGATGAGTCTATGGGTATCTGTGTGATGAGTCCATGGGTGTCTGTGCGATGAGCCTATGGGTCTCTGTGTGATGAGTCTATGGGTCTCTGTGTGATGAGTCTATTGGTAGCTGTAATGAGTCCATTGGTCTCTGTGTGATGAGTCTATTGGTAGCTGTGATGAGTCCATTGGTCTCTGTGTGATGAGTCCATAGGTATCTGTGTGATGAGTCTATGGGTCTCTGTGTGATGAATCTGTGGGTCTCTGTGTGATGAGTCTATGGGTCTCTGTGTGGTGAGTCTATGAGTATCTGTGTGATGAGTCCATTGATATCTGTGTGATGGGTCTATGGATCTCTGTGTGATGAGTCTATGGGTCTCTGTGTGGTGAGTCTGTGGGTTTCTGTGTGATGAGTCTGTGGGTCTCTGTGTGATGAGTCTATGGGTCTCTGTGTGATGAGTCTATGGGTATCTGTGTGATGAGTCCATGGGTGTCTGTGCGATGAGCCTATGGGTCTCTGTGTGATGAGTCTATGGGTCTCTGTGTGATGAGTCTATTGGTAGCTGTGATGAGTCCATTGGTCTCTGTGTGATGAGTCCATGGTATCTGTGTGATGAGTCTATGGGTCTCTGTGTGATGAGTCTGTGGGTCTCTGTGTGATGAGTCTATGGGTCTCTGTGTGGTGAGTCTATGAGTATCTGTGTGATGAGTCCATTGATATCTGTGTGATGGATCTATGGATCTCTGTGTGATGAGTCTATGGGTCTCTGTGTGGTGAGTCCATGGGTCTCTGTGTGATGAGTCTATGGGTACCTGTGATGAGTTATTGGGTCTCTGTGTGATGAGTCTATGGGTACCTGTGATGAGTCTATGGGTCTCTGTGTGATGAGTCCATGGGTATCTGTGTAATGAGTCTATGGGTACCTGTGATGAGTCTATGGGTCTCTGTGTGATGAGTCCATGGGTCTCTGTGTGATGAGTCTATGGGTACCTGTGATGAGTTATTGGGTCTCTGTGTGATGAGTCTATGGGTACCTGTGATGAGTCTATGGGTCTCTGTGTGATGAGTCCATGGGTCTCTGTGTGATGAGTCTATGGGTCTCTGTGTGGTGAGTCTATGGGTCTCTGTGTGACGAGTCTACGAGTATCTGTGTGATGAGTCCATTGATATCTGTGTGATGGGTCTATGGATCTCTGTGTGATGAGTCTATGGGTCTCTGTGTGGTGAGTCTGTGGGTTTCTGTGTGATGAGTCTGTGGGTCTCTGTGTGATGAGTCTATGGGTCTCTGTGTGATGAGTCTATGGTATCTGTGTGATGAGTCCATGGGTGTCTGTGCGATGAGCCTATGGGTCTCTGTGTGATGAGTCTATGGGTCTCTGTGTGATGAGTCTATTGGTAGCTGTAATGAGTCCATTGGTCTCTGTGTGATGAGTCTATTGGTAGCTGTGATGAGTCCATTGGTCTCTGTGTGATGAGTCCATAGGTATCTGTGTGATGAGTCTATGGGTCTCTGTGTGATGAATCTGTGGGTCTCTGTGTGATGAGTCTATGGGTCTCTGTGTGGTGAGTCTATGAGTATCTGTGTGATGAGTCCATTGATATCTGTGTGATGGGTCTATGGATCTCTGTGTGATGAGTCTATGGGTCTCTGTGTGGTGAGTCTGTGGTTTCTGTGTGAGTCTGTGGTCTCTGTGTGAGTCTATGGGTCTGTGTGATGAGTCTATGGTATCTGTGTGATGAGTCCATGGGTGTCTGTGCGATGAGCCTATGGGTCTCTGTGTGATGAGTCTATGGGTCTCTGTGTGATGAGTCTATTGTAGCTGTGATGAGTCCATTGGTCTCTGTGTGATGAGTCCATGGGTATCTGTGTGATGAGTCTATGGGTCTCTGTGTGATGAGTCTGTGGGTCTCTGTGTGATGAGTCTATGGGTCTCTGTGTGGTGAGTCTATGAGTATCTGTGTGATGAGTCCATTGATATCTGTGTGATGGATCTATGGATCTCTGTGTGATGAGTCTATGGGTCTCTGTGTGGTGAGTCCATGGGTCTCTGTGTGATGAGTCTATGGGTACCTGTGATGAGTTATTGGGTCTCTGTGTGATGAGTCTATGGTACCTGTGATGAGTCTATGGTCTCTGTGTGATGAGTCCATGGGTCTCTGTGTGATGAGTCTATGGGTACCTGTGATGAGTTATTGGGTCTCTGTGTGATGAGTCTATGGGTACCTGTGATGAGTCTATGGGTCTCTGTGTGATGAGTCCATGGGTCTCTGTGTGATGAGTCTATGGGTCTCTGTGTGGTGAGTCTATGGGTCTCTGTGTGACGAGTCTACGAGTATCTGTGTGATGAGTCCATTGATATCTGTGTGATGGGTCTATGGATCTCTGTGTGATGAGTCTATGGGTCTCTGTGTGGTGAGTCTGTGGGTTTCTGTGTGATGAGTCTGTGGGTCTCTGTGTGATGAGTCTATGGGTCTCTGTGATGAGTCTATGGGTATCTGTGTGATGAGTCCATGGGTGTCTGTGCGATGAGCCTATGGGTCTCTGTGTGATGAGTCTATGGTCTCTGTGTGATGAGTCTATTGGTAGCTGTAATGAGTCCATTGGTCTCTGTGTGATGAGTCTATTGGTAGCTGTGATGAGTCCATTGGTCTCTGTGTGATGAGTCCATAGGTATCTGTGTGATGAGTCTATGGGTCTCTGTGTGATGAATCTGTGGGTCTCTGTGTGATGAGTCTATGGGTCTCTGTGTGGTGAGTCTATGAGTATCTGTGTGATGAGTCCATTGATATCTGTGTGATGGGTCTATGGATCTCTGTGTGATGAGTCTATGGTCTCTGTGTGGTGAGTCTGTGGGTTTCTGTGTGATGAGTCTGTGGGTATCTGTGTGATGAGTCTATGGGTCTCTGTGTGATGAGTCTATGGGTATCTGTGTGATGAGTCCATGGGTGTCTGTGCGATGAGCCTATGGGTCTCTGTGTGATGAGTCTATGGGTCTCTGTGTGATGAGTCTATTGGTAGCTGTGATGAGTCCATTGGTCTCTGTGTGATGAGTCCATGGTATCTGTGTGATGAGTCTATGGGTCTCTGTGTGATGAGTCTGTGGGTCTCTGTGTGATGAGTCTATGGGTCTCTGTGTGGTGAGTCTATGAGTATCTGTGTGATGAGTCCATTGATATCTGTGTGATGGATCTATGGATCTCTGTGTGATGAGTCTATGGTCTCTGTGTGGTGAGTCTGTGGGTTTCTGTGTGATGAGTCTGTGGGTCTCTGTGTGATGAGTCTATGGGTCTCTGTGTGAGTCTATGGGTCTCTGTGTGATGAGTCTATTGGTAGCTGTGATGAGTCCATTGGTCTCTGTGTGATGAGTCCATGGGTATCTGTGTGATGAGTCTATGGGTCTCTGTGATGAGTCTGTGGGTCTCTGTGAGTCTGTGGGTCTCTGTGTGAGTCTGTGGGTCTCTGTGTGAGTCTATGGGTCTCTGTGTGAGTCTGTGGGTCTCTGTGTGATGAGTCTATGGGTCTCTGTGTGATGAGTATCTGTGTGAGTCCATTGATATCTGTGTGAGTCCATGGATCTGTGTGNTGGGTCTATGGATCTCTGTGTGATGAGTCTGTGTGTATCTGTGTGATGAATCTATGGGTATTTGTGTGATGAGTCTATGGGCTGTATGAATCTATGGGTATTTGTGTAAGTCTATGGGTATCTGTGTGATGAATCTATGGGTATCTGTGTGATGAGTCTATGGGTCTCTGTGTGATGAGTCTATGGGTCTCTGTGTGAGTCTATGAGTATCTGTGTCCATTGATATCTGTGTGATGAGTCCATGGGTATCTGTGTCTATGGATCTCTGTGTGATGAGTCTATGGGTATCTGTGTGAGTCTATGGGTATTTGTGTGATGAGTCTATGGGAATCTGTGTGATGAATCTATGGGTATTTGTGTGAGTCTATGGGTATCTGTGTGATGAGTCTATGGGTATCTGTGTGTGAGTCTATGAGTATCTGTGTGATGAGTCCATGGGTCTCTGTGTGATGGTCTATGAGTATCTGTGTGATGAGTCTATGGGTCTCTGTGTGATGAGTCTATGGGTCTCTGTGGATGAGTCCATGGGTATCTGTGCTTGCAACTGGTGCAGGATGCTGCACGTCGTGTGTCACTGCCGTCAGCAGCCCCCCCCCCCCCCCCCCCGGTTGAAGACCAGTTGTCGTCGCAAGCAACCAGTTGCGTTGTTGTTGCTGCTCTGGCTCTGCTCACAGCGGACGGTCGAACTGACTGTGCTCGCTGGAGTTCGCTGGTCACACCCAACCACCCCTCGGCAGGCCGTACCGGATGATGACGTTTCCCACTGACCCTTCATTAGAGGACGCATTTCACAGTAGCTAATCGCATATCTCATTCCATAAATATGCTAAATTCCTCTTGATATGCAAATTATTTTGTCAAGGGCTCTCTCCATCCAGCTTAAATGTCGCTCCAAGCCGGGCGTGTCATTCAGACTCTGCCTTCTCGACAGACCTGGTCTCCACCTGAAGACGGCTGCTTGCGTTGTGGCCGAAACGTCGTGAGAATTATTTTATTATGTTTTATTTTATTTTTTTATTATTTCCTTCTACGTGACGTTACCGAAAGAACCAAGAAGATGAATCCCTGCAGTCACGAAAGCTTTAAATCGAAATTGTATTGTTTTATTTTTATTATTTTATTATTTCCCTTCTACGTGACTTTACCGAAAGAACCAAGAAGATGAATCCCTGCAGTCACGAAAGCTTTAAATCGAAAAATAAAAAAGGCGGAGAGTTACGTGTGTGTGTGTGGTGGTNGGGAGCGGTGGTGCGCGGTTAGCGCGCTGCGCTACGACCCAGCGGTCCGAGTTCGATCCGCGCTCACGGCCAACGTCGGTGACGATAGTCTGAACCGGTCCTGGGCCTCCCTAAGTCGACTCAGCCTCAAATGAGTACCTGGTGTTGTGTGTAAACATTGCCACTGGGGAGACAAAGGCGGTCGGGCGTGGTGCTGGTCACCCACCCTTCGTGTGCCGTTCCGGCCTTTATAGGTGCTCGCTAACAGCACTTGCCCCTACAGTCTTACAGGCTATACGGGGATGTTGTCTTTGTGTGTGTGTTCTCAATGTCCATTGGTGGCAAAGTTGTTCGTGACCGTGGTCACTCGGTCCCGTGACCTCGACTCACCGAGCCGAGGTCCTCCTCCTGCTCTCCTCCGTGTGGAGCAGCACCACGTCACAACAACGACAACAACAACACACTCATCTACTCACCCACCCACTCACTCACCTATTCACCCACCCACTCACACATCATCCAACCACTCACTCACTCACCCACTCACTCACCACTCACTCACTCACCCACCCACTCACCACCTACCCACTCACCACTCACTCACTCACCGAATCACTCACTCACTCCCTCACTCACCACTCACTCACCGAATCACTCACTCACCCACTCACTCACCCACTCACCCACTCACTCACTCACTCACTCACTTACCCACTCACTCACTCACCCATCCACTCACTCACCCACTCACTCACCCACTCACTCACTCACCGAATCACTCACTCACTCACCCACCACTCACCTACTCACTCACTCACCATTCACTCACCCACCCACTCACGAATCACTCACTCACCCACTCACTCACCCACCCACTCACCCACTCACTCACCACTCACTCACTCACCACCCACCACTCACNACTCACTAACCCACCCACCCACCCACCCACTCACTCACACCCCACTCACTCACTCACCCACTCACTCACTCACTCACCCACCACTCACTCACCACTCACTAATTACTCACCCACTCATTCACTCACCCACTTTAATTGAGAGCGTAAACAATGGTCGTTGTTAAAATTCTATGAATTTAAATCGGGGAGAAACAAAATCCAAAGTGGAATCCGAAATCGAGCGGAAATCCGAGACGGAGACAGAGAAAAATAGACGCAGAGCGAGGAAAATGAGAGACTGTCAGTGGGAGAGACACACAGAGAGAGAGAGAAGGAGAGGCAGAGAGAGGGAGACAGGGAGAGGGACTCTCTGTTCAAGGTCTTTAGAAACATCCTCCTAAGGTTCAGCCTCCACTTCTNCCCGACGGTCCTCATCTTTGGCGAAGGGCGACGGATCCCAACATCTTCAGGGGCTGGTCAACGTGCCAGTCGGCTACGCCAAGCTCGCCATGCACAGGGCGAGAAAGGTGGCCCTGGAGGGGAAACGTCCGGCCAGCAGCCTGGGCATCTTCCGCGCTCTGGTCGGAGCCAGGGTGTGTGGGCTGGAGTTCCGCCATGCGGCGCGGCTGACCCACGCCGTGCCGGCCTTCAAGGAGCGGTGGGCGATGGAGGAGGCCGTGTGCTCGGTGGCAGATGACGGGGAGCTCTGCGTGCTGATATGAGCTACCCGTCGGAGGTCGTACGACTGCGAGAAGGGCTGCGTGCAGAACGAGAGAGTGAGCGAGAGAGTGAGCGAGAGGTGGGGGTTTACATTAAGCAAAGTTANTTTTTTTTAAATACGAAATGATGAACGAAGCAAAGTGCCGACTACACCGAGTATCTTCTTGTTTCCACTGATCGTAAACNAAAAGTGAGAGAAGGAGAGGCAGAGAGAGGGAGACAGGGAGAGACAGAGAGAGGGAGCCAGACAGAGTGACGAACGGAGAGGCAGAGAGTGTGGGCGAGCAGCATTAGGAGCCCATCACAGGCTGAGCAGGGCCTGGTTACATGGGGTTTCTGTGAGTGAATGAGTGAGTGTCTGAGTGTCTGTGAGTGTGAGTGAGTGTCTCTGTAAGTGAGTGTCTGAGTGAGTGAGTGAGTGTTTNAGTATGTGAGTGAGTGTCTCTGTAAGTGAGTGTCTGTGAGTGTGAGTGAGTGTCTGCAGTGCGTGTGAGTGAGTGTGAGTGAGTGTCTCTGTAAGTGAGTGTCTGAGTGAGTGAGTGTTTAGTGAGTGGGTGTCTCTGTAAGTGAGTGTCTNTGTGAGTGAGTGTCTCTGTAAGTGAGTGTCTCTGTGTGAGTGAGTGTCTCTGTAAGTGAGTGTCTGAGTGAGTGAGTGTTTGAGGGAGTGTGAGTGGTNTTTCTGTAAGTGTGAGTGTCTGAGTATGTGAGTGAGTGTCTCTGTATCTGAGTGAGTGTCTGTGAGTGAGTGTCTCTGAGTNAGTGTCTGAGTATGAGTGTTTGAGGGAGTGTGAGTGGGTGTCTCTGTAAGTGAGTGTCTGAGTGAGTGAGTGAGTGTCTGAGTGAGTGAGTGAGTGTGTGAGTGAGTGTCTGAGTGAGTGTCNGAGTGAGTGAGTGTCTGAGTGAGTGTGGTGAGTGAGTGAGTGTGTGAGTGCTCTGTGGGTGAGTGAGTGAGTGTCTGAGTGAGTGGGTGTCTCTGTAAGTGAGTGTCTGAGTGAGTGAGTGTCTGAGTGAGTGTGAGTGGGTGTCTCTGTAAGTGAGTGTCTCTGTGANTGAGTGAGTGTCTGAGTGAGTGAGTGTCTGAGTGAGTGTGAGTGAGTGAGTGTCTGAGTGTCTGAGTGAGTGTCTGAATGAGTGAGTGTCTCTGTAAGTGAGTGCCTGAGTGAGTGAGCGAGTGTCTGAGTGAGTGGAGCGGTAGTGTAGCGGTTACCGCCCTACGCTNCGAACCGGTACCCGAGTTCGATTCCCGCTCAGCCAAAACCCAGAGTAGCTGTGACCACCGACCCCTGCTGCTGCTGCTGCAGNTGTTGATGTGAGCGCCACTCACGGGGTCTTGTTCAGAGGCTGACGTTCCAGCAAGCGGTCGTATTGGGCGGTACTAACACAGCGGTGCCGGGTAAATAATAATAATAATAAAGTAGTAAAATAGCTNGAACTTTCGCATTATTTATTCATTTTCCGCGGGGGTGGTGGTGGGGGGGCTGGTGGTGGTGGTGGCGGTGATTGAGGGGTGGTGGTGGCGGTAGTGGTGGTGGTGGTGGAGGCGGTTGGGGTGGTGGTGGTTGTGTGGTGGTAGTGATGGTAGAGANGCGGTACTGGCGGTGGTAGCTGTGGTGGTGGTGGTAGTGCTTGCAGTGGTGGTGGGGCAGTGGTGGTGGCGGTTGTGGCGACGGTGGCGGTGGTGGTGGTGGTAGAGGCGGTGGTAGCTGTGGTGGTGGTAGCGGTGTTGGCGGTGGTGGTGGAGGTGGTGGTGAGTGGTGGTGGGAGCAGTGTGGATGCTTGTGGCGTTGGTGTGGTGGCGGTTGTGGTGGTGGTGGTGTGGTGGCAGTGGTGGTGGGGCAGTGTGGTGCTTGTGGCGTGGTGGTGGTGGCGTTTGTGGTGATGGTGGTGGCATTGGTGGTGGCGGCAGTGTGGTGCTGGTGGCNGTGGTGGCGGTGGTGGTGGCAGTGGTGGTGGGAGCAGTGTGGTGATGGTGGCGGTGGTGGTGGTGGCAGTGGTGGTGGGGGCAGTGTGAATGCTTGTGGCGGTGGTGGCGGTGGTGGTGGCTGTGGTGGTGGCAGTGGTGCTGGTGGCAGTGTGGATGCTGGTGGCGGTGGTGGTGGTGGCGTTGGCGGTAGCATGTATGGAACATGTACTATATATATGATGAGCGTGCTTGCTGAACACGAAAAAGCTTCACGCAAATATCATGGGACCTGTTTTTTTTTTTGCCAGCATCAAAGTGTGAAAAATGAGAATAGGTTTTACCCTTTCTGGCAATAAAACAGGACATGTGGTGTTAAGATGTTGACACGCAAAATAGATTACCTTTTTTGCAAGGGAGCAAGCAAGGCATTAATGCGGGTATTATCAGAGCATGTTTGTTTAATGCTAGGCTTTCAAGACCATTATTATTCATAATAAAGGTGTGTGGGTTGGATCGTGTAAGCATAAATGTGTCGTAACCCTCCACCACCCGACACAGCCAGTAAGGTTTATCACGTGAACAAAACGCGCCAATAGTTACTAATATAGTGTATAGTGTAGTGTATAGTGTAGTTTATAGTGTAGTGTATAGTGTAGTGTATAGTGTAGTGTATAGTGTAGTGTATAGTGTAGTGTATATTGTAGTGTATATTGTACAGTAGTGTAGTGTATAGTAGTGTATAGTAGTATATCGTGTAGTGTATAGTGTAGTGTATAGTGTAGTGTATAGTAGTGTAGTGTATAGTGTAGTGTATAGTGTAGTGTATAGTAGTGTATAGTAGTGTATCGTGTAGTGTACAGTAGTATATAGTGTAGTGCATAGTGTAGTGTGCAGTAGTGTAATGGATAGTGTAGTGTATAGTAGTGTATAGTAGTGTAGTATATCGTGTAGTGTACAGTAGTGTATAGTGTAGTGTAGAGTGTAGTGTATAGTGGTGTAGTGTAAAGTGTAGTGTATAGTAGTGTATAGTAGTATAGTGTAGTGTACAGTAGTGTATAGTGGTGTATAGTGTCGTGTACAGTAGTGTAGTGTATAGTGTATTGTGTATAGTGTAGTGTATAGTGTAGTGTAGTGCATAGTAGTGTGTGTATAGTAGTGTATAGTGTAGTGTATTGTAGTGTATAGTGTAGTGTATAGTGTAGTCTATAGTGTAGTGCACAGTGTGTAGTATATAGTGCAGTGTACAGTAGTGTAGTGTATAGTGTAGTGTATAGTGTAGTGTATAGTGTAGTGTATAGTAGTGTAGAGTAGTATAGTGTATAGTGTAATGTATAGTAGTGTAGAGTAGNATAGTGTATAGTGTAGTGTATAGTGTAGTGTATAGCAGTGTACAGTAGTGTAGTGTATAGTGTAGTGTATAGTGTAGTGTATAGTGTAGTATACTACTTCAGCCCACCGGTGTGTTGAAGAGTAAATCCACAACATTTACAATCTGAGTAGTACGACGTTTCGCTGGTAATCACATCAACCGGCATCATCGGGCGATTTGCCAGAATAGTGACGCAATCCACCTGCTTCCGGTCTTGAATATAGAAGTTTGACGTCACCACTGGGCCAATCAGGTGTGGAGGGCGGAGAGGGGGAGGCGGGGTTATTGTAATTATATAACACTAGATTGAATTTCGATTTAAAGCTTTCGTGACTGCAGGGATTCATCTTCTTGATTCTTTCGGTAAAGTCACGTAGAAGGGAAATAATAAAATAATAAAAAATACAAACTAATAAAATACAATTCTCACGACGTCTGAAACCCTNGGGTGTTTCATTCAGACTCTGTCTTTCGACAGACCTGTTCTCCACCTGAGGACGGCTGCTTGCGTTGTGGCCGAAACGTCGTGAGAATTATTTTATTGTGTTTTATTTTTTTATTTTATTATTTCCATTCTACGCGACTTTACCGAAAGAACCAAGAAGAACAATGATTGCATACACACAGGATTAACACGTGTTGACTTTACAAGAAATACATGTGTAAGATGGATAACGTTATAATACGCTTCCAGGCCGCACTCCGCCTGTAGCTGTCAGAGCGGTTAAAGTTATTAGTATGTCTCTCAGTTTCAATGGATTCTCGAATTAGTCTCGGCCAGTAATAATTAGTTTTACACGACACTTCAACGTTATCGAAATCGATTGAATGTGTTTCTTGGCAAAGCGTGTTCTGCAAGTGCCGACAGTTGTGTTTGAGAGTATTTAATATTTATTTTGTGTTATTTTAGTCTTACGCTAGTGTTACGTCCCGTCGAAAGAGCATTTGCCACACAAGCAAATCCGATGCACACCTTCTACTGCGAACTTTGGCAATAAAACAGGAGTTGTGTTAAGATGTTCTAACCAAACAACCTTTTGCAAGGATTTGGAGCTTTCGTGACTGCAGGAATTACTCTTTGGATCTTTCGGTAAAGTCACGTATAAAGATAAAATAATAAATTAAATACTAGCATACGACGTTTCGATTGCAACACAAGCAATCATCATCAGGTATAATGAAATAGCAACAACAATCTAACCAGAAAACTATAGACAGACATATAAGCAGACAGATATCACCAAGATACATAGAGAGAGTAACACAGGTACAGAGAGGGTGATCGTCTCTGTGGGGTGGCCTTAAATAGAGAGGGGGCGGGGGCAGAATCCCTCTCTGTCTTGTTCTCTCTCTCTGTGTATCTTGGTGATATCTGTCTGCTTATATGTCTGTCTATAGTTTTCTGGTTAGATTTTTGTTGCTATTTCATTTATACCTGATGATGATTGCTTGTGTTGCAATCGAAACGTCGTATGCTATTATTTAATTTATTATTTTATCTTTAGACGTGACTTTACCGAAAGAACCAAAGAGACTTTTACAAGGAATGAAGTCTGCATCAACCACACACAGTGCTTGTGGTGAACATGAAATTCAACATTATCAGAGCGTTATGAGACCTCCTTTACCAGTGGCAAATATAGTAATAGGTTTTTACCCTTTCAACTGGTACAAAAACTGCCTCGTATAAAGGTGTCAGTTTTTGTACCAGTTGAAAGGGTAAAAACCTATTACTATTATCAGAGTGTGTTGGTTGGCATGTTCACCACAAGTACGTTTTCAGTTTCATTTATTTGTACTCTTAGGTTTTTTCGGTAAAGTCACGTAGGTAAAATAAATAAATAAATATAAATTTCTATAATAGAAATAAAATATAGATTTTTTAAATAAATGATTTTTTATTTTATTTATATTATTTATATTATTTTTAATTAGTTATTTTTATGATAAATGTTTATTATTTATTTATTTTTACCTACTTGGTTTTACCGAAAAAACCTAAGAGTATGAATCCTTGCAGTCACGAAAGCTTCACATCTAGAATTCATTTATTAGGTATAGCCCTGTGAGCCATTCGGCTCTTGAATCGGGTGCAACCGCAACAAACAAAAAACATGAAACTAAAAACATGAACAAGAAAACATCTTAAAGTGAATATGTGACTGAGTGCAAACAGAAAATCCAGGAAAAGACAGCTAAATATTACACAAAAAGCACCGTACACCAACGCTGGTGCAAGTCAATCAACAACAACAACCACAAGACAACTTAGATTAAGGCCATCAGTCTAACTCCGTACTACAACAAACAAACATGGCCAAACCAAAATTCGAAACACCAAAATAAAGCCATAAAGATGGAACTGATCTGCACTTCCAACTAACCTTTGCCGCTAGTAGTGCCGCTCCTGGCTGCTGGCCATCGCGCAGCACAAGTGCAGGGTTTGAAGCAGCAGTGCGGCCTTAAAACTCGATATTACCATCGCAATGTGGACCTTTAAATCATCCAGATTGGAAAGAAACGACTTTAGAAGTGCATGTTGCGTGTTTCAGTTTATTCCCCGCCCGCCCGCACGAAGAACGTGCTAACTCGTAATGAAGTTGAACATAAACAGGGACTCAATAGATCACACGGAGACCCATAACTCACACAGACCCATAGATTCGCACAGAGACCCATAGACTCACACAGAGACCCATAGACTCCACAAATACCCATAGACTCACACAGACTCATAGACTCACACAGACCCATNGATCACACGGAGACCCAAGACTCACACAGAGACCATAAGACCTACGCACAGCCCTAGACCACAAACTACCCATAGACTCACACAAGACCCATAGACTCACACGGAGACCCATAGACTCACACAGACCCATAGATACGCACAGAGACCCATAGACTCACACAGACCCATATATTCGCACAGAGACCATAGACTAAGTGCACACAGAGACCCAAGATTCGACAGNCCCATAGATTGCACAGAAACCCATAGACTCACGCAGACCCAAGATTCACACAGAGACCCAAGCCACACAAGACCAAGACCCACAAGAGACTCAGATTAGACCCACCAGAAACCCATAGCCACACAGAGACCATAAACTTACACAGAGANCCCTAGACCCACAAAGAGACCCATAGACTAACCGAGACCCATAGACCACACAGAGACCTACAGACCACACAGGACCCATANCCTCAAGNGACCCATAGACTCACACAGAACCCATAGACCCACACAGAGACCCATAACTCACGCAGGGACCCATACGACCTACACAGAGACCCATGTTACAGAGACCCATAGACTCACACNGAGCTCGACCCACACAGAGACCCATAGACTCACACAGAGNCCATAGACTCACACAGAGACCCATAGCCCACACAGAGACCCATAAACTCACAGAGACCCAGAGACCCTCACAGAGACCCATAGTTTACTCACACAGAAACCCATAGACCCTCACTGAGACCCATAGACCTCACAGAGACCCATAGACCACACAGAGACCCATAGACTTACACAGAAACCCAGAGACCTCACAAACCCAGAGACTCACAGAGACCCATAGACTCACACCGAAACCCATAGACCCTCACAGAGACCCATAGACTCACACAGAGACCATAGACCCACATAGAGACCCACAGACCCACACAGAAACCCATAGACCCACACAGAAACCATAGACTCACACAAAGACCCATAGACCCACACAGAAACCCATATATCCACACAGAGACCTTATACTCACACAGAAACCCGTAAACTCACACAGACCCATAGACCACACAGAGACCCATAGACTACACAGAGACCCATAGACTCACACAGAGACCCATAGACTCGCACAGAGACTCATAGACTCCACAGAGACCCATAGACTCACACAGAGACCCATAGACTTACACAGAGACCATAGACCACACAGAGACCATAGACTCACACAGAGACCCATAGACTCACACAGAGACCCATAGACTTACACAGAGACCCATATACTTACACAGAGACTCATAGACCCATACAGAGACTCATAGACTCACACAGAGACCCATAGACTCACACAGAGACCCATAGACTTACACAGAGACCCATATACTTACACAGAGACAAATATACTTAAACAGAGACCCATAGACCACACAGAGACCCATAGACTCACACAGAGACTCATAGACTCACACAGAGACCCATAGACTCACACAGAGACCCATAGACTCACACAGAGACCCATAGACTCACACAGAGACTCATAGACTCACACAGAGACTCATAGACCCACACAGATACCCATAGAACGAGTGGACACACATAGCAACGTACACAAACACAAAAACAAACACTTACAGGGCCCATCTTGACTGGAGCGTGCTGAGTCTCTGCGAGGCTTTACTGGCTGAACGAGCGTGGTTGTAAAAGTTTTTTTTTTAAACGCGTCGAATATTGACGCGGACAATTAATGCCCCGCCGCTGTATATCATCACAAGGGCGGTGTCACGCGGTTATTTAATGCATATGAACGCGGCTGCTTTTACATTGCCGTAAACGCGGCGGTGATTTAACGAGTGGTGAAATAAATTGAAAGCTTTCGCTTCTGAGCTTTCATTTTGTTCTATAAGCCCGAGCGATCTCATTGATTTCCTAATAATCCCGACTGACAGCTGAGACTGATCCATTCGTTACCGCCACCACCACCACCACCATCATCACACCACCACCACCAGCATCACCACCACCACCGTCATCACCACCACCACCAGAGGTCTTCATCCCGACAACCTCGCTTCGAGATCACTACCACCACCAGCATCACACCACCACGACCATCACCACCACCACCACGACCATCACCACCACAACCACGACCATCACCACCACCACCACGACCATCACCACCACCACCAGAGGTCTTCATCCCGACAACCTCGCATCGAGATCACCACCACTACCACCACCAGCATCACCACCACCACCACCAGCATCACCACCACCACCACCACGACCATCACCACCACCACCGGCATCACCAACAACAACCGCCATTCGCCAATAATTGGCGGTGACGTCACCACAACGCTTGTTGCAGGATATGTGCACCTTGATGCCACGTGAAATGTCGAACGCTCGCTGGCAGAAGGTCACGGGGCAGACCCAGGTCCACGGGTTGACTGTCTTAGATGACCGAGATGACTGGCTGATGCACCACCTGTGCCCCTACTGTACCAACTTGCGGTGCTTTAGCCACCCGGCACTCCGCTCGTTGTTGTGAGCGTCCTTCACGAGCCTCCTCCACAGAGGCCGATCTTGACACCGCTAGTACCCGTCATTGGCAAGTCTACTCAACTCCACATCCTCCTGTACAACATCACTCCATTGTTTATCTAGCCGTGCCGCACCCATTTAGCCCCTCGATCCGGCCGAACAAAAGCTGTTGAGGCATGCGGTTGCTGGGCATGCGGGCTACATGGCCCAGCCAACGCAACCTTGCCTGCCGGAGGAGCTCACCGATGGGACTTTGTCCAGATCTTTCCTGGATTTGTGAACTCCTCACACAATCCAGCCTGGTTGAACCCAGGATGGATCGTAGGCAGGCCAGCATAAATGTTTATAACTGGCGGAGATATTCCATTAGGGGGTCCACGTTTCGCAAGTGTAGAGAAGGGAGGGAATGACTGTGGCCGAGAAGACTTGAAGCTTCGTGTGGAGCGAGAGACCAGGTCACTTCCACACAGCATTACGCAACCGATTTNAAAAAAATGCCGCTCGACTGATTCGGAGTGAGACCTCTGCTGCCCAGGTATCAGAAACTCTCCACTCTCCCCACAACTGCCCTATCACCAATTGGGAATTGTGGGGTGGAGTGTCCGATAGTACAAAATAGCCAAGCAGGTGCTTAGTTTTGGTGGAGCTGAAGGTAAGTCCCACCTCTTAGTGGCACGCTCCAGGTTCAGCAGCAGCACCTCCAACTCCTCTTCTGAATGAGCAGCAATTACCAGATCATCAGCATACATAACGTGGTTCAGCAATATGGAGCCATCCATTGACCGCACCCAGGCATCAATTTGCCTCCCATTGTATCTGTACCAGTTGGAAATTCCTCTGGTACAGCCATCAAAGGCTTCACGAACTACGTGGTCGAAAAAATGTTAAATCATATTAGAGCCAGAGACATCCCTGTCGCACCCCAAGGTGAACAGGGATTGGCTCCGACTCCCGGCCACGTAGTTTTACCTGGGCCCGCTCACCATCATGAAGGTCCTTAATGATCGTGAGCAGAGGTCAGGGACTCTGAAAGTACGAGGAACAACCCAGAGCCCAGCCTACTGATGGTATCATAGGCCTTGACCAGGTCAATAAAGCAGAGATGGAGGTCTTGTTGGAATTGCCTCCACCTCTGCTGTAACAAACGGACAGAAAATATGGCATCTGTGCTGAACCGCCCCTTCCTGATAACACATTGGGGCTCCGCAAGCCTCTCCTCAGCGTGCCTGGCAAGGCGATGTGGTTTATTGTTAATTTATTGAAGGTGGAGGGGTTACCAGCCCCTCGCATCCGTGCAGAGCCCCTGTAGAGCTGCTGTGGTGGTTACAAACGCCCTGAGTGGAAACGCAAATCGTAATTGGCCCTCCCCCCTACAGCACTGTCCTTGACAGCGTTGCCCGTGCGGCACCACGAGGAGGTAGGGGTTGTTTCTACACACACACACTACACACACACNACACACACACACTNCACACACACTACACACACTACACACACACACACACACAACCACACACACACNNCACACACACACACACTNCACACACAACACACACCACACATACCACACACACACNCACACACACACACACACACGGTACACACACNACACACACACACACAACACACACAACACACACTACAATNCACCCTGCCAACTACACACACACTACNCTACACACTACACACACACANCACACACACNNCATACACACACTACACCACACACACACACACTACACACACNACACACACACCACACACNCACACANACTACACACACACNACACACANACACACACACACCAAACACACACACACACACACACACACACACNACACACACNACACACACTACACACACACACACACACACACACACACACACACACACACACACACNCNACACACACACACTGACACACCACACACACTACACACAACACACACACACACNCACANACACNACACACACACACNCACACACACACACAACACAACACACACCACACACCACCACACACTACACACACTACACACATGCACACACACACACACCACACACACACACNCGCACTACACACCACTACATACGCATACACACACATNCACNCACACACACTACNCACTACACACACACACACACACAACACACACACACNCACACACACACACTACACACACACACACACACNGCACACACACACTACACACACCACAACACACANTNCACACACACNCNACACACACACACACACCATACACACCCNCCTACTACTACTACACACACAACACACACACACACTACACATNCACACACAACACNACTGANACACACACACACATACACACTTGACACACACACTACCACACACACACACACAACACACACACACACCACTCACACACACATACCACACGCCCACACACAACACACACACACACGCACNCACACACACACACACACACACACACATTACACACACACCACACACACACGCACACACACACACCACACACNCACAGAACACACNCACACACACACACANACACACACACACCACACAACACACACACACCACACACACACACACATCNACACACACACACNCACACACACACACACACACACACACACACNACACACACNACACACACACACACACACACACACCACACANACACACACACACACACTACACCACTACCATACACACTACTACNACACNCACATACNNACACATACTACACNCACACTACCACACCACCACACACNACACNACTCCCGTCACACACACACCCACACACACACACACACACACNACCNCACACNNACACACAGCCCACACACNACACACCCNACACACACNCACACACATACNNCACACACACANCACACACACTNAACACACACACACACACACACACACACACACNACACACACACACACNACACACACNCACACACACCNTACNCACGCACACACACACACACACCACNACACACACACACTNCACACACACATNCACACACACACACACACACNGCACACACTACACACACACNCACACACCACACACACACACACACACACACACACCNACACACACACACACACACACACNCTAGACATACACACACACACACACACACNACACACNGACANCACACACACACGTACACACATACACACACACACACACACACACACACACTACTATACACACACACACACACACACNCCACTACTACNACAAACACCTACACACANCACTACACACCACNNCTACCCACTACAATACACANNCACACACACAAAACCGTCACACACACACCACACACACACNACACACACACACACACACACACACCACACACACACACACACACACTACACNACACACACTACACACTATACACACACTATACACACACNCTACACNCACTACNACANACACACACACTANCACACACAACACACACACACACCTACACACCACACACACTACACACACANCACACACACACTACACACACACACACTACTACACACACNCACACTACACNGCACACACANCACACACACNCNACACACACCTGTCACACCGTGTACCACACACTACCACACACACACACACACACACCACTACACACACACACACACACACACACACACACACACACACACACACACACACACACACACACCCACACACACACNACACACCACACACACCACACACACACACAACACACACACACACACACACNACACACACAGACACNCACCACACACACACACNNCACACACCACACCACATACNCNCACACACACACACACACACACACNCACACACACACACACTACACACACACCACTCCACACACACACACCACACACACACCTGTACACATACACACAACACACACACACACACACACACACACNCACACACACACTACACACACACACACACACACACACACTNCACACACACACAACACACNCAACACACACTACAACACACTCACACACACTACACACACACTACAAACACAATNCACACACCACACCACTACACACACACCTGTAACACACACACACTACACACACACACCTGTACACACACACACACACACAATNCACACACACACGACACACACTACACACCTAACACACACACTATACACACACTACACACACACTNCACACACACACTACACACAACACACTACACACTACACACACTACACACACACTACACACACCACACNACACACACACTACACACACTTCACACACACACTACACACACACTACACACATCATCATCACGGTGGCTAGGAGATGTTAACTACCTCGCCTGGTATACAGGAGGCCGTGGGTTCGATCCCGCCCCTGACGCCTGCTGCTGTATATTTGGAGTTTGCGTCTCTCTCTCTCTCACCATCATCACGGTGGCTAGGAGATGTTAACTACCTCGCCTGGTATACAGGAGGTCGTGAGTTCGATCCCGACCCTGACACCTGCCGCTGATATTTGGAGTTTGCGTATCTCTCTCTCTCATCATCATCACGGTGGCTAGGAGATGTTAACTACCTCGCCTCGTGTACAGGAGGTTGTGGGTTCGATCCCGACCCTGACTGCTGCTGTATATTTGGAGTTGGCGTGTCTCTCTCTCTCATCATCATCACGGTGGCTAGGAGATGTTAACTACCTCGCCTGGTATACAGGAGGTCGTGGGTTCGATCGGGACCCTGACTGCCGCTGTATATTTTGAGTTTGCGTGCTCTCTCTCCCCGCGGTCGCGTAGATTTTTATCCGGTTTTTTCCCTCCACATTTAAAATGCCGATGTCCACAAGACGAGGACGCTGCTACTGATGATGATGATGCTGATGATGATGGTGATGATGANAGTGATGATGATGATGGTGATGATGATGATGCTGATGATGATTGTGAGATGATGATGCTGATGATGGTGATGATGATGGTGATGATGATGGTGATGATGACAATGGTGATGATGATGATGATGATGGTGATGATGATGATGATGATGATGGTGATGATGATGATGCTGATGATGATGATGATGATGCTGATGATGATGGTGATGATGATGATGATGGTGATGATGATGGTGATGATGATAGTGATGATGATGATGCTGATGATGATGATGATGCTGATGATGATGATGCTGATGATGATGGNGATGATGATGATGATGGTGGATGATGATGATGATGANGATGATGATGATGATGAGTGGTGATGATGATGATGANGGTGATGATGATGGTGATGATGATGCTGATGATGATGATGCTGATGATGCTGATGATGATGCTGATGATGCTGATGATGATGATGATGCTGATGATGATGATAAGCCCACTTCGCTTCTGAACAAGACCTACGTAGCTCAGTGGGCCCTTACCTGACAAAATAAATCGATCAAAACTAGTTTCGTTTTGTACGAGATCGTTTATTTTGACACCGGTTTTAAAACAAGCACGAACACCTACTGGGTTAACAAATGCTCGCGTCTTGATGGCCAGCTGGCCACGCTCGGCGGGGAGTGACCCCCCCCCCACACTTGANCCCCCCCCCACACTTGACCCCCCCCCCACACTTGACCCTCGCCAGCGCTTCAGGGCCCAGCACGCCATGGGCCGACTGCCGTGGGAATGCCGCGGGGCTGCTGCTGGGTGGAGACAGAGGAGGTGGTGGTGGGGGGGAGGGGGAGGAGTGGGTGGTGGTGGGGGAGGAGGAGGTGGAGGTGGTGGGGAGGAGGAGGAGGTGGAGGAGGAGGTGGAGGAGGAGGTGGAGGAGGAGGAGGAGGAGGTGGAGGTGGTGGAGGAGGAGGAATTGGTGGAGGTGGTAGAGGAGGAGGTGGAGGAGGAGGTGGAGGAGGTGGTGGTGATGATGATCAATGATTATGGTGATGATGATGGACGTGGTGCTGATGGTGCTGATGATGATGGTGGTGATGATGATGATGATAACTGGTGATGGTGGTGATGATGATGGTGCTGCTGCTGATGATAATGATGATTGCGGTGGTGATGACATGATGATGGTGATGATGGTGCTCATGATGATGATGCAGATGATGGTGCTGGTGATGATGGTGATGGTGGTGGTGATGATCAATAATGATGGCGGTGGTGATGACATGATGATAGTGGTTATGATGGTGCTCATGATGATGATGGTGGTGATGATCATGATGATGGTGCTGATGATGATGATGGTGGTGATGATCATGATGATGGTGCTGATGATGATGGTGGTGATGATCGATAGATGGTGATGATGATGATGGTGGTGATGATGATGATGGTGGTGATGATGATGGTGCAGATGATGATGGTGGTGACGATCAGTGTCAGTGATGAAGTTGATGATGATGGTGAAGCATTGTGGCGTCCGTGTCTCAGACAGCGGAGCAAGTCGGTTGGAGGCAGCCCCCCCCCCCTCCCCATGTTGAGATCATAATGGCTCTGGTGCATTAATAAAATATGGTCAGGAACAAAAATATATTAAAATAAATAAATGCCCATTCCCTAATGCACGGCCACGTGGGGATGTGGCATTATAATGGAGATGGTGGCGGGCGGTGGATGAGTGGGTGGTGAGTGAGTTGGTGGGTGGGTGGGTGAGTGGGTGGGTGGGTGGGTGGATGAGTGGATGGGTGGGTGGGTGGATGAGTGGGTGGGTGGGTGGGTGAGTGGGTGGGTGGGTGAGTAGTGATGAGTGGGTGGGTGAGTGTGTGGGTGAGTGAGTGGGTGGGTGGGTGAGTGAGTTGGTGGGTGGGTGGGTGGATGAGTGGGTGAGTGAGTGAGTGGGTGGGTGGGTGGGTGAGTGGGTGGATGGGTGGGTGGGTGAGGTTGGGTGGGTGAGAGTGAGTGGGTGGGTGAGAGTGAGTGAGTGGGTGGGTGAGTGGATGGGTGAGTGGGTGGGTGGGTGGGTGAGTGAGTGAGTGGTGGGTGGGTGGGTGGGTGATTGAGTGAGTGAGTGAGTGGTGGGTGGGTGAGTGGGTGGGTGGGTGGGTAAGTGGTGGGTGGGTGGGTGGATGAGTGAGTGAGTAAGTGAGTGAGTGAGTGGGTCGGTGGGCGAGTGAGCGGGTGGGTTGGTGGGTGGGTGAGTGAGTGAGTGGGTGGATGAGTGGGTGGGTCGGTGGGTGAGTGAGTGAGTGGGTGGATGAGTGGGTGGGTCGGTGGGTGAGTGAGTTAGTGAGTGGTGGGTGAGTGAGCGGTTGGGTGGGTGGGTGAGTGAGCGGGTTGGTGGGTGGTTGGGTGAGTGGGTGGGTGTATGAGTGGGTAGGTNGGTAGGTGGTGGGTGAGTGAGTGAGCGGGTGGGTGAGTGAGTGAGCGGGTATGTGAGTAGCTGGGTGAGTGAGTGGGTGGATGACTGGATGAGTGGGTGGGTGGACGAGTAGGTGAGTGGGTGAGTGAACGAGCGGATGAGTAAGTAGCTGGGTGAGTGAATGGGTGCGTGGATGAGTGGGTGGGTGAGTGAATGAGCGGGTGAGTGAGTAGCTGGGTGAGTGAATGGGTGGTGGATGCGTGGGTGGGTGAGTTAATGAGCGGGTGAGTGAGTGGGTGGGTGGATGAGTGGGTGGGTGAGTGTATGAGCGGGTGGGTGAGTAGTTGGGTGAGGGAGTGGGTGGGTGGGTGGTGGGTGGGTGGGTGGTGGGTGAGTGGTGGGTGGTGAGTGAGTGAGTGAGTAGGTGGGTGGGTGAGTGGGTGGGTGAGTGGGTGGGTGGGTGGGTGGATGAGTGAGTGAGTAAGTGAGTGAGTGGGTCGGTGGGCGAGTGAGCGGGTGGGTTGGTGGGTGGGTGAGTGAGTGGGTGGATGAGTGGGTGGGTCGGTGGGTGAGTGAGTGAGTGGGTGGATGAGTGGGTGGGTCGGTGGGTGAGTGAGTTAGTGTGTGGGTGGGTGAGTGAGCGGGTGGGTGGGTGAGTGAGCGAGTTGGTGGGTGGTTGGGTGAGTGGGTGGGTGTATGAGTGGGTAGATGGGTAGGTGGGTGGGTGAGTGAGTGAGCGGGTGGGTGAGTGAGTGAGCGGGTATGTGAGTAGCTGGGTGAGTGAGTGGGTGGATGACTGGATGAGTGGGTGGGTGGACGAGTAGGTGAGTGGGTGAGTGAACGAGCGGATGAGTAAGTAGCTGGGTGAGTGAATGGGTGGGTGGATGAGTGGGTGGGTGAGTCAGTGAATGAGCGGGTGAGTGAGTAGCTGGGTGAGTGAATGGGTGGGTGGATGCGTGGGTGGGTGAGTTAATGAGCGGGTGAGTGAGTGGGTGAGTGGATGAGTGGGTGGGTGAGTGTATGAGCGGGTGGGTGAGTAGTTGGGTGAGGGAGTGGTGGGTGGGTGGGTGGAAGAGTAGGTGGGTGGGTGAGTGGATGATCGGATGAATGAGTAGCTGGGTGAGTGAGTGGGTGGGTGGATGAGTGGGTGGGTGAGTGAGTGAGCGGTGAGTGAGTCACTCGGTGAGTGGGTGGGTGGATGAGTGGGTGGGTGGGTGATTGAGTGAGTGGGTGTGTGAGTAGCTGGGTGAGTGGGTGGGTGGGTGGATAAGTGGGTGGGTGATTGAGTGAGTGGGTGGGTAATTGAGTGAGTGAGCGGGTGTGTGAGTAGCTGGGTTGGTGAGTGGGTGGGTGGGTGGGTGGGTGGATAAGTGGGTGGGTAGATGAGTGGGTGGGTGAGTGAGTAGCTGGGTGAGTAGCTGAGTGGGTGAGTGAGTAGCGGGTGAGTGAGTAGATGGGTGAGTGAGTGAGTGGGTAGATGAGTGGGTGGGTGAATGAGTGAGTGGATGAGCAGGTGAGTGAGTAGCTGGGTGAGTGATTGGGTGGGTGGGTGGATGAATGAAGGATGAGTGGGTGAGTGAGTAGCTGGGTGAGTGAGTAGGTGGGTGGGTGGATGAATGGGTGGGTGGGTGAGTGAGCACGTTAGTGTGTAGCTGGGTAAGTAAGTGGGTGGGTGGATGTGTAGGTGGGTGGGTGGGTGAGTAAGTGAGCGGGTGAGTGAGTAGCTGGTGAGGGAGTGGGTGGTGGATTAGTGAGCGGTGAGTGAGTGGGTGAGTGAGTGAGTGAGTGACACGGGCTGGAGAAGAGATGGAGCTGATGCGGTACGGGAGGATGTGGAGCTGAGTGGACTTGTCGATGACCGGTACCAGCGGTGTCAAGATCGGCCTCTATGGAGGAAGCTCGTGAATAACGCTGCTGCATGGCAGTTGGAGGCAGTCGAAAACGGAGGGCAGAGGAGTAACGCTCACAACAACGAGCGGAGCGCCGGGTGGATAAAACACAGCGAGTTGGCACATTAGGGGGTGCAGCTGGTGTGCATTTGCCGGTCATCTCAGTCAACCAACCCATGGCACCTGGGCCTCTCGCGAGACCTCCTGTCAGCGAGCCTTCGTTTCACGTGGCCTCAAAGTGCACCTGGCCTGGCACAGGTGCCGTGGTGACGTCACCATCACTTAGTGGCGAATGGGGGTATTGATATTGGTGTGTGTGAATGTCTTTGAGTGTGGGTGTGCGTGAGTGTGAGTGAGCCTGTGAGTCCGGCAAAAAACAACCCCCTACCTTATTGGTGCCGGACGGCAACGCTGCGGTGAGTAGTGCCATGGGGGGGGGGGGGAGGGCCAACTTAGATTGGCCATTCCCCCATGGCGTTTGTAGCCACCACAGTGGCCAAACGGGGTCTCCGGACGGATGCGATGGCCTGGTAACCTCTACACCTTCAATTAATTACCACAAAACCACGTCTAAAATATCTACTTAATAAGCTTGTGCCGGAGGCCCAGGGGGGTCAGGCGTCTGTGACGTCTCCTGGCCAAACCCCATGTGGTGCAGCCAGGAGACTGAATTCTTACCCTCAGGGCTCTTGCAGAAACAACAAAAAACCACTGCGTATGGCCACGTGGAATGTTCGAATGCTCACTGTGTAGGAGAGGCTGCCACTCCTCTGTCGGGAGCTGGACCCGTACTGCCTGGATCTCTGTGGTATTTAAGAAGTCCGGTGGACCGGCTCTGGTTCCTGCCACCATGAGGGGTGGACAGTCCTCTACTCGGGCAGGAGACTGCCAAACAACAGGGAGTGGCTCTTCTTCTGAACAAAAGAATGAAGGGGGCGTGGGAGCGTAGCGGTGAGGTGTGGGAAGCTGTAAGCCCCAGGCTACTTTGGGCTCGCCTTCCCATCAACCAGAGGCAAGGAGTGGTGGTCGTGGTTACTTATGCCCCCACCGAAGACGAACATCCGTGGAGGGATGCAGGCAAGGTCGATCACAGGTGCTAGCTAAAGTGGCCCTCGGGAATGAGTCATCTTGTTGGGCGACTTCAATGCCCGAGTTGGTCATGATGCTGGCACCTGGTCTGGAGTGATTGGAAGGCATGGGTCAGACCAGCTCAATAACAACGGTAGGAGGCTGCTAGATTTTTGTGCAGCCCATGGGCTTGTAATTACCAACACGCTCTTCCGGCATCGGCGCATCCACACAAGATCATGGATACATGCCGGGTCCAAGCAAGAACATCTGCTGGACTACATAGTGACAGACCAGCGGATGTGGGCCCATGTCCTTGACACCAGGACCTACCGTGGAGCTGAGCTTCCCTCTAACCATCGACTTGTCATCTGTAAGATGCGCCTACCATTCGTCCACACTGGTTGTGGGTGTACACCCAGGACCCCATTCAAACCCATAGTGGTCTGATCTCAGCTAGCTGATGAAAGTTGAAAGCGAGAATTTCATCATCGCTTGCGTCTGGGGTTGGCATCGTCCCCCACTCTGCCTGATGTCGAAGGGAAATGGGTGAGGTTTGTGACCGTGGCTCATGCAGCTGCAATGGCTGCTTTGGGTACACGGTCCAGACTCCCCAGAGACCCTGGCTGACAGAGGAGGTGTTCAGGCTGGCTGAGCAAAAGCGACAGGCCCACTCTCATCGTCTACAGCATCCCACGTCAGAGAATGAGGAGGCTTACCACAGCCTTCGCTCTAAGGTTCGGAGAGCCGTGAGGCGCTGTAAGGATGGTTGGTGGTCGCGGGTTGATGAGATGGAGTCTGACTCAATGGCCCGCGATCACAAAGCACTCTATAACTCCATCAAAAAGTAACCTGCAGCACCACACCTATTACCATCGTTAG
>MU249629.1:1975911-1984582 GCA_018977245.1 Lethenteron camtschaticum
CTGACGTGGGTTGATGTCGCTTTTTCTCAACACCTCCTCTGTCAGCCAGGGTCTCTGGGGAGGTCTGGACCGTGTACCAAAGCAGCCATTGCAGCTGCATGAGCCACGTCTAAACCTCCCATTTCCCCTCGACATCGGAGAGTGGGGGACGATGCCAACCCCAGACGCAAGCGATGATAAATTCTTGCTTCAACTTTCATCAGATGCTAGACAGGCCACTATGGGTTTGAATGGGGTCCTGGGTGTACACCCACCACCAGGTGGAAGAATGGAGGCCATCTTACAGATGACAAGTCGATGGTAGGGGAAGTCAGCTCCACGGTAGGTCCTGGTGTCAAGGACATGGGCCCATCTGCTGTCATCACTGATAGTCCAGCAGATGTTCTTGCTTGGACCCGGCATGATCCATGATTTGTGTGGATGGCCATGCCGGAAGCGTGTTGGTAATTACATGGTCCGGTTTCACCAACAGGACACCCTGAGGAGCCACAAGGACCATGCCTGGAGGAAAGCTCTGCCCTGCATCTCTCCGGAGAGGCCTCGCTGGAGGCAACTCGACTCCAGCCCGACGTACAACCGCATCGGCGACCTCGGCTGGAGCATCGCCCACGGCACCGTCACCACCAACGCCTCCCTGGAGCGCTTCACCGACACGTCCCCGGAGTGCTGGTTCTGCGGTAAAGTGGAGACAGTGGCGCACCAATACGTGGCGTGCAAGAGCCTGGACTCGCTGTTCAAGGTCCTGAGAAACATCCTCCTAAGGTTCAACCTCCACTTCTCCCCGACGGTCTTCATCTTTGGAACCAAGGCGACGGATCCCAACATCTTCAGGGCTGGTCAACGTGCCAGTCGGCTACACCAAGCTCGCCATGCACAGGGCGAGGAAGGTGGCCCTGGAGGGGAAACGTCCGGCCAGCAGCCTGGGCATCTTCCGCGCTCTGGTCGGAGCCGGGTGTGGGCTGGAGTTCCGCCATGCGCGGCTGACCCACGCCGTGCCGGCCTTCAAGGAGCAGTGGGCGATGGAGGAGGCCGTGTGCTCGGTGGCAGATGACGGGGAGCTCTGCGTGCTGATATGAGCTACCGTCGGAGGCCGTTGGACTGCGAGAAGGGCTGCGTGCAGAACGAGAGAGAGCGAGAGAGTGGTGAGAGAGTGAGCGAGAGAGCGAGAGAGTGCCGAGAGAGTGGCGAGAGAGTGAGCAGTGAGTGAGGAGAGGGTGAGCGAGAGAGTGAGCGAGAGAGTGACCGAGAGAGTGACCGAGAGAGTGAGCGAGAGAGTGAGCGAGTGAGTGAGCGAGAGGGTGAGCGAGAGGGTGAGCGAGAGAGTGGGGTACGCGAGAGAGTGAGCGAGAGAGTGACGAGAGGTGTGGGTTTACATGAAGCAAATTTATAAAAAAAATTACGAAAGATGAACGAAGCAAAGTGCCGTACACAGCTCTCTTGTTTCCACTGATCGTAGAAAAAGAGAGAGATGACACAAACTCAACACAGAGACAGAGAAGAAAGAATCGAACCAGACCACCACTGCCTCTCCTGTTTGGGCGTAAGTCGCGGGGGGAGGGGTAGGACCCCCCCCCACCCGGGGGGGGGCTGGCGGTGANTGGGGGAGGGGTACAGGGCCCCCCCCCATCTGGGGGGCGGGGCTGGCGGTGTCGTGGGGGGCACATCAATCACGGACGCGCGAGAGAGACAGGGGCTGCATATTTAACGCAATTACTGGAGCTCATTAGCACAGGAACGGTGCGTTAAATGCAATTAGCAATTAGCGCTGTCACGGCGGATAACAAAACTCTGCTCGCCGTCCCCGACTCACACGACGTCTCCTCGTGAACACCTGCAGCGGCGTGGGTGGTGAGTGGTGGTGAGTGAGTGGTGAGTGAGTAGTGTGAGTGAGTGGTGAGTGGTTGGTGAGTGAGTGGTGAGTGAGTGGTNTGGNGAGTGGTGAGTGGANGAGTGAGTGGTGAGAGGAGGGTGGTGGGTGGTGAGTTGAGTGGTGAGTGAGTGGTGAGTGAGTGGTTGGTGAGGAGTGGTGACTGGTGAGTGGGAGTGNGTGAGTGAGTGGAGTGAGTGAGNGGTATGGGTGGTGGTGAGTGGAGTGAGTGGTGGAGTGAGTGGTGGTGGTGTGGCCAGTGAGTGGTGGTGGTGAGTGGTGNGTGGTTGGTGATGGTNTGGTGAGGAGTGGTGAGTGAGTGANGTAGTGGTTGGTGAGGAGTTGAGTGAGTGAGTGGTGGAGTGAGTGGTGGTGGTGAGTGNGTGGTGTGTGGTGGGTGGGCTGGTGAGTTGAGTGGNGAGGAGGGTGAGTGGGAGGGTGGATGAGNGTGGNGAGTGGGGTGGGAGATGAGNGTGAGTGAGGTGGNGAGTGAGAGTGAGGTGAGTGAGTGAGTGGTGAGTGCAGTGGTGAGTGTGGTGAGTGAGTGGTTGGTGAGTGGTGAGTGGGTTGTGAGTGGGTGGAGTGAGTGGTGGAGTGAGTGGTGGANTGGTGAGTGGTGGGAGTGAGTGGTGGTGNGTGGTGGTGGNGCTGGTGAGTGGNGAGNGAGTGGTGAGATGGTGCAGTGAGTGGTGNGCATGGTGGNGAGTGAGGGTGAGTGAGTGGTGAGTGTGAGTGGTGAGATGAGTGAGTGGNTGGTGAGTGGNGAGTGGGATTGGTGAGTGAGTGAGGGGGAGTGAGTGAGTGGGAGGAGGGTGGGNGAGTGGTGNGTGGGAGTCTGAGGGTGAGTGGNGAGTNAGTGGTGAGGGAGTGAGTGGTGGTGAGTGAGTGGTGAGGAGNGGTGGAGAGTGAGTGGTGGTAGTGAGTGGTGAGTCGAGNGGTGAGTGGNGCTGGTGNTGTGGTNGGTGAGNGGTGAGTGGTGGTTGGTGAGTGGGAGTGAGTGAGGGTGAGTGCAGTGAGTGGTGAGTGGTGGTGAGTAGTGGTGGNGNGTGAGTGGTGNGNGGGAGTGAGTGGNGGTGAGNGAGTGGTTGGTGCATTGAGTGGGAGTGAGTGGTGAGTGGTGGTGAGTGAGTGGNGGTGGTGAGTGAGTGGTGNGGATNTGAGTGGTGGTGAGTGTGGTGAGTGGTGGTGAGTGANTGGTGAGTGAGTGAGTGGTGAGGGNTGGTGAGGGTGAGGTGGGAGAGNGGTGAGTGGTGGTGAGTGAGTGGGGTGGTGAGTGAGTGGTGGGGTGGTGAGTGAGGGTGTGGTGAGTGGGNGAGGGTGAGTGAGTGAGGGTGGTGAGTGGTGGAGTGAGGGTGGAGTGAGTGGTGAGTGAGTGAGTGGTGAGTGTGTGAGTGGTTGGTGAGTGGNGAGGAGGGTGAGTGAGTGGAGGAGNGGTGAGNGGTGGGAGTGAGTGAGTGGTGNGGGTGAGTGGTGGGGTGAGATGNGTGTGAGTGNGTGGCTGAGTGAGTGGTGAGGGTGGTGGTGTGAGTGANTGGACATGGTGAGGGTGATGTGATGGGGTGNGTGGTGNTGGAGTGGTGNGTGAGGTGGTGNNGTGAGNGGTGGGGGTGAGTGGTTGAGTGGTGGAAGTGAGTGGTGAGTGAGTGGCTGGTGAGGANGGTGAGTGANGTGGTGGTGGTGAGCTGAGGGTGAGTGAGTGGTGAGTGAGTGGNGGTTAGTGGTGAGTGAGTGGTGAGTGAGTGAGTTGGGAGTGAGTGAGGGTNGGTGGGAGTGAGTGTGAGTGAGTGGTGTGTGAGTGAGTGGTGAGTGAGGTGAAGTGGTGNGTGAGTGGTGGTGAGTGAGTTAGTGGTTGTGAGTGAGTGGTGAGTGTGTGAGTGAGTGAGTGGTGGAGGTGAGTGAGTGGTGGTGAGTGAGTGAGGAGNGGTGAGTGGGAGTGAGTGGCTGAGTGAGTGGTGAGTGAGTGANGGTGATGAGTGAGTGGTGAGTGAGTGGGTGGAGTGAGTGGTGGGTGAGTGGTGGGGTGGTGGTGAGTGCAGGGTGAGTGGTGGTGAGTGGTGGTGGAGTGAGTGGGAGGAGTGGTGCAGTAGGCGGTGAGTGGTGNGNGNGTGAGTGGGGTGAGTGAGTGGTGAGTGAGTGGTGAGTGTGAGGAGTGAGTGGTTCTGGTGAGGAGTGGAGGTGAGTGAGTGAGTGGTNGGTGAGTGAGTGAGTGGTTGGTGATGGTGAGTGAGTGGTGGGTGGTGAGTGGTGAGTGCTAGTGGNGAGTGAGTGAGGGTGGTGGGTGAGTGGTGGTTANTGGTGAGTGCTGGTTGGTGGGTGAGTGAATGGTGANTGGTGGTGGTGAGTGGTGGTGAGTGAGTGTAGTGGTGAGTGAGTGGTGNGTGAGTGAGTGGTGAGTGAGTGGTGAGTGAGTGGTGGTGAGTGAGGGTGGTGAGTGATGAGTGGTGCCAGTGAGTGGTGAGTGAGTGGTGGTGNGTGNGTGGTGAGTGGTGGTGNGTGAGTGGTGAGTAGGAGTGGTGGTGAGTGGGGGTAGTGGTGGTGNGTGGTGAGTGGGTGAGTGAGTGGTTGGTGAGTGGGGTGAGTGAGTGTTGGTGAGTGAGTGGTGAGTGGTGAGTGGTGAGTGAGTGAGTGGTGGGGTGAGTGAGTGGTGAGTGAGTGGGTGAGTGGNTAGTGGTGGTNTGGTGAGTGGTGGGGTGAGTGGTGAGTGGTGGTTGGTGAGTGAGTGGTGAGTGAGTGGTGAGTGAGTGAGTGGTGAGGTGAGTGGCGAGTGAGTGGTGGTGAGTGGTNTGGGAGTGAGTGAGTGGTGAGTGAGTGAGTGGTGTGAGTGGTGGTGAGTGGTTGGTGAGTGGTNTGGTGGTGAGTGGTGAGTGAGTGGTGAGTGAGTGCTATGTGAGTGAGGTGGTGAGTGAGTGGTGAGTGAGTGAGTGGTGAGTGAGTGAGTGGCTAGTGAGTGGTGAGTGAGTGGTTGGTGAGTGGGTGNGTGGTGTGAGTGGTGAGTGGGTGAGTGGGTGGTTGCTGANGTGAGTGGTGATGACTTGTGAGTGAGTGGTGCGTGAGTGAGTGGTGAGTGAGTGAGTGGTTGGTGAGTGAGTGTTCGTAAGTGGGGGTTAGTAGTGGCGGAGACGATACACATTCCTAGTCAGAAATCGAACCGAGACCCCTTATTGCATCCCCCCCCAACCACCCCGCCTCCACCCCATCCCAACCACAGTGGCTCTCTCAGCGTTCGCCCACCGAACGGTCCACCGACGTCGCGTCGGCATTGTGTCGGCGCAGCGAGTGAGCCAACACATCAATAGCGGGGCCCAGAGAGAGAGAGATCAATACGCGCGCGAGCAAAAATAACAGCGGCGTCAAAAGCCCGGCCCGCACGGGTTATTGCGGCATCCCAGACCAAGCCCAGCCTCCCCCCCCACCTAGCCCTNCCCCCCCAGCCCCCACCCCTAGCCCACCCCCCTAGCCCCCCCCTAGNCCCCCCAGCCCCCACCCAGCCCCCCCAACCATCATCCATTGATTGTTCATCATGGTCTCTGTTCGCTAACGAGCCCGCGTGATGAATGTTCGGCATCGTCATCCTGGTGGAGGCGGTGGGTGGGGGTGGGGGGACGAGAGGTTCGCGGTTCCATCCCCGGCCGGCCGCCCTGGTTAATACTGCCCCGGTCGTGGTGGTGTGTATAATGAAAACAACAACATGTACATTTGAAATGTGTAATTACTACTCCGCGCCGTTTGCTTCGCTCCACTGGAATCAACTTCCTCCGTAGATTAAACACTGCCCACAGACTCAACACTGCCCATAGACTCAACACTGCCCATAGACTAAACGCTGCCCATAGACTCAGCACTGCCCATAGACTCAACACTGCCCATAGACTCAACACTGCCCATAGACTCAACACTGCCCATAGACTCAACACTGCTCATAGACTCAACACTGCCCGTAGACTCAACACTGCCCATAGACTAACACTGCCCATAGACTCAACACTGCCCATAGACTAAACGCTGCCATAGACTCAGCACTGCCATAGACTCAACACTGCCATAGACTCAACACTGCCATAGACTCAACACTGCCCATAGACTCAACACTGCTCATAGACTCAACACTGCCCGTAGACTCAACACTGCCATAGACTCACACTGCCCATAGACTCAACACTGCCCATAGACTAACACTGCCCGTAGACTCAACACTACCCATAGACTCAACACTGCCCATAGACTCAACACTGCCATAGACTAACACTGCCCATAGACTAACACTGCCCATAGACTCAACACTACCCATAGACTCAACACTGCCGTAGACTCAACACTGCCATAGACTAACACTGCCCATAGACTCAACACTGCCGTAGACTCAACACTGCCCATAGACTAACACTGCCATAGACTCAGCACTGCCCGTAGACTCAACACTGCCCATAGACTCAACACTGCCCATAGACTCAACACTGCCCATAGACTAACACTGCCCATAGACTAACACTGCCCGTAGACTAACACTGCTCATAGACTCAACACTGCCCATAGACTCAACACTGCCCATAGACTCAACACTGCCCGTAGACTCAACACTGCCCATAGACTCAACACTGCCCGTAGACTCAACACTGCCCATAGACTCAACACTGCCCGTAGACTAACACTGCCCACAGACTCAACACTGCCCATAGACTAACACTGCCCACAGACTCAACACTGCCCATAGACTCAACACTGCCCATAGACTCAACACTGCCCATAGACTCAACACTGCCCGTAGACTCATCACTGCTCATAGACTCAGCACTGCCCATAGACTCAGCACTGCCCATAGACTCAATACTGCCCATAGACTCAACACTGCCCATAGACTAACACTGCCATAGACTCAACACTGCCCATAGACTAAACGCTGCCCATAGACTCAGCACTGCCCATAGACTCAACACTGCCCATAGACTCAACACTGCCCATAGACTCAGCACTGCCCATAGACTCAACACTGCCCATAGACTCAGCACTGCCCATAGACTCAACGCTGCCCATAGACTCAACAGTGCCCATAGACTCAACACTGCCCACAGACTCAACACTGCCCACAGACTCAACACTGCCCATAGACTCAGCACTGCCCACAGACTCAACGCTGCCATAGACTCAGTACTGCCCATAGACTCAACGCTGCCCATAGACTCAACGCTGCCATAGACTCAACGCTGCCCATAGACTCAACACTGCCCATAGACTCAACGCTGCCCATAGACTCAACGCTGCCCATAGACTCAACGCTGCCATAGACTCAACACTGNCCACAGACTCAACACTGCCCACAGACTCAACACTGCCCATAGACTCAGCACTGCCCACAGACTCAACGCTGTCCATAGACTCAACACTGCCCATTGACTCAACACTGCACCATAGACTCAACACTGCCCATAGACTCAACACTACCCATAGACTCAGCACTGCAAATAGACTCAACGCTGCCCATAGACTCAGTACTGCCCATAGACTCAACGCTGCCCATAGACTCAACGCTGCCATAGACTCAGCACTGCACCACAGACTCAACACTGCCCATAGACTCAACACTGCCCATAGACTCAACACTGGCCATAGACTCAACGCGGCTCATAGACTCAACACTGCCCACAGACTCAGCATTGCCCATAGACTCAACACTGCACCATAGACTCAACACTGCCCATAGACTCAACGCTGCCCATAGACTTAGCATTGTCCATAGACTCAACACTGCCATAGACTCAGCACTGCCCATAGACTCAACACTGCCATAGACTGAACGCTCCCATGAACTCAACACTGCCCACAGACTCAGCATTGCCCATAGACTCAACACTGCCCATAGACTCAGCACTGCCCATTGACTCAAAACTGCCCATAGCCTTAGCATTGTCCATAGACTCAACACTGCCCCATAGACTCAGCATTGCCCATAGACTCAACGCTGCCCATAGACTCAACGCTGCCATAGACTTAACACTGCCATAGACTCAACGCTGCA
The DNA here is from genome assembly GCA_018977245.1 of Lethenteron camtschaticum. Taxonomy (NCBI): domain Eukaryota; kingdom Metazoa; phylum Chordata; class Hyperoartia; order Petromyzontiformes; family Petromyzontidae; genus Lethenteron; species Lethenteron camtschaticum. Next base: position 1,983,792 of record MU249629.1, read on the forward strand.
CATAGACTCAACGCTGCCCATAGACTCAACACTGCCCATAGACTCAACACTGCTCATAGACTCAGCACTGCCCATAGACTCAACGCTGCCCATAGACTCAGCATTGCCCATAGACTCAACATTGCCCATAGACTTGTAATGAGAGCGCCATCGCCTGGATTATTAATGGGGCATGTTTTTAATTCTACAGTCATACTTATGCCTAGTGGGGTTTATATCTGGGTGAAAGCTGAGAAGCGGTTCCACCAGGGAGGCTTCGGGAACGTTCGGGAATTCATCTTCTTGGTTCTTTCGGTAAAGTCACGTAGAAGGGAAATAATTAAATAATAAAAATAAAACATAACTAAATAATTCTCACGACGTTTCGGCCACAACGCAAGCAGCCGTCCTCAGGTGAAGACCAGGTCTGTCGGGGAGACAGCGTCTGAATGAAACACCACCACGCTTGGAGCGTCTATTTAAGCTGGGTTGGAAGGGGGAAGGGCGCCTTGACAATAATTTGCATATCAAGAGGAATTTTGCATATTATGGGAAATGCAGATATGTGATTAGTACTACTTGTGAAATACGTAAGAGATGGGCGGGGGTTTCAAAGTCATATTATGCCCGTGCATTATGCAGGATTAGCATCATCAAAGGGAGGGTATAGGGGTAGCATTAATAAAGGGAAGGAATGTTAATAGTTTGTTATTATACAATCTGCTATACACTATACCATTAACCGTCGAGTGAAAGATACTAAGAGAAAGCAACGAAATATGTCAATGGGAGAGTGGTAGTATGAGACTTGC
>MU249629.1:1984607-2024607 GCA_018977245.1 Lethenteron camtschaticum
AGTTGGAGAGGCAGTAGCGCTACTGAAGAGGTCAGTGGTGCAGTTGAAGAGGGTGGTAGTGCAACTGAAGAGGGTGGTAGTGTATCTGAAGAGGCAGTAGCACAGCTGAAGAGGGTGGTGCCACAGCCGAAGATGGCAGTAGCACAGCTGAAAAGGGCGGTAGTGCAGCTGAAGATGACAGTAGCACACTTGAAGAGGGCGGTACCGCAGCTGAAAAGGATGGTGCCGCAGCTGAAGAAGGTGGTGCCGCCGCTGAAGAGGGCGTTAGTGCAGTTGAAGAGGGTGATGCCACAGTTGAAGAGGGTGATGCCACAGCTGAAGAGGGTGGTGCCACAGCTGGAGAGGATGGTGTCGCAGTTGAAGAGAGTGGTAGCGCAGCTGGAGAGGGCGGTTCTGGAGCTGAGGGGAGTACTGTTGCTGAAGAGGCGGTAGTGCCGTTGAAGACGGTGTTAGTGTAGTTGGAGAGGGCAGTAGCGCTACTGAAGAGGTCGGTGGTGCAGTTGAAGAGGCGGTAGTGCAGCTGAAGAGGCGGTAGCGCCGCTGAAGAGGGCAATAGCACAGCTAAACAGGGTGTCCACACCTGAAGAAGCAGTAGTACAGTTGAAGAGGGCGGTAGTGCAGCTGAAGAAGACAGCAAGTTGAAGAGGGTGGTGCCGCAGCTGAAGTGGACGGTGCCGTCGCTGAAGAGGGCACTAGTGCAGTTGAAGAGGGTGATGCCACAGTTAAAGAGTGCCACAGCTGAAGAGGGTAGTAGAGCCGCTGAAGAGATTCGTGCTGCAGATGAAGAGGTGGTAGCGCCGCTGAAGAAGACAGTAGCACAGCTGAAGGGGTGGTGCTGCAGCTAAAGAGGGTGTGCTACAGCTGGAGAGGGTGGTGCCACAGCTGAGAGGGTGGTGCTACAGCTGGAGAGGTGGTGCACAGTTGAAGAAGCAGTAGCACCGCTGAAGAGGTTCGTGCGCAGCTGAAGAGAGTGGTACCGCAGCTGGAGAGGGTGGTTCTGGAGCTGAAGAGGGTGGTTCTGGAGCTGAGGGGAGTCGTTGCTGAAGAGGCGGTAGCGCCATTGAAGACAGTGTTAGTGTAGTTGGAGAGGGCAGTAGCGTACTAAAGAGGTCGGTAGTGCAACTGAAGAGGGTGGTAGCGCCGCTGAAGAGGGTGGTACTGCAGCTGAAGAGGCAGCATCGCCGCTGAAGAAGGCGGTAGCGCAGCCGAGGCGTGGCGTCGGGGAAAGGTGATGTCGGTGGCAGTGGGAACGCCTCTTCCTCCAACGAGATCATCGGCAGCGCGGGGACCTGGCACGGTAAAACACGCTGCTACCAATGACATCACCAGCACCAGCCGTGGTCTATCCACTACTGGAAGAAGGCCTCCTCGAGGCACGGACATCCTCGCGGCAAATGCCGTCACACTCCATCTGCACGTGAGGTTGAATCCATCGCTTCACCCCGACTGCAGTGTAGAAAGCAGCTCAGGTGGATAGGCTTTAACAAAACGGGTCCCTGGTATCAAGGAAGGTTGAATACAGTGTGTGCTGACTATTGCAAATGCCGGCATCTGCAGCTTTGTATGCCGTGTAAATATAAAACTAAGGCCCACTGCGCTGTGTAGCTCTTTTTCAGAAGCGACCAGGTTGTCGCAAATCATAGCTCGACAAAGTGGCTTATCACCATCACGTCACGTTGATTTTAAACGTGGGGCGAAAAAAACGGAGGACCCGTAAAAAAATCCACGCGACCGCGGGGAGAGAGAGACATGAAAATTCCAAATATGCAGGCATCAAGGTCGGGATTGAACCCACGGCCTCCTGTATACCAGGCAAGGGATAGATAAAAAGCTTTGAATTAGCTAAGTATTGAACAGATTTGCCGAGAATGATTTTCTGGATGAGCAGGGCCCAATGTAGATTTCTTCTTGCACGTTGTGTTTGATGTGAGATCGTATTTTAAGTAGAGGCTACAATGGTGGATCCTGTATGGTACATCCAGTGCAAAGCACAGAGCAGAATGGTGAAGCGCATTTAGTATGCTTAGCGATGAATCAGTAGCGGATCTGCAGCGGCGTAACAGTCGTCAAACAGTGGTAGAGTATTAGCTTAAACAATTTGCAGGCGCAATCAAAACAGGATATGTCCACAATTCTGGCTGTCGCCTAATGATGCTGGTAGTTGTTGTAACGTCACGGCTACTCGAATTGTAAAAGTTGTTGTGGGTTTACTCTACGACACACAACCGCTTAGTGCTGAACTAGTAACGAATTGGGCACTTTTGTTTCCGTGACAAACCTTACTAGTCGGTGGTGCCGATTGAACGACCAGATTTATATATTTACTGATCTAACCGGAAAAAATAATAACTCTCTTATGCATAACATTTGGTTGTGAAAGCGTACACTACTACTACTGTTGCTACGTGTTAAACTGCAAAAACAACGTTTGATTTCTGTTTAAGAAAGAAAAACACTATTCGTGACAAGACCTCGCTCGCGCTGTGTGGCGTTGTGTTTGGGCAACGTGGGGGCCGACGGTGGCGTCCCGCAGGAGCCGGCTCTTCCCAACGCCGTTCCGGAGCACCCCTGGTGCAGGTGGTGGAGTTAGCGTGCGCGTGACCCAGCCCGTGCCCTGCGTGGCTCCGCCCAGCTCCACGCAGCTCCACCGGATCACCGAGCAACTCCGACGCAAGGTGCGCTCGCGGCCGCGAGTACGCACGCTTTACCCCACCGCCTCCTCCGCCGCCACTGCGTGCGACCTGCGGTGTCAAAAATAAATTTATTTCAGCCGGAACGGTCTGGAACGGTCCGAAACGTTGGAACGTCGGAACAGTCGGCACGGACCGGAACGGAGCGGAACGTCGGCACGGTCCGGAACAGTCCGGAATGTCAGAACATTGGCATGGTCCGGTTGGCTACGTACGGAGCAAAGAAGTTCAACATACATACATAGACTCACACAGTCATTCATCCACTCACATAGTCACTCACTCACACAGTCACTCACCTACTCACATAGCCACTCACCCACTCACACAGTCATTCATCCACTCACATAGCCACTCACCCACTCACACAGCCACTCACCCACTCACACAGTCATTCTCACCTACTCACCCATAGTCACTCACCTACTCACACAGTCACTCACCTACTCACATAGTCACTCACCCACTCACACAGTCATTCATCCACTCACATAGTCACTCACCCACTCACATAGTCACTCACCCACTCACATAGCCACTCACCCACTCACACAGTCACTCACCACTCACATAGTCACTCACCCACTCACACAGTCACTCACCCACTCACACAGTCACTCACCACCCACACAGTCATTCATCCACTCACACAGTCACTCACCCACTCACACAGTCACTCACCTACTCACATAGTCACTCACCCACTCACACAGTCACTCACCCACTCACATAGTCACTCACCCACTCACATAGTCACTCACCAACTCGCACAGTCACTCACCCACTCACATAGTCACTCACCCACTCACACAGTCACTCACCCACTCACATAGTCACTCACCCACTCACACAGTCACTCACCCACTCACATAGTCACTCACCCACTCACATAGTCACTCACCAACTCGCACAGTCACTCACCCACTCACATAGTCACTCACCCACTCACACAGTCACTCATCCACTCACATAGCCACTCACCCACTCACACAGTCATTCATCCACTCACATAGCCACTCACCCACTCACATAGTCACTCACCAACTCGCACAGTCACTCACCACTCACATAGTCACTCACCCACTCACAGTCACTCACCCACTCACATAGCCACTCACCCACTCACACAGTCACTCACCAACTCACACAGTCACTCACCACTCACATAGTCACTCACTCACTCACATAGTCGCTCACCTACTCACACAGACACACAGACACTCACCCATTCACACAGTCAATCACCCACTCACACAGTCACTCACCTACTGACACAGTCACTCACCCACTCACATAGCCACTCACACACTCACACAGTCATTCACCCACTCACACAGTCACTCACCTACTCACATAGTCACTCACCCACTCACATAGTCACTCACCACTCACACAGTCACTCACCCACTCACATAGCCACTCACACACTCACACAGTCATTCACCCACTCACACAGTCACTCACCTACTCACATAGTCACTCACCCACTCACATAGTCACTCACCCACTCACACAGTCACTCACCCACTCACATAGTTACTCACTCACACAGTCACTCACCTACTCACGTAGTCAGTCACCCACTCACATAGTCACTCACCCACTCCACAGTCACTCACCACTCACACAGTCACTCACACAGTCACTCACACAGTCACTCACCCACTCACACAGTCACCACTNACCACTCACACAGTCACTCACATAGTCACTCACCCACTCACACAGTCACTCACCCACTCACTCACACAGTCACTCACCCACTCACGTAGTCACTCACCCACTCACACAGTCACTCACACAGTCACTCACACAGTCTCACTCACTCACCCACTCACACAGNCACTCACACAGTCACTCACACAGTCACTCANCCAGTCACTCACACAGTCACTCACCCACTCACACAGTCACTCACCCACTCACCACTCACATAGTCACTCACCCACTCACACAGTCACTCACCCACTCACATAGTCACTCACCCACTCACATAGTCACTCACCAACTCGCACAGTCACTCACCCACTCACATAGTCACTCACCCACTCACATAGTCACTCACCCACTCACATAGCCACTCACCCACTCACACAGTCACTCACCAACTCACACAGTCACTCACCCACTCACATAGTCACTCACTCACTCACATAGTCGCTCACCTACTCACACAGACACACAGACACTCACCCATTCACACAGTCAATCACCCACTCACACAGTCACTCACCTACTGACACAGTCACTCACCACTCACATAGCCACTCACACACTCACACAGTCATTCACCACTCACACAGTCACTCACCTACTCACATAGTCACTCACCACTCACATAGTCACTCACCCACTCACACAGTCACTCACCCACTCACATAGTTACTCACTCACACAGTCACTCACCCACTCAGTCACACAGTCACTCACACAGTCATACACCCTCACTCACTCAGNCACTCACACAGTCACTCACACAGTCACTCACCCACTCACACAGTCACCACCACTCACACAGTCACTCACCCACTCACACAGTCACTCGCTTCCACACTCTCCCGTCCTTCGATGAGCACGGTTGGCTACGTACGGTGCCAAAGAAGTTAAACGTACGTCACCCTTTACCCTGCTCTGATTCGATTCGATCTCCACGTTCTCTGCCGCCGCATCCGACGACGACCGCCGCGGCTCGATCACCCTCGCTCGCCACACAGGGGACGACCCGACTAACCCTGGCGTCCGGAGTCCTCCGCTTGGTGCGACAAATACATAGAACTCAACAACTTTCCACCGGCCACGGCCAACCTTCCGGCCCGGAAACCCCCCCACCTCCCCCGGCAACAGGAAGGTCACGGCGAAGGTCGCGTGCGAAGGGTGGTCGTTAGTCAGAGGTACTGAGAGCGGAATTAATTATACGTCGGGTTTTTTGCGCGCGGATTCACGCCTGCATTCCAGCGGAGGTCGAATTGAGGAGACGTTTTATCCAGCATTTATTTTTTTGGAGGAGGGCAAAGGCGCAGCTTCCCTCCATTCCCTCCGCTGCAAGTGCTTTGCTCTCGCCACCGCAGTAGGAAGGTGGCCTCCGCGTAGGGGTGCCGCTCTAGCGGAGGCGCCGCTTAGAGGGTAACCCACGTTTTACGCCACCAGTGCCACCGCCACGGGACGCCGCCGCACGCGAACCTGCCCGCCGTTGACTAACCGCGGTGGACCGCAGCTGCCGGTGGTGGACAGAAGCAGTAGCGGCTGAGCGTGGGAGGGGTGGCGGGTGATTTTATAAAACTTCCCTCCGTTGTTTTTCAACTGCCCACCGGAGGAGATGGAGTCGAACCGTGGACCGATTCTGCGCTGCAATCCGGTGCGCGCCTCTCACCGTGTCACCGACACCAAAACTGTGATTTTATTTAGTTTCCTTTGCCAGGCAAGGTCCACGCAACACTGAGCTGTACGGCTCCTTTGTTTGTTCCTCCTCTTTCAGAAGGGACCTGGCCCATCACAAACGATGGCTTATTACCCTGGTGGTGGTGGTGTGGCTGTGGCAGGCTTGTCACTCGAACGCAATTGCCGAGTCGCGTTCGGGTTCGCGCGCGTGCACGCGGATGCGGTAGTTCGGGGGGGGGGGCGGAGGGTTGATGCATCGGCGGGTCGCGCTCTAATTACCGTTGATTTTATTTGGGAGGTCTTAAGCGGCGCACGGAATGATCATTGCGCCTTCGAAGCTACGCGCTGCGCGACCCACCCCAGCGAACGTCGCGGCCGTAGCCAAGCGGCGCGTCGTCAATTTAAGGGGCCTGCAAATTGGCAATGCGCCCGTCGCCACTCCCGTCCAATTACGTCGGTCGAGCACGCGCGGTTATGATCGGTAGCATCAATTAGCGAGATGGAGCGACGGTCACTGGGGTGCGAGGCGCCGTGTCCCGTCCCCGATTAATGGGAGCGCGGATGAGAGGCCCGCGCTTCGTAATGAGCTTAATCGCGGCCGCCCCAAGTTCGTCCGCTCGACGCGGGAACGTTGAGCGTGGGTTAGCGAGCGTGGGTTAAAGGTTAGCGAGTGTGGTTATAGGGTTTGCGAGCGTGGGTTATAGAGTTTGCGAGCGTGGGTTAGAGGTTTAGCGAGCGTGGTTAGAGGGTTAGGAGCGAGGTTAGAGGGTTAGCGAGCGAGAGTTTAAGGGTTACGAGCATGGTTATAGGGTTTGCAACGAAAGTTAGAGGTTAGAGGGTTAGAGGGTTAGAGGGTTAGCGAGGTCAGCGAGCGAGTGTGAGCGTGGGTGAGCGAGAGAGGGGAGCGAGGGTCNGCGAGTGTGAGCGAGCGTGGGTGAGCGATAGAGGGTGAGCGATAGCGAGAGTGTGAGCGAGGTGAGGAAGGGTTAGCGAGTGTGGGTGAGCGATAGAGGTGAGCGAGGGTCAGCGAGGGTGAGCGTGGGTGAGCGACAGAGTGTGAGCGAGGGTGAGGAAGCGAGAGCGAGCGTGGTGAGCGATAGAGGTGAGCGAGTGTGAGCGAGCGTGGGTGAGCGATAGAGGGTGAGCGAGGGTCAGTGAGCGATGAGGTGGGGAGCGTAGAGTGTGAGCGTGGGTGAGCGATAGAGGGTGAGCGAGGGTCAGCGAGCGAGTGTGCGAGTGTGAGTGAGTGTCAGCGAGGGTGAGCGAGCTAGAGGGTAGCGAGTGGAGCGAGTGTGGAGCGAGGGTGAGCAGGGTGCGAGTGAGAGTCAGCAGTGTGCGCCGGTTAAAAACCCTTTTCGAGTTCCGATGGCCGTGCGTACAAGTCATCAGTTTTTCTTCCGAATCCCCATTCCGATGACGTATGTTGCGTACGTCCCTGTCTCTCTCCCGTGTACGTCATCGGAGGTGGCTCACGGCATCCCCCCCCCCACTCGCGGAGAGAGCGGGGGGGGGTGACGAAAGTCGTTGCCACTCCTTCAGCCAGAGTGAGCGTTGTCGATGTAGTATCGTGGTGTATATTAGTATATTAGTGTAGTCTATAGTGTAGCGTATTTAGTGTAGTGTATAGTAGTGTAGTGTATATTACTCGTTCGTAGTGTAGTGCATATTAGTGTGTAGTGTAGTGTCTATTAGTGTAGTGTATAGTAGTGTGTGTATATTAGTGTATAGTAGTGTAGTGTATAGTGTAGTGTATATTAGTGTAGTGTATAGTAGTGTAGTGGATATTAGTGAATTAAGAGTGNTAGTATATATTAGTANGTGTNTCTGTAGTGTATAGTGTAGTGTATATCAGTGTATAGTAGTGTAGTGTATAGTGTAGTGTATATTAGTGTAGTGTATATTAGTGTAGTGTGTGTATATTAGTGTAGTGTGTATTAATATAGTGTATAGTGGTGTAAGTTATATTAGTGTAGTGTATAGTGTAGTGTATATTAGTGTAGTATATNTCGTGAGTAGTGTAGGTATATTAGTGTAGTGTATGGTGTAGTGTATATTAGTGTAGTGTGTAGGTAGTTTATAGTAGTGTAGCTTATATTAGTGTAGTGTATAGTGCAGTTTATATTAGTGGTGTGTAGTGTTTATTAGTGGTGTATAGTGTAGTGTATATTGTAGTGTATAGTCGTGTAGTATCGTGGTGTAGTGTATATTAGTGGTGTGTAGTGTATAGTGTACTGTACAGTAGTGTATATGTTGAACTTCTTTCGCACTGTACGTAGCCAACCGTGCTAATTGGAGAATGGGTGAGTGTGTGGGTGAGTGACTATGTGAGTGGGTGAGTGACTGTTGAGTGGGTGAGTGGTCGTGTGAGTGGGTGAGTGACTACGTGAGTGGGTGAGTGACTATGTGAGTGGGTGAGTGACTGTGTGAGTGGGTGAGTGACTGTGTGAGTGGGTGAGTGACTATGTGAGTGGGTGAGTGACTGTGTAAGTGGGTGAGTGATACGTGAGTGGGTGAGTGACAATGTGAGTGGGTGAGTGACTATGTGAGTGGGTGAGTGACTGTGTGAGTGAGTGAGTGACTATGTGAGTGTAAGTGTGTGTGAGTGGGTGAGTGACTATGTGAGTGGGTAACTGTGTGAGTGGGTGAGTGACTATGTGACTGTGTGATGGGTGAGTGACTATGTGAGTGGGTGAGTGACTGTGTGAGTGGGTGAGTGACTGTGTGAGTAGGTGAGTGGCTATGTGAGTGGGAGAGTGACTATGTGAGTGGGTGAGTGACTATGTGAGTCTATGTGTGTGTGCATGCTGAACTTCTTTCCACGTACCTTGCCAACCGTGCTAACGAATGCGCGGGAGTGGGGGAAAGGGTGGTGGGGATGGACAACAAACTGACACAATGATGACGATCGTGACGATTTAGCCGGCCCAGTTTTACGCCCGGAGTGGGGGCGAGGGGAATTGTGGGCCATCTTAATGGCGTTGTTAAGAGAGGAAATGGGTGAGGGGTGTGGAAGACGCGGCTGTGGTGGCACACCGGGACTCGGGCCCCAAGCNGGGAAATCCACGGTTGGCACGGGCCGACGTGAACACCGCGTTGATTCTCGCTCGAATTGAAGTCCTCCCCCCCTCCCCCTTTCGTCGACGTCCCGCCCCTCGTCTTACCACGCGCAGATGCTGCCGTGTTCGAGAAGATGCCCGGATATAAGAAGCTGCACGTCCTGGGTTCCGGTAAGCCAACGAAAGGGGCCCCCGTGGTAGGCTCAGCGTGGCNGGGTGGCGGCGGCACACACGACGACGCCCGCCACGTGCCGCCACAGCGAGTGACGGTGACGTCACCACGGCGCCTTTGTGACGCGGGCCGGAGAGAGGAGGTGGAAGCGGTGGGGTACAGGGGGGGGGAGGATGTGGAGCTGAGGGACTTTGCCGAGTCAAGGAGGTCAGCGGTGTCACGATCGGCCTCTGTGGATAGGGCTCGTGAAGGACGCTGCTGCTGCTACTGGGAAGTTGGAGGCAGTCGCCCTCCGGCAACAACGGAGGCAGAGGAGCGATGCTCCAACAACGAACGGAGCTCTGGGGCGGCTAAAACGCATCGAGTTGGCACATCTCACTCAGTCAACCCATGGCACCTCTGGGTCTGTCCCGTGACCACAGGCTCACAGCGCCCCCTCGCCCAGCTTTTCTGTTAGCCCTGCCCACTTCCACATAACCACACCACCCCCCCAACTATGAGTGCCCCCACACGGAGAATATCCTCGCTATTCACGGGGATGACCGCACCCACCACCCGACCACCTAACGCTCTGCCGCCTACATTGGCAGACTATACTAATGGTGGCCGCTATGTAAAATGGCGGAAATATACAAATTGCGGGAAGTTGCTGATCCAGTAACTAGTTGGGCAAATGTTGTGTTCCGTGACAAACCCCTTCCTGATTGGCCGCCTCGGGGTGCGGTGGCGGTAATGACGACACATTTATATTTACACGATCTGCCCCCCTCTTCCCGCCCCCCCCCCAAAAAAAGCTCTTATGTACAAAGTTATCATCATGTTGATAAGAAAAGGGTGTTTTACTCTTTCTGGCAAAAAAAAACAGGAGGTGTTAAAATGTTTAAAAACCAAATAGAAACCTTTTGCAAGGAATCCTGTCTGCATTAACGACACGTACTTCTCTAATAATATTTGCATTGTCTTTGGAACTGATTGGTCCACACCATGCATATATTATCAGAGAATGTTTTGTGTTTGCGTGTTCACCACAAGCACCGTGTGTGGTCAATGCAGACGGACTCCTTGCAAAAGGTTTCTGTTTGGTGGTTTAACATCTTGACACCCAAGAAGGGTCCCATATTTGAATTCTCTAAATATGTGTTGAGGAGTTCCCACGGACGCACTCGGAGGCGGAGGTAAGTTATGGGCTTTCGCCAGGATTTTTAAAGGTGAACAATAACACACACCAGGGTACACAACTCCCAGGGGCTAGGGTCCTACTCTGAGTCCGGGTCCCTGCCGGCTAGCGCCGGTCTCTCTCTCGTGTCGGATCGGGGACTCTGCCGACTCCACCGAGCGGAGAGAGAAGCACCTCTACGGCTACCACCGGCTTCTCCCCAGACTCACCTCTCGATCCCCACACGACAAAGACACACACCACACACAGACACACACACACCCGCACCCACGGCTACCCCGCCTCCGTCACCACTCTCCCTTCTCTACCCCTGGTTCCTCTTCACCGCACTCTACGTCCCACATGACGTCACGTCCCCATTTTACTCCTCTACATATGTATGGCATTCATCTTCTTGGTTATTTCGGTAAAGTCACGTAGAAGGGAAATAATAAAATAAAAATANACATAAAATACAATTCTCACGACGTTTGGCCACAACGCAAGCAGCCGTCCTCAGGTGAAGAACAGGTCTGTCTGAAAGAAGCGCCTGAATGAACACCACAGCTTGGCAGCTATATTTAAGCTGAGGTTGGAGGGGGAAGGGCGCCTTGACAAATGAATTTGCATATCAAGAGGAATTTAGCATATTTATGGGAAATGCAGATATGGGATTAGTCACTACTTGTGAAATGCGTAGGAGGTGGGGGGTCTCAAATCGAAATGTATGGCATTGCTTTGCAACTGATTGGCCTACACAAGAGACAGCCTTCTTTAGGGCCTCGTCTCACAGTGTCAGACCAGAGAACGCCAAAAGGCAAATAATCATCATCATCATGATGATGATGATTATTATAGAGTGGACGATTATTTTTTATTTGTGACCAGGTGAGGCAGCAAGAAACCCAGGAGTCTCATTTGCAAGAGTTTCAAGTTTCAAATTATTTATTAGGTATAGCCCTGTGAGCCATTCGGCTCTTAAATCGGGTGCAACCGCAACAAACAAAAAAAAAACATGAACAAAAAAACATCTTAAAGTGAATATGTGACTGAGTGCAAACAGAAAATCCAAGAAAAGACAGCAAAATATTGCAGAAAAAACACCGACACCAACGCTGTGTGCAAAATCCCAGTGGGATGCAAGTCAAACAACAACAACAACCACAAGACAACTTAGATTAAGGCCATCAGTCTAACTCTGTACTACAACAAACAAACATGGCTACACCAATACACTTTCGAAATCACCAAAATAAGCTATGCAAGCAATGAAAACGCAATCGTAGGAACTGTGACCCACATGATTAAAAACAAAAACACAACTCAAATCAAATCCGAATTTTTTTTTAATGTACGCACGGCAAACAAAGAGCAAGATTTGGATAGACGGCCCCAAACGCAACCGCCGCCGTGTACGCGCGAGACATCGATCAACGTGAAGCGCTACATTCCCCGTCTCGCGCGGATCACCTTTCAGACCGATCGCAGGACAATTACAAAATTAGGTCATGGAGACATCACTGCGGGGTGGTCATCAGGCAGCGGGCGCATCGCAAACTGAGTGACAACAAAGAAAAGTCACCCGTATAGCCTGTGGCAGAGTGTTGGGGCAAGTGCTGTTAGCGAGCACCTATGAAGGCCGGCACGGCACGCGAGGGGGTGGGTGGCCAACACCAAGGAGACATTAGTATTTCTAGATTTGAAGCTTTCGTGACTGCAAGGATTCATACTCTTCGTTCTTTCGGTAAAGTCACGTGGGTAAAAAATGAAATTTTTATTAATAAAAATCAAAACAATAATTTCACGACGTTTCGGAGGCAACACAAGCTTCCGTCTTCAGGTGAAACATTAGTATTGTTATTACTGCCCTCATTCAGCCAGGCGAGCCTCACACCGAGTTTCAAGACTCGTTTCCAGGAGGGTCCTGCCTAAGGTGTGCCGCAGTGGCTTGAGATGTTAACTTCCTCACCTGGTTTGCAAGAGGTCGTGCCCGCGTGACCTCCTGCGAGCGGGCGTTCGACACTTCACGTGGTAGCCTCAACGTGCACATAGCCTGGCACAAGCGTCGTGGTGACATCACCGCCACTTAGTGGCAAATGGCGGTTGTTGTTGTTGTGCCGTGTGTGTGCGTGTTTGTTTACTTTTTTATTTTAATGAAAATTAAAGGAAAGAGCCTTGGTGACTCCACCGAGCAAACGCCAAAACACAGCCACGCGGAGCGGAGAGGCGGTGTTTGCGCGACAGAGATTCATTCACATTTGAGAAACATCGCGTGTGCGTGCGTGCGCGCGTGCACGTGTGTGCGCGTGTGCGTGTGCACGTGTGCGCGCGTGCGTGTGTGCACGTGTGTGCGCGTGTGCGTGCGTGTGTTTGTGCATGCGCGTGTGTGCGCGCGTGTATGTTTGTTGGCGTGCGTGTGTGTGCGCGTGTGTGTTTGTGCATGCGTGTGCGCGTGTGTGTTTGTGCATGCGAGTGTGTGTGCGCGTGTGTGTTTGTGCATGCGTGTGCGCGTGTGTGCGCGTGTGTGTTTGTGCATGCGTGTGCGCGTGTGTGCGCGTGCGTGCGTGTGCGCGTGCGTGCGGGTGCGCGTGTGTTGTGTGTGTGTGCGTGTTGTGTGTGGGGAGCGGTAGTGTAGCGGTTAGCGCACTGCGCTACAAACCTGGCGACACGGGTTCGATTCCCGCTCACGACCAACACCGGTGACGATTATCTGAACCGGTCCTGGGCCCCCCTAGGTCGACTCAGCCTCAAATTACTACCTGGTGCGAGTGTAAACATCGCCACTGGGAGACAAAGGCGGCCGGGCGTGGTGTTGGCCACCCATCCCTCGTGTGCCGTGCCGGCCTTCATAGGTGCTGCTCGCGAGCAGCACTTGTCCCTACAGCCTGTTAAGGCTATACGGGGGATCTTTGTCGTGCGTGCGTGCGTGTGTATGGCGTGTATGTGCGTGTATGTGTGTGTCTATGTTGGCNTGTGTGTATGTGCNTGTGTGTTGTATGTGCGTGCGTGTATGTGCGTGTATGCGCGTGCGTGCGCGCGCGCGATGTCAACGGCGACGCCTTTGAAGTCATCACATTGTGCAAACCCGAGAATTTGTTTCATTCTCCGGAGAGAGAGGGAGAGAAGGGGAGAGAGGGAGAGCAATAAGCGAGAGCGACAGAGGGAGAGCAAAGGAGAGAGACAGAGAGAGAGCAAAGGAGAGAGACAGTGGGTGAGAAAGCGAGAGAGAACGGAGGAGAGACAGAGAGAGAGAGAGAGCGCGCGAGGCATTGAGTCTCTCTCCGGGCCCTGACTGAGTCGTAAGGGACCCTTTTAAAATTCAGCGTCATTCACTTAACAGAGCGCGTGCCCCCCACTGAGACGTACGATCTCATTTCCCACTGGGGCGGGGGGGGGAGACTTGTAGCGGTCTGGGCACACTTTGTAATCTCACCCAACCCTACCCCGGCACACATCACCACCACCGCTACGCAACACAAAGACTCCATCATCATCACCGTCATCATCGGCCACGATCGATCCACTGCTGCACATAGTCACTCATCAGCTCAGCCACTCACGCAGTCACTCACCCACTCACGTAGTCACTCACCCACTCACGTATTCACTCACCCACTCACATAGTCACTCACTCAGTCACTCACCCACTCACACAGTCACTCACCCACACACATAGTCACTCACACACCCACTCACACAATCACTCACCACTCACACAGTCACTCACCCACTCACACAGTCACTCACCCACTCACATAGTCACCCACTCATAGTCACTCACACAGTCACCCACTCACACAGTCACTCACCCACTCACACAGTCCCTCACCCACTCACANAGTCACTCACTCACCACTCATAGTCACTCACACAGTCACTCACCCACTCACACAGTCACTCACCACTCACATAGTCACTCACCCACTCACACAGTCACTCACATAGTCACTCACACAGTCACTCACCCACTCACATAGTCACTCACCCACTCACAGTCACTCACCCACTCACACAGTTACTCACCCACTCACACAATCACTCACCCACTCACACAATCACTCACCCACTCATACAGTAACTCACCCACTCACGCAGTAACTCAACCACTCACACAGTCACTCACCCACTCACACAGTCACTCACCCACTCTCACAATCACTCACCCACTCACACAGTAACTCACCCACTCACGCAGTAACTCAACCACTCACACAGTTACTCACTCACTCACACAATCACTCACTCACTCACACAATCACTCACCCACTCACACAGTCACTCAACCACTCACACAGTCACTCACCCACATACACAGTGACTCACCCACTCACATAGTCACTCACCCACTCACAGTCACTCACCCACTCACACAGTTACTCACCCACTCACCAATCACTCACCCACTCACACAGTAACTCAACCACTCACACAGTCACTCACCCACTCACATAGTCACTCACGCACTCACCAGTCACTCACCCACACACACAGTGACTCACCCACTCACATAGTCACTCACCCACACACTAACCCATCCTCCGATTAGCATGGTTTGGCTTACGTACGGCGCAAAAGAAATTCAACATATGTACACACGTTTTTATTTATCCCGTTTAACACATACACACATACATAATTCATACCTGTCCACCCCGTATCTGTGCCTACCTTATTACAGACCAATTCAGACCTCATTGGTCACACCGTGCCCCTTATAATACTCAACGTTCATCCTACAAAGTCCCATCACACGGGAGAAACACAAACAAATAAACAAATACGCATTTCTCTGCCGTATTGAACCTGCTGTTCGCCGCGTGGACCTGCAGACTCAATGTCCCTGTACAAGCACACGGGGTTAAACCGTGCCGAGCGCTCTGACCACCGTGCCACTCCAACCCGATGGCGTCGCTCGTTCCTGTCAATTACCGCTTGCCCACCCCGCACCCACCCGACTCACCCACCCGCACCAACCACCCACCTCCTCTCCCTCTTGCCCCACGTGCGTCCGTGCGAACGCAGGTGTGGCAACAAGGTGGTGCACTACGCCGCGGTCTTCCAGGGCGGTCGTCCCGGGCACCAGCAGGGGCAGCACAACAACAACAACGACAACAACAACAACAACAGCAACGGGGAGGCCAAGCTCGTGGCTATGGAGACCAACCAGGTGGAGGGGCGGGTAGCAGCCTCCTCCACCACCGCCGCTGTCGGCCGGCCCTCATCCTGAAGCGGGGGGTGAGCTCGGACCAGGAGGATTGGGAGCAGGTGGAGGAGGTGGTGGAGGAGCAGATGGAGGAGGTGGTGGAGGAACAGGTGGAGGAGATGGTGCAGGAACAGGTGGAGGAGGTGGTGCAGGAACAGGTGGAGGAGGTGGTGGAGCAGCAGATGGAGGAGGTGGTGGAGGAGATAGTGGAGGAACAGGTGGAGGAGATGGTGGAGGAGATGGTGGAGGAGCAGGTGGAGGAGATGGTGGAGGAGGTGGTGGAGGAGGAGGCGAAGGCCTTGTCGAGGAGACGCAGCCGAATGGACGGACGGATCAGCCGAACATCTCGCGAGAGGAGGAGGTGGAGGCCGTGGACTCCGATGACCTCCACAGTTCGGGAGGAATCCAGGTTCGGCCGATGATGCCTCCGGTGATCGCCGTGGCTTCATGAGTTTGCCCACTCCGAGGAAGACCTGGACGTTGAGGAGGAGCAGGAGGAGACCCACGAGTCCGAACGGGACGAGCACCTCGCCTTGGCTCCGGGAGCCAAGGGGGAGCGAGATGGAGATGACCCACGGGAGGAACGGGAGGCTGGGTGGGCCATGCCAGGGTCCATCCAGGCTCTGCCACAATGGTCTCGGACGCTCTGCACAGACAGCAGCGGCAGCAGCAGCAGCAGCCTAAGGAGCAGCAGCTGACGGGAATCGATCCCGACTCCTTCCAGCTGACGCGCGGTGAGTCCCGCTGTGACCTGCTGCGTGNTGTGTGTGTGTTGTGTATATGGGACATCTTTGTCTTCGGCGTGTGAAAATTCCGTCACAGTTCCTATGATTGCTTTTTCATTGCTTTCATAGCTTTATTTTGGTGATTTCGAAAAGTTTATTGGTTTAGCCATGTTTGTTTGTTGTAGTACAGAGTTAGACTGATGGCCTTAATCTAAGTTGTCTTGTTGTTGTTGTTGACTTGCATCCACTGGGATTTTTGGCACACAGCTTTGGTGTGCGGTGTTTTTTCCTGCAATATTTTGCTGTCTTTTCTTGGATTTTCTGTTTGCACTCAGTCACATATTAACTTTAAGAAGTTTTTGTTCATGTTTTTGTTTTTGTTTGTTGCGGTTGCACCCGATTCAAGAGCCGAATGGCTCACAGGGCTATACCTAATACATTAACTTAAACTTGTGTTTGTGCGTGCTGCAGAATTCCTGACGGACCTCCCCGGGACGCCATCCACTACGACCTGCAGATGTCCTCAGGTACTAAGACGCGGGTCAGGGTGTGCTTGCCTGCACAGCTGCTGCTGCTGCTGCTCGCCAACAGAACGTTGTCTTTGATGTCGGAGCACGCACTCACAACCAGCCCTCTCTCACCTGGACACACGGCCAGCCACCTCACCTTCGGCGCAGGTCGCAACCGGGTACCGATACCCGTACCCTACCGATACCCGGCTACCCGTACCCGGCCAGGTACGGGTACCCGTTTGCGACCCTGGTGCGGCCGGGTACGGGTACGGGTAGGCCGTGAGTCACTGGTGAGTCACCGTTTGTCGCTCATTTCGGGTAGGGTACGGGTACGGGTAGGGAACGGGTACCACCGGCCGGTACCCATTTGCGACCCTGGTGCGGCCGGGTACGGGTAGGCCGTGAGTCACTGGTGAATAACCCTTTGTCACTCATTTCGGGTAGGGTACGGGTACCCATTTGCGACCGGTGCGGCCGGGTACGGGTAAGGAATCAAAACCCGTTTGCGACCTCTGCTTCTGCGTCACTCGCGGGTGAAGGCGCAGCTCCTGCAATCGCTGGCGCGCTCACGAACGCCACCGCCGTGGCGGAAGGGGCCTCCCCAACTCGAGTGAGCGGCGGAGACGTATTCTGGTCGACTCATCTCATCTTTACGGCCTCCTCCGGTTGATTTATAATCGTGCAACGATGAGAAAGCATCTTCTTGGTTCTTTCGGTAAAGTCACGTAGAAGGGAAGTAATAAAATAATAAAACATAATAAAATAATTCTCACGACGCTGTCTCCCCGACAGACCTGGTCTTCACCTGAGGACGGCTGCTTGCGTTGTGGGGAACGTCGTGAGAATCATTTTATTATGTTTTATTTTTATTATTTTATTACTTCCCTTCTACGTGACTTTACCGAAAGAACCAAGAAGAAGAAAGCACTTCGTTGAGCGATAATTTTCATGAGCAGGTTGCTACTGAGAAAGGGTTTTCTCGCAGCTCAGTGGAGCTTTACCTGATGAAATACAACATAGTTTGGTAGTTTAGTTTATAGTTTATTAGTTCAGTTTATAGTTTAGTTTATAGTTTAGTTTATAATTTAGTTTATAGTTTAGTTGAGAGTTCAGTTACTAGTTTATTTTATAGTTTATTTTATAATTTAAAGCTTAGTTTATAGTTTATTATAGTTTAGTTTATATTAAGTTTATAGTTTAGTTTATATTTTAGTTTATAGTTTAGTGTATAGTTTAGTTTATTAGTTGAATTGAGAGTTCAGTTGCTAGTTTAGTTTATAGTTTAGTTTATAGTTTAGTTTATAGTTTAGTTAATAGTTTAGTTAATAGTTTAGTTTAGTTTATATTTAAGTTTATAGTTCAGTTCATGGTTTAGTTTATAGTTTAGTTTATATTTTAGTTTATATTTAAGTTTACAGTTTAGTTTACAGTTTAGTTTATAGCTTAGTTTATAGTTTAGTTTAGTTTATAGTTTAGTTTCTAGCTTAGTTTATATTTAAGTTTATATTTAAGTTTATAGTTTAGTTTATGGCTTAGTTTATATTTAAGTTTCTAGTTTAGTGTATATCTTAGTTTATATTTAAGTCTACCTGCAGGTCCTCCGGCAGTCGCGCTCTTGGACGAGTGGGCGCCAGCGTGCCCGCCTCTCGCTCGGACCGGACGGGCGAGGAGGTGCGGACCGCCGGGGCGAGGAAGACGACAACGACCATCAACCCCGGCCCGTTCCTCTTCCCGCCAGACGGAGGCGGCCTTGAAGGATCCGCCGAAGAGCTGCTCGTTATCCTCGCTCCGTCCGCAGAGGAGAAGGGAGTGGGGCAGGAGGGGGGTGGGCAGGAGGGGTGGGGCAGGAGGGGTGGGGCAGGAGGGGGAAGAGGAGGAGGAGGAGGGGTGGGGCAGGAGGAGGTTCTCGGTGACGAGGATGCGTTGGGCGCCTTGCAGGATGAGGGGCTCGGGGTCCCAGGAGGGCGTCGTCACGAGCACGGAGCTCGCGACGGCGGGAGAGTCACGGCGGCCGCGCGGGAGTTGACGAGCCACCTGAATCTGAACCTGCAGCTGCAGCAGGAGTAGATGAGTCATCTGAATCTGAAGCTGCAGCAGGAGTAGTTGAGTCACCTGAATCTGAACCTGCAGCTGCAACAGGAGTGGACGAGTCACCTGAATCTGAACCTGCAGCTGCAGCAGGAGTGGACGAGTCACCTGAATCTGAACCTGCAGCTGCAGCAGGAGTAGACGAGTCACCTGAACCTGCAGCAGGAGTGGATGACTCACCTGAATCTGAACCTGTAGCTGCAGCAGGAGTGGACGAGTCACCTGAATCTGCAGCTGCAGCAGGAGTAGATGAGTCATCTGAATCTGAACCTGCAGCTGCAGCAGGAGTAGATGACTCACCTGAATCTGAACCTGCAGCTGCAGCAGGAGTGGATGACTCACCTGAATCTGAACCTGCAGCTGCAGCAGAGTAGACGAGTCACCTGAATCTGAACCTGCAGCTGCAGCAGGAGTAGATCAGTCACCTGAATCTGAACCTGCAGCTGCAGCAGGAGTGGACGAGTCACCTGAATCTGAACCCGCAGCTGCAGCAGGAGTAGATGAGTCATCTGAATCTGAAGCTGCAGCAGGAGTAGTTGAGTCACCTGAATCTGAACTGCAGCTGCAGCAGGAGTGGACGAGTCACCTGAATCTGAACCTGCAGCTGCAGCAGGAGTGGACGAGTCACCTGAATCTGAACCTGCAGCTGCAGCAGGAGTAGACGAGTCACCTGAACCTGCAGCAGGAGTGGATGACTCACCTGAATCTGAACCTGTAGCTGCAGCAGGAGTGGACGAGTCACCTGAATCTGCAGCTGCAGCAGGAGTAGATGAGTCATCTGAATCTGAACCTGCAGCTGCAGCAGGAGTAGATGACTCACCTGAATCTGAACCTGCAGCTGCAGCAGGAGTGGATGACTCACCTGAATCTGAACCTGCAGCAGCAGGAGTAGACGAGTCACCTGAATCTGAACCTGCAGCTGCAGCAGGAGTAGATCAGTCACCTGCATCTGAACCTGCAGCTGCAGCAGGAGCGGACGAGTCACCTGAATCTGAACCCGCAGCTGCAGCAGGAGTAGACGAGTCACCTGAATCTGAACCTGCAGCAGGAGTGGACGACTCACCTGAATCTGAACCTGCAGCAGCAGGAGGAGACGAGTCACCTGAATCTGAACCTGCAGCTGCAGCAGGAGTAGACGACTCACCTGAATCTGAACCTGCAGCTGCAGCAGGAGTGGACAAGTCACCTGAATCTGAACCTGCAGCTGCAGCAGGAGGAGACGAGTCACGTGAATCTGAACCTGCAGCTGCAGCAGGAGTGGACGAGTCACCTGAATCTGAACCTGCAGCTGCAGCAGGAGTAGACGACTCACCTGAATCTGAACCCGCAGCTGCAGTAGGAGTGGACGACTCACCTGAATCTGAACCTGCAGCTGCAGCAGGAGTAGACGAGTCACCTGAATCTGAACCTGCAGCAGGAGTAGATCAGTCACCTGAATCTGAACCTGCAGCTGCAGCAGGAGTAGACGACTCACCTGAATCTGTACCTACAGCTGCAGCAGGAGTAGACAAGTCACCTGAATCGGAACCCGCAGCTGCAGCAGGAGTAGACGATCACATGAATCTGAACCTGCAGCAGGAGTAGACGATCACCTGAATCTGAACTGCAGCTACAGCAGGAGTAGATGACTACCTGAATCTGAACCTGCAGCTGCAGCAGGAGTAGACGAGTCACATGATCTGAACTGCAACAGGAGTAGACGAGTCACCTGAATCTGAACCTGCAGCTACAGCAGGAGTAGATGACTCACCTGAATCTGAACCTGCAGCTGCAGCAGGAGTAGACGAGTCACATGAATCTGAACCTGCAGCAGAGTAGACGAGTCACCTGAATCTGAACCTGCAGCAGGAGTGGACGAGTCATCTGAATCTGAACCTGCAGCTGCAGCAGGAGTAGACGAGTCGCCTGAATCTGAACCTGCACCTGCAGCAGTAGACGACTCACCTGAATCTGAACCTGCAGCTGCAGCAGGAGTAGACGAGTCACCTGAATCTGAACCTGCAGCTGCAGCAGGAGTAGACGAGTCACCTGAATCTGAACCTGCAGCAGGAGTAGACGAGTCGCCTGAATCTGAACCTGCAGCTGCAGCAGGAGTAGACGACTCACCTGAATCTGAACCTGCAGCAGGAGTAGACGACTCACCTGAATCTGAACCTGCAGCAGGAGTAGACGAGTCACCTGAATCTGAACCTGCAGCTGCAGCAGGAGTGGACAAGTCACCTGAATCTGAACCTGCAGCTGCAGCAGGAGTGGACGAGTCACCTGAATCTGAACCCGCAGCTGCAGCAGGAGTAGACGAGTCACCTGAATCTGAACCCGCAGCTGCAGCAGGAGTAGACGACTCACCTGAATCTGAACCTGCAGCTGCAGCAGGAGTAGACGACTCACCTGAACCTGCAGCTGCAGCAGGAGTGGACGAGTCACCTGAATCTGAACCCGCAGCTGCAGCAGGAGTAGACGAGTCACCTGAATCTGAACCTGCAGCAGGAGTGGACGAGTCACTTGAATCTGAACCTGCAGCTGCAGCAGGAGTAGATCAGTCACCTGAATCTGAACCTGCAGCTGCAGCAGGAGTAGACGACTCACCTGAATCTGTACCTGCAGCTGCAGCAGGAGTAGACGACTCACCTGAATCTGTACCTGCAGCTGCAGCAGGAGTAGACGAGTCCCCTGAATCTGAACCTGCAGCTGCAGCAGGAGTGGACGAGTCACATGAATCTGAACCTGCAGCAGGAGTAGACGAGTCACCTGAATCTGAACCTGCAGCTGCAGCAGGAGTAGATGACTCACCTGAATCTGAACCTGCAGCTGCAGCAGGAGTAGATGACTCACCTGAATCTGAACCTGCAGCAGGAGTGGACGAGTCATCTGAATCTGAACCTGCAACAGCAGCAGCAGTAGACGAGTCGCCTGAATCTGAACCTGCAGCAGGAGTAGACGACTCACCTGAATCTGAACCTGCAGCTGCAGCAGGAGGAGACGAGTCGCCTGAATCTCAACCTGCAGCTGCAGCAGGAGTAGACGACTCACCTGAATCTGAACCTGCAGCTGCAGCAGGAGTAGACGAATCACCTGAATCTGAACCTGCAGCTGCAGCAGGAGTAGACGACTCACCTGAATCTGAACCTGCAGCTGCAGCAGGAGTAGACGAATCACCTGAATCTGAACCTGCAGCAGGAGTGGACGAGTCACCTGAATCTGAACCTGCAGCTGCAGCAGTAGATCAGTCGCCTGAATCTGAACCTGCAGCTGCAGCAGGAGTAGATGAGTCACCTGAATCTGAACCTGCAGCTGCAGCAGCAGTAGACCACTCACCTGAATCTGTACCTGCAGCTGCAGCAGGAGTAGATCAGTCACCTGAATCTGAACCTGCAGCTGGAGCAGGAATATATGAATCACCAGCACCTGAAGCAGGAATAGATGAGTCACTTGAACCTGCAGCAGATATAGGCATTGACATCTCACCTGAATCTGGAACCGTTATCAACGATCTGGACCCTTTGCCTGAAGCTCCAGCCATGGTAGAAGACCCTGACACATCTCCTGAACCTGCAGCCTTGATGGAAGGCCCGGATGCGTCACACAACCCACAGCACGAGGAGAAGTTCACGAAGGCCTCGTCACGTCTCCTCAACCTCCTGCGCCGTCGAGGGTCTCCATGTCTCGTCTCGACGTCCCACCGTCATCAAGGGCCTCGGCGTCTCTCCTGAACCTCCTTCTCTCGCCGCCGGTGGTGTTGGTGGTGCTGACGGTGGCGGTGGCAAACCGGACGTAGCGACTGAAGCAGACATGGCACCTGAACTGGATGTGGCGACCGAACCGGATGTGGCACCCAAACCAAACATGGCACCTGATTCAGACGTGGCACCCACAGCGGACGTGGCACCCGGAGCAGACGTGGCACCCGGAGCGATTCAGACGTAGCACCTGAAGCAGACGTAGCACCTGAAGCGAACGTGTCACCTGCAGCGGACGTAGCACCCAAACCAAACATGGCACCTGATTCAGACGTAGCACCTGGAGCGGACGTAGCACCTGAAGCGAACGTGGCACCTGGAGTGGACATAGCACCTGAAGCGCACGTGTCACCTGCTGCGGACGTAGCACCACCTGAAGCGAACGTGGCACCTGATTCAGACGTGGCACCTGCAGCGGACGTGGCACCCGGAGCGGACGTAACGACCGACTCGGCGAAGGAGCCACGGGGCTCCCGGACGCTGCGGGGGCGACGTGTCGGTGCTGTTCAGCATGCGCGTCACCAACATGCGCTTCAGCGAGGCGCTCTTCGACAGGGAGTCCGTCGAGTACAGGGACCTCGAGAAGAAGTTCCTGGACCTGGTAAGGGTT
Organism: Lethenteron camtschaticum; assembly: GCA_018977245.1. Lineage (NCBI taxonomy): Eukaryota > Metazoa > Chordata > Hyperoartia > Petromyzontiformes > Petromyzontidae > Lethenteron > Lethenteron camtschaticum. The sequence goes on from MU249629.1 coordinate 2,007,935, forward strand.
GGGGTCGAGTCCGCCGGTCGGGTCCGTTCTGTGTCGTGGAACCGCAGGGGAGGGGGGGGGGCGCGAGTACTCGATGGAACTCGGGAGGGGGCGCAGGATGGGAGGGGGGTAGAAAGAGTCACATTTGGAGTGGAGTCACCGACCTGGGGTTTGCGTTCCACCAAAGATGAGAGAAGCCAATAGCAAAAAACCGTCCGGCTCGCATTCTACCCGCATTACGTGATGCGATTTTTAAAGTGGGCGTACGTTTTATTAATTTACACTTATTTTTTTTTCTTTAAATCTTCTGTTTACTATCGTAAATATAATATGTTACCGTAAGCAAGGAAATATATAGATGTAAGAGCATGCCCTCCCCTAACCCCAAACGTTTCCTTGATTTCTTATGGGGAAAAAACTTTACGTTTTAATCCATGCGATTTTGAGTTAGGCGCCGTTTTACAAGAACACAACCCCCGCGTAAAACGAGAGGTAGCCGTGATGTGGAGTGTACCTCGCGCGGCAGATGAAGAGAAAAGCAATCATTGCAAAAACCCCACCGCATCTCGAGAGACGCAGTGGGTCTTTTGTTGTTGTTGATGATGACGACGATGATTACACAAGGTCAATGGGCTTGATGATGACGATGATGACGCAGGGTCAGTGGGCTTGATGATGATTACACGAGGTCAGTGGGCTTGATGACGATGATTACACAAGGTCAGTGGGCTTGATGATGATGACGATGATTACACAAGGTCAGTGGGCTTGATGATGACGACTATGATGACGATGATGACGATGATTACACAAGGTCAGTGGGCTTGACGATGACGACGATGATGACGCAAGGTCAGTGGGCTTGACGATGACGCGCGCGTGTCTTGTTTGTGAGTGCGACGTCTCCTCCACCCCTCCACCGACGTTGACTCCGGCCCTCCCCTCCCGCCCCCAGCTGGTGCCCTACATCGGCGCCAACCTGGAGGGCTTCAAGCAGCTGGAGATCGTGCGCTTCGAGCGCGGCAGCGTGGTGGTGCGCAGCCGCGTCACGCTGGCGCGGGGGGCGACCGTGCGCCTTCGCCGCCACCGCCACGGCGCCGGCGCCGGTGACGGTGACGCCGGTGACGGTGACGGGGACAACGGTGACGCTGGTGCCGGTGACGCCGCCACGCCGCGTGCCGCCCTGCTGTGCCTGCTGCGTGAACTGTGCAGCGCCGCGCCGGCGAGCGCCGACATCAACATCGACCGCGACTCGCTTGACGTGGGCGGCGATGACGACGGAGGAGGTGGTGGCACAACGCTAGCACCCTAGCAGCACTAGCAGCACCGCTAGCAGCACCACTAGCAACACTAGCAGCACTAGCAGCACTAGCAGCACCACTAGCAGCACCACTAGCACCCTATCAGCACCACTAGCACCCACAGCCAACATCAGCGACCCTGCCCCTCACTACCTCGCCTGGTGTAAGGAGGTCGTGGGTTCGATCCCGACCCTGACGCCTGCTGCTGTATATTTGGAGTTTGCGTGTCTCTCTCTCATCATCATCATCACGGTGGCTAGGAGATGTTAACTACCTCGCCTGGTATACAGGAGGTCGTGGGTTCGATCCCGACCCTGACGCCTGCTGCTGTATATTTGGAGTCTGCGTGTCTCTCTCTCTCCCGTGGTCGCGTGGATATTTCTCCGGGTCTTCCGGTTTTTCCCCTCCACATGAAGAATCGACGTCACGCGTTTAAGAGTATTTGCCTCCTGCTATACATGTCCACACGATGATGTGGAGTCCCCCAACTCCGTTGGTTTATCATTTGTGATGGCCAGGTTGCTTCTAATAAAAGAACTGCGTAGCTCCGCGGGGCATTCCACCGAGTAAAATAAAAATGCTTAGTTGAAGCGCTGAGAGGCTTCTTCTTGGTTCTTTCGGTAAAGTCACGTAGAATGGAAATAATAAAATCATATTATGCCCATGCATTATGCAGGATTATTATGCCCGTGCATTATGCTAATCCTGCATAATGCACGGGCATAATATGACTTTGAAAACCCCTGCCCACCTCCTACGCATTTCACAAGTAGTACTAATCCATACCTGCATTTGCATAAATATGCTAAATTACTCTTGATATGCACATTCTTTTGTCAAGGCGCTCTTCCCCCTCCAACCCAGCTTAAATATACGCTCCAAGCCTGGGGTGTTTCATTCAGACTCTGTCTTCCCGACAGACCTGTTCTTCACCTGAGGACGGCTGCTTGCGTTGTGGCCGAAACGTCGTGAGAATTATTTTATTATCACTATGAGATCTCTTTTACCAGTGGCAATGAGATCTCATTGTGTAAATGCTTACCCCGAGCTCTCAATACTCTGATATTGCACTGTGTTTGAGTTGTACGCCTTCTGGTGTCATCTGGTCCAACACCAATGGGGACTAGGCTCTAAAGAAAGCCGTCTCGGGTGTGGACCAATCAACTTCAAGGACAGTGCATATTATTATCATTATCAGAGTTGCTTCTTTTTGTTTGCTTTTTTGACTACTTGTGTTGTGGTTATTGCAAACATGATGCTTGAATAAAGGTGTCAGTTTTGTACCAGTTTAAATGGGTAAAAACCTACTATTATTATTTTATTATTTTTATTTTTAATTATATTATTTCCCTTCTACGTGACTTTACCGAAAGAACCAAGAAGATGAATCCCTGCAGTCACGAAAGCTTTAAATCGAAATTTTATAATGTTTTATTTTTATTATTTTATTACTTCCCTTCTACGTGACTTTACCGAAAGAACCAAGAAGATGAATCCCTGCAGTCACGAAAGCTTTAAATCGAAATTTTATGATGTTTTATTTTTATTATTTTATTACTTCCCTTCTACGTGACTTTACCGAAAGAACCAAGAAGATGAATCCTGCAGTCACGAAAGCTTTAAATCGAACTTTTATGTTTTATTTTTATTATTTTATTACTTCCCTTCTACGTGACTTTACCGAAAGAACCAAGAAGATGAATCCTGCAGTCACGAAAGCTTTAAATCGAAACACTGAGAGAGGCTCTCTCATCGGCTCGGTTTGCCCAGTGCCTCTCAGGCAGTGGAGTATTAATCGCCGAGTTAAATCCGCTCAACATCAATTACAGTCACGAATGAACTTCGTGCAGCATTCATGAGAAAAGCGGAAAGAAAAAAAATTCTAATGGACCCAAATGATTTCTCCACGCCGGCCATTCATCAACGGGGGGAGTTTGCCAAGGTTTCCGCGTCGTCTGGCACACTGCACCCTGCTGCTGCTGCTGCACCCTGCTGCTGCTGCACCCTGCTGCTGCTGCACCCTGCTGCTGCTGCACCCTGCTGCTGCACCCTGCTTGCTGCTGCTGCACCCTGCTGCTGCTGCACCCTGCTGCTGCTGCACCCTGCTGCTGCTGCACCCTGCTGCATCATGCACCCTGCTGCTGCTGCTGCACCCTGATGCATCATGCACCTGTACACTGCTGCACGCTGCTGCACCCTGCTGCATCATGCACCTGTACACTGCTGCACGCTGCTGCACTGCTGCATAGTGCATCCTGCTGCACCCTGCTGCACGTTGCACCATGCACGCTCTGCACTGCTGCACGATGCACGCTGCTGTACACTGCTGCGGCCCCGCTGCAGCCTGCTGCACACTGCTGCTAGCTGCTGCATAGTGCATCCTGCTGCACGCTGCTGCACATGTAGACTGCCATCGCTGCTGCCACAGGGTGGAGACCCAGAGGTCGCCGGGTTCGACTCCATCTCCTGGCGGTCGACACGACGGAGCCAGTTTCTTCAATCCCCTCCCCGTCCACCTCCTCCTCCCACCACCACCACCACCTGCTCTGTCCACCCAGCAGCGTGAACGTGTTAACCACAGGGAGCCCACGTCGGCACGTCACGTGGGGTGGCACCGGTGGTGGTGTGGGGAGCGGTGGGGTAGCGGTTAGGGCGCTGCGCTACGTACCGACTGTGGTGGCGGTGGTGGTGGTGGTGGCGGTGGTGGTGGTGGTGGCAGAGGCGGCGATGATAGTGGTGGTGGTGGTGGTGGCAGTGTTGGAGGTGGTGGTGGCAGTGTTGGAGGTGGTGGTGCCGGCGGTGGTGGCGTCGATGGTGGAGGCGGCGGTGGTGCTGCTGGTGGTGGTGACAGTGGCGGTGGTGGTGGTCCCGGTGGTGACGGTGGCAGTGATGCTGGTGGTGGTGGTAATGGCGATGGTGGTGGAGGCGACAGTGGTGGTGGTGGTGCTGGTGGTGGCGGTGATGGCAGTGGCGGTGTTGCTGGTGGTGGCGGTAGTGGCAGTGGCGGTAGTGGTGCAGCTGGTAGTGGCGGTGGTGGCGGTAGTGGCGGTGGTGGTGGAGGCAACGGTGGTGGTGGTGCAGCTGGTGGTGCCGGTGGTGGCAGTGGCGGTGGTGGCGGTGGTGGCGGTGGTGGCGGGAGAGAGGATTTAAGAAACCTGCTCCGTTGCGGTTCAACTGCCGTGCCGGGAGATGGAGTCGAACCGGTCTCCCGTGGGTGGTGGGTCCGGTGCGATGCCCAGTGTCGCTCCACCGCTGCGGTCAGCATCTCTGCTTTTTGGTTTCGCTGCAAAAACAGCCTGAGCAGAGGAACAAAATCAACCCCCCGGCTGCATTGGCCACTGCGACATTGAGGCCTAGATTTGTTGGTCAGCGGTGATCTCTCCGCTGTGGGATGGAAGTCTCCCCGGAGCTGCCGCCAACTCTCTAGAACTGCCCTCCCTCCATGCTGTCCCACTCATCTCGAGCTTCCTCCTTCACGCGTCTGCACCGGTGCGATCAAGCCGAGTTTCACCGCACATCGTCACCGCATCGTCACCGCCATCGTCACCGATCGTCGTCACGTGCGTCTCCTCTCCCAACAGACACAGGAACAGAGCCGGAGGAGCCGGAAGAGCCGTGCCGTCTCGTGCGGTGCGACGAGACGTCGCGGTGCCGCGTGAGCGCCGACGGCCGCACCGCCCGGTGCGAGTGCCGGCCGGGCTACGTGGCGGTGCCGGCGGTGGATGTCGGCGGTGGACCCCCGTGCCAGAGGGAGTGCCCGGAGAACTCGTGTGCCGCCAGAAGCCGTTAGCCATGCCAGTGACCCCTACCGCCGCCGTGGTGGCGACGGTGGCGGCGGTGGCGGCGGCGGTGACGGTGGCGCGGTGGCGGTGGCGCTGGCGGTGGCGGTGACAGCTGTGGTGAACGTGACGGGGGAGCCACCGAGCGTGACGATGACCACAACCGGCGCGCGACGGACCGTGACGAGACGAACTCGGGTCGCGGACCGACATTGTTCGCTAGAGCCGGGAGACCACCACCAACGCGGCAAATTTGCCGTCCGTTGTGGCTATATACAAAACAAATTGAGTTCACTGATTGGCTGAGCTGAGAATACTGGGGTCAGTGAGCGGGGAGGGGGTCGCGNCCCCCCCCCCACCACCAATGTCAACGACTCGGCGTGACGACCTCTCCTCACCTCTTTACTCACCTCTTTCCTAACCTCTCTCACCTCTCCTCACTCTCAAATCTCTCCTCTCTCTCCTCTCTCTCCTAACCTCTCTCTCCACTCTCACCTCTCTCACCCTCGCTCCCCACTCTCTCTCTCCTCACTCCCCTCCACTCTCCCCCTCTTTCCCCTCCGCTGACGCCGGGCCGAACTCCTCCGTTGCGCGTCGCCGCGAGATGAAACGAAACCCCGAATTAAGCGCGAAACGCATGAAAAATGCAACGCGGCTTCGTACCCTTTCGGGCGACAATACGAGGAGGCTGTTGAAGTCGTTCAAACGCCAAATTGGACGCGCGCAAAAAAGAATGGGTCCTCGTAGATGGAAGCGATTAACGCTTTCATATATAAATTCCCTTTGTGCTGNTCGCTTGTCGGCCATTGTACTCTGACGTCGGTGGTGACGCGAGGCCGTAGCTCTGCTGTGGGCCAATCGGTTTCAAAGGCAGTGCGTGACGTCATTGTCAGAGCACGTTCGTTTGCACGTTGTGGCACAAGATGGTGTGTGTGGCTAATGCGGACTTCTTGATGATGCCGTGTAAGTGACAATAGCTGTTTGAACATCTCTCGTGTTAACTTTGTCACGTTGTGCTTAGTTTTGATTGTACTTTTGCGGCACCTCCGATAAGCACGGTTGGCTACGTACGGTGCGAAAGAAGTTCAACGTACACACATAGACTCCAAAGCCGTAATTATAACAGAAATTGGGGGGGGGTGACATCCCCCCCCAATATTCAAATATGCTCAAAATGTCCCCCCCCCAATATATTGCTATAAAAAGAAAGAATTGCTATGCTGTGTAAATATAAATAACTATTTGCTAAACTTGGCAAAAAATCTGGACTTGTCTTCATAGAAATCAATGCATAGATTTCTGTTTATATGATTGTGGTTATAGTTGTATTTTATTAATCCCTAATCTCTGCCATGACATGCAATGATTGAAGAAATGTTTAAAAAGTAAAAACAGAGCAATGTAATACAATACACTATTAGACATTATTGTCAAAATAAATAAAAAGTCCATCCCATGTGTTAGTGACTTTTTAAAAAATATATTTTAGGCAGGAAATGAGTTATCAAATTTCCATATTTTTCTGGGTTGGGACCCCCAGACACCCTGGAAGATTTGGTCCCCCCAATGTTGACTCCATGGCTACGGCATTGATAGACTCACACAATCACTCACCCACTCACATAGTCACTCACCCACTCACACAGTCACTCACCCACTCACATAGTCACTCACACACACACTCACACAGTCACTCACCTACTCACACAGTCACTCACACACTCACACAGTCACTCACCCACTCACACAGTCACTCAACACTCACTCACCCACTCACACAGTCACTCACATAGTCACTCACCCACTCACATAGTCACATAGTCACTCACCCACTCACACAGTCACTCACACAGTCACATAGTCACTCACCCACTCACATAGTCACTCACCCACACACTCACAAAGTCACTCACCCACTCACAGTCAGTCAATCACTCACATAGTCACTCACACACACACTCACACAGTCACTCACCCACTCACACAGCCACTCACACAGTCACTCAACACTCACACACTCACTCACCCACTCACACAGTCACTCACCCACTCACATAGTCACTCACCCACTCACATGGTCACTCACACACACACACTCACCCATCCTCGAATTAGCATCAACACAACTCCTATGTCATTTGCCGGAAATGGAAACGTTTATTTATTTTTCTCGTAACTCTGATACCGACATAACAAAATATGGTCCAGTTGATAGAGTCTGTAACGCGACTGTTGTGCTCACCGGAGCCACGTGGCCGGGGGTCACGTGGGCGGGATCACGTGGGTCCCCACGGGGATCACGTGGGGTCACCATGAAGAAAAAGCAAAGACAAAGATCCCCCCATAGCCTGAACAGACTGTAGGGGCAAGTGCTGTTAGCGAGAAGCACCTATGAAGGCCGGCACTGTGCACACGAAGGGGGTGGGTGGCCAGCACCACGCCCGGCCGCCTTTGTCTCCCCAGTGGCGATGTTACTACACACTGCACCAGGTACTCATTTGAGGCTGAGTCGACCTAGGGAAGGCCCGGACCATATTTAGACACTCGTCACTGGTTGTTGGCTGCGAGCGGGAATCGAACTCGGGTGGCCAGGGTTCGTGGCACAGCGTGGTGCTAACCGCTGCGCCACCGCTCCGGCACGAGAGAATCCCAACACCACAGACACACATACTCCTCGATTTAAAGCTTTCGTGACTGCAGGGATTCATCTTCTTGGTTCTTTCGGTAAAGTCACGTAGAATGGATATAATACAATAATACAAATAAAACATAATATAATAAATAATATAATAAAATATACATATTATTTATTATGTTTTATTTTTATAATTTTATTATATCCATTCTACGTGACTTTACCGAAAGAACCAAGAAGATACTCACTCTATGAACTCATTTGCCAGTAAAAATATTACCATCGCCAAAAGGCGCCTTTTGGCGTCATCCTGGACAGGCTCTAAGGAAAGCTGTCTCGTGTGGAATCTCAAGGACATGCATTATCAGAGTTATGTATTTTGTTTGTATTATGACTGCAGTATTGCGGTCTATGCAAACATGACTCCTGTAGAAAGGTGTCATTGTTGCCAGATAGAAGGGTAAAAACCATTATCGATACCACTCCTATGAACTCACCTTGATGTCACCAGGTGTAAGACCCGCGAGGTCCGTGGCACCTTCAGGAGCGACCTCCTGGGCTCTCACAAATGAAAGCTCGACCATGGATTCCACGTCATCATCATCACCGCCACCACCATCCCACCACCACCATCGCCACCACCACCATCGCCACCACCATCATCGCCACCACCACCACCANCCCACCACCACCACCGTCGCCACCACCTCGCCACCACTCGCCACCACCCCATCGCCACCACNATCATCGCCACCACCACCATCGCCACCACCACCCACCATCCCACCACCATCATCGCCACCACCACCATCGCCACCACCATCGCCATCACGGGCATGCACAGCAGCGGCCATGACTCTAAACCGTCGCGACGATTCTAAACGTGGAAGGAAATACCGGAGGACCCGGAGAAAAATCCACGCGACCACAGAGAGAGAGACACGCAAACTCCAAATATACAGCAGCAGCGTCAGGGTCGGGATGGAACCCACGACCTCCTGTACCACGATAGTTAACATCTCCTAGCCACGATGATGATAGACACGCAAACTCCATAGAGCAGCAGCCGTCTGGGTCGAGATCACCACGACCTCCTGTCACCAGCGATAGTTAACATCTCCTAGCCACCGCCGCCATGGCCGTCCATAAATGACGTCACGCGATTTTGACCCCCCCCCTCGCCACGACCACAATCGCCCCCACCAATATCGTCACAAGCTGTGCCCCCCCCACCATAAAAATCTTCAAATCGCTTTAAACTATTGTCATTGTAGTCGATTTAATGTGGCGCTGCACAGTAGGAGCAAAAAGTCTTTAAAAGCGTCTCTTGGTTCTTTCTAAACGTAGAAGGAAATACAATAAAAACATAATAAAAAATCCACGCGGCTACAACGCAAGAGAGAGAGAGACACGCAAGCTAGGATTATATATAAGCTGCGTTGGGGTGGAAGAGCGCCAACAAAAGAATGTGCATATGAAGAGGAATTTAGCATATCATGGAAAGCGTAGGAGGTGGGCGGGGGGGTTTCATAGTCATATTATGCCCATGCATTATGCAGGATCCAGCCCAGGAGGTGCAGTATAACAAAGGAGGAAGTTAATATCTCCTAACAACCACGTAGAAAACTAAAGATAAACACAAAAACTAAATATAAACTGCAGCACCATCAGTATCTAACTATACTCTACAATAAGCTGTACAACAGCAAGTAATACATTACAATCTACCGTAAAAATTATATAATATGCTTCCATCTAAACTTTATCTTTACATCACACGACTTTGAAACCCCCCGCCCACCTCCTGTTTACTATGCTATCTTGATAACATTTGTTGGCGCTCTTCCACCTCCAACGCAGCTTATATATAAGCTCCTAGCTTGGCAGTGTCTCATTCTTCACCTGAAGACGGCTGCTTGGTTGTAGCCGAAACGTCGTAGAATTATTTATTTTATTATGTTTTATTTTTATTATTTTATTATTTCCCTTCTACGTGACTTTACCGAAAGAACCAAGAAGATGAATCCCTGCAGTCACGAAAGCTTTACATCGAAATTTAAGTAGAACGTGTTGTATATATTTATTTAAAGTTGCGCATTTTGATGTGACGTCACATTTCTCANCCCCCCCCCCCCTCGTCACACATCGTCACAAATGTCTGACCCCCCCCCCCCCAGGTGCGTGACGTCATTTATGGACGGCCCCTTACCAAGTAAATCAAACCCCCCCCCTACCAAAAAAATCATAAATAAATAAACAAATGAAGAAATTACACCAAACCAAAAAGCAGCACAAACAAACAATAACAACAACACAACAACAATAACAACACAACAAAACAACAACAAAGTTTTCACAACACAGGTGGAGCGAGAGATTCGGCAAAGTCGGATTATGGGTGGGGGGTGGGCGACGTTGTCTTGAAAGCCCCGCCCCCATCCCCCCGCCCCCACCCCCATTCCCCCGCCCCCATCCCCCGCCCCCCACCCCATTCCCCCGCCCCCCACCCCCATTCCCCCGCCCCCCACCCCCATTCCCCCGCCCCCCATCCCCCCGCCCCCCACCCCCATTCCCCCGCCCCCCATNCCCCCCGCCCCCCCACCCCCATTCCCCCGCCCCCATCCCCCCGCCCCCCANCCCCCATTCCCCCGCCCCCATCCCCCGCCCCCACCCCCCATTCCCCCCGCCCCCCCCCCCCGCCCCCCCANCCCCATTCCCCCCGCCCCCATCCCCCCGNCCCCCACCCCCATTCCCCGCCCCAACCCCCCCGCCCCCCACCCCCATTCCCCCGCCCCCATCCCCCCGCCCCCCACCCCCATTCCTCCGCCCCCATCCCCCCCGCCCCCATTCCCCCCGCCCCCAACCCCCGCCCCCCCACCCCCATTNCCCCCGCCGCTGTGTTGTTGATGTGTTGTTGTAGTTGTTGTCCTCCCGGGTGTAAGGGGATGGGGAGTTTGCGAGGCGAGATTTACTCAGATTAGGGTGCCGTGGAGGACCCGGAGAGCCCAAGTGTTTAATGATGCTGGTGGTGTTGTTGTTGCTGTTGTTGTCGTAGTGACAACAACAGCAGCAACAGCGCGGTGGTGTTTTATTTTCACGCACAGAGCACGCAGCACACACACACAGCACACACACACAGCACACACACAGCACACACACACAGCAAACACACAGCTACACACACAGCACATACACAGCACACTCACACAGCACACACACACAGCACACACACACAGCNCACACAACACACACAGCACACACACACAACATACACAGCACACAGTATACACACAGCACATACACAGCACACTCACACAGCACACACACACAGCACACACACACACAGCTCACACACACAGCACACACACACACAGCACACACAGCACGCACAAACACACAGCACGCACAAACACACAGCACACACACAGCACACACAACACACACAGCACACACAGCACACACACACAGCACATACACAGCACACTCACACAGCACACACACAGCTCACACACAGCACACACACACAGCACACAGCACGCACACACACACACACACAGCATACACACACAGCACACACACAGCACACACACACAGCACACACACAGCACACACAGCACGCACAAACACACAGCACACACACAGCACACACAGCACACACAGCACACACACACAGCACACACACACATGCTCACACAACACACAGCACACACACACAACACACACAGCACACACACACAGTACACACAGCACGCACAAACACACAGCACACACACACAGCACACACAGCACACACACAGCACACACAACACACACAGCACACACACACAGCACACACACACAGCACATACACAGCACACAGTATACACACAGCACATACACAGCAAACTCACACAGCACACACACACAGCACACACACACAGCTCACACACACAGCACACACACACAGCACACACAGCACGCACAAACACACAGCACGCACAAACACACAGCACACACACAGCACACACAACACACACAGCACACACAGCACACACACACAGCACATACACAGCACACTCACACAGCACACACACACAGCTCACACACAGCACACACACACACAGCACACAGCACGCACACACACAGCACACACAGCATACACACACAGCACACACACAGCACACACACACAGCACACACACAGCACACACAGCACGCACAAACACACAGCACACACAGCACACACACAGCACACACACAGCACACACACAGCACACACAGCACACACACACAGCACACACACACAGCTCACACACAGCACACACACACACAGCACACACAGCACGCACAAACACACAGCACGCACAAACACACAGCACACACACAGCACACACAACACACACAGCACACACANCACACACACACAGCACATACACAGCACACTCACACAGCACACACACACAGCACACACAGACACAGCACACAGCACGCACACACACAGCACACACAGACACACACACAGCACACACACAGCACACACACACAGCACACACACAGCACACACACGCACACACACACACAGCACGCACACACACAGCACACACACACAGCACACACAGCACACACACAGCACACACACAGCACACAAACACAGCACACACAGCACACACACAGCACGCAGCACACACACAGAACGCACACAGCACGCAGCACACACACAGCACACACACAGCACACAGACAGCACACAAACACAGCACACACAGCACACACACAGCACACACACAACACACACAGCACACACACAGCACGCAGCACACACACAGCACTCACGCGCTGCCAGGAAGCCGCAAACGAAGCGGGAATTGAAGGCGGCCAAGAACCGGCGTGACCAACAATCTGCCCAAGATCTGTCATCCTATATTGAGATGTATGGCCAACTCCATTCACAACGAGTGTTGTTGTTGTGTTGTTGTTGTTGTGTTGTTGTTATAACGAGCAATTGATGTGCACCAGCCAGAACCGGCGCGACCCAACACTTTGCCCAAGATCTGTGGTCTTCTATTGTTGACACATTGAGGCCAACTCCACTCCGAGTGATTATTTCAAAGTTGGGGAAAAGCGGAGTGCCCCGAGAAAGCTCACGCGTGGGGAGTGGGAGGTCAACACTGAACCCCGCGGTGGATAGATGTCGACTACCTCGCCTGGTACACAGGAGGTCGTGGGTTCGATCCCGACCCTGACGCCTGCTGCTGTGTATGTGCAGTTTGCGTGTCTCTCATCATCATCACGGTGGCTCGGAGATGTTAACTACCTGGCCTGGTGTGCAGGAGGTCGTGGGTTCGATCCCGACCCTGACGCCTGCTGCTGTGTATGTGCAGTTTGCGTGTCTCTCATCATCATCCGGTGGCTAGGAGATGTTAACTACCTCGCCTGGTATACAGGAGGTCGTGGGTTCGATCCCGACCCTGACGCCTGCTGCTGTGTATGTGGAGTTTGCGTGTCTTCATCATCACGGTGGCGAGATGTTAACTACCTCGCCTGGTATACAGGAGGTCGTGGGTTCGATCCCAACCCTGACGCCTGCTGCTGTATATGTGGAGTTTGCGTGTCTCTCTCTCATCATCATCATCACGGTGATGTACAGCAGCAGCATCAGCAGCAGCATCAGAAGCAGCATCAGCAGTAGTATCACGCTTACACTCACTCACTTACAAAACAAAGACACCCCCCCCCCTCCGTACACCCTGTAACAGACTGTTGGGGCAAGCGCTGTTAGCGAGTAGCAGCACCTACGCAGGCTACCGGCACTGTAGCACACGAAAGGGTTGAGTGGCCAGCACCACGCCCGGCCGCCTTTGTCTCCGGGATTTCACTGAAGTATCCCCCTCCTCCTCTCCCTCCCTCCTCCCCTCGCATCTTACGTGCGTGGAGTGAGGGGGAGCGGTGGCGCAGCGGTTAGCGCTGCACCGGTACCCCTCTTTCCCTTGTGCAGTCTTGTGCCTTGGACCGGGCACTTGTTCCGTTTACAAAAATAAAATAAAAAAAACGTAAAACTTCTCCTATTAGACACTCATTTGAAGCTGTGAGATAGTCGTCAGCGGTGTCGGTGTTGGTGTTGGTGACCGTCAGCGGGAATCGAACTCGGAGATGCGAGGTTCGTCCTCAGCGTGCTACCACGCTGAGGACGCTCGCACCCACCACGCACGCGGAGCCGAGATTGCGGTTCCCCTCTCAGTTTTATTGAACTCCGCGCAAAACCATTTTAAAACGCACCTGCCATTGTCTCGAATCAGTTTCAAACAAAAAAAACAAACAAGAGGGAACAGAAGAAAAATATCACGAGACTCGGAACAAACCGCTAGCCGCTTACGAGACGGCGTGACTACTACAACAATTCATGTTCTTGGTTCTTTCGGTAAAGTCACGTAGAAGGAAAATAAAAAAATAAAACATAATGAAATATTTTCGTATTTTTATTATTTTATTATTTCCCTTCTACGTGACTTTACCGAAAGAACCAAGAAGATGAATCCCTGCAGTCACGAAAGTTTAAATCGAAAAATACTACAACAATTCCCAACACAATCGGCACGCGTCTTGTCGTTTGTGCAGATCTCGGCCCTTAAGCACCGCCAGCCACTCCCGCCACGAGNCCCCCCCCCCCACGAGCCCCCCCCCCCCACGAGNCCCCCCCCCCCACGAGCCCCCCCCCACGAGCCCCCCCCCCCACATCACGGAGTTCGTGGAGTCGGCGACGCCGTCGGACGAGGCGCAGCGAGAGGCAGGACACCAGAGGTCGCAACCGGGTACCCGACACCCGTACCCTACCCGATACCCGGCTACCCGTACCCGGCCGGGGAGACAGACGCTGTCTCCCGACAGACCTGGTCTTCACCTTCTACGTGACTTTACCGAAAGAACCAAGAAGATGAATCGCTGCAGTCACGAAAGCTTTAAATCGAAATCTAACTTAAAAAGCATCGTGGAGGCTTGCGAGCACAGCGAAGGAGGTTGTTATCGCTCTGACCCTCGCCCTCAAGTGAACACAAACGAAGACCCACAACCCCCCCCCCCCATCCAACACAACGAACGGAGAGGACCAGGCAGGCACCACGTGTGTCCCAGCACTCCACCCCATCCCCATCATCTCTCACCATCTCACCCGCGAGCCCTGAGAACACCTGGAGACGCGGGGAAGGAAGCGAATTGCGTTGAATAACGATGACGACGACGGTAATGTACAAGCGGCCATATGCCAATCGACCGCTGGATGAAGGTCTTCAACCACGCAGTGTCAGGCACGGGAGTTGATGAGGACATATACTTTTTCGATTTAAAACTTTCGTGACTGCAGGGATTCATATTCTTGGTTCTTTCGGTGAAGTCACGTAGAAGGGAAATAATAAAGTAATAAAAATAAAAATAATAAAATAATTCTCACGACGTTTCGGCCACAACGCAAGCAGCCGTCCTCAGGTGAAGACCAGGTCTGTCGGGGAGACAGCGTCTGAAACTTCACCTGAGGACGGCTGCTTGCGTTGTGGCCGAAACGTCGTGAGAATTATTTTTTTATGTTTTATTTTATTACTTTACTACTTCCCTTCTACGTGACTTTACCGAAAGAACCAAGAAGGGGACATATACATTCTAGATTTGAAGTTTTCGTGACTGCAGGGATCCATACTCTATGGTTCTTTCGGTAAAGTCACGTAGGTATAAAATAAAACAAATCACTATTTTATTTATTTTATACCTACGTGACTTTACCGAAAGAACCGTAGAGTGAGGACATGCACCTCAACCACGATGGTTAGTGCGGGAAGTCGAGGGCATTGGAACCTCTTTTGCCAGTAAAAAATATGATAATTGTTTTTTTACCCTTCCATCTGACAACAAAACTGACATCTTTTTTACAAGGAGTCATGTTTGCATAGACCACAATACATGCAGTCATAATGCAAACAAAAAACATAACTCTGATAATGTGCACTGTCCTTGAAGTTGATTGGTCCACACCCGAGACAGCTTTCCTTAGAGCCGAGTCTCACATGGGTTGGACCAGATGACGCCATGACTCCTTGTAAAAAAGGTGTCAGTTTTGTTGCCAGATGGAAGGGTAAAAAACCAATGATCAAGTCGAGGGCAGCCGCAGGATAAGAATGTATTTTGCCGCACCGCCCTCCACGTCTACTGCACCTGTTTATTGTGCACGGTGGTGGTCACCGCCCACGCACGCACCCAGGTTCAGACATCCCTCGCCACTGATGGTAGCCGGGAGTCCAACTCGGGCAGCAAGGCACAAGCGCCACCGGCTCCACCGCTCTACCCGCACATCCGGTTAGCACGGCTTGCTGCTGCGTACGGCGCGAAAGAAGTTCAACGTACATTCATGAGCACACGAACAGTAGTCAATTCATCAGCCATGATCTATCCACTTCTGGATAAAGCCGAAGGTCTCCGCCCACCACCCCCACCATGCACCCCACACCCCTCCCCACACCCCCAGAGCCATAACCAACCCTCACGGTCACGCGAAACATTAAAGTCAAAGATCACCTCCCCCCGTCCCTCTGTATCCTTGAACACAGGGGTCCCCAACCCCGGTCCGTGGCCTGTTAGGAACCGGGCCACACAGCAGGAGGTGAGCGGTGAGTCCGTGCGTGGCCCGCCCCATTATTTTATTTACCACTTTCCCGCACTGAGCACTTGTCTCAGTCACGGTGTTGGTGAGCCCACAAGCTCTAACCCCTAGTAGCCACAATGAGTAAAAAAACAAACGTCGCTGGAGAGCTTCTTTGAAAAGGGGGAAAGACCCAATGATGACCCCCCCCCCCGGTCCGTGAAAAAATTGTTTCCACGAAACCGGTCCCTGGTGCCAAAAAGTTGGGGACCGCTGCTCTAACAGACTGTTTGGGGCAAGTGCTGATCACGAATAGCACCGACTAAGGCCGGCACGGCACACGAAGCTGCAGAGGGGACCAGCAACACGCCCGGCCGCC
>MU249629.1:2027107-2449607 GCA_018977245.1 Lethenteron camtschaticum
CCTCTGGGGTTGTCAAACCCTATTCATTTGCACGAGCGGAAAAAGAAAACTTTTGTCTGGCACCAGACTCCCCCACGTGGGCACGGAGAGCGCGGACGGGTTCGACCGACGCCGCCGCTAACCCACGCGGCGTCCCGCCGCCCCTTCTCGCGACGGCATCGCAACGCAACAGCCAACACCGCCCGGGCTCAATAAGTTTGGCGAGATTTATCCTCGCACATCATCTCGACCGCGGCGTTTTACGGGGCGTGCGCGTGGCTTTTTTAATTGTGAATTTTTAAAAATTCGTTTCACTTTTTTGCCTCCCTCCCACACAGCCGACCGTGGCGATTGGCAGGGCGATGAAACGCACACCGCGATAAAAAAAAAATAAAACCGAGGGCTCATCCAGGGCAGAGGTCGCAACCGGGTACCCGATACCCGTACCCTACCCGATACCCGGCTACCCGTACCCGGCCGGGTACGGGTAGCCGTTTTCGACCCCGGTGCGGCCGGGTACGGGTAGGCCGTGAGTCACTGGTGAGTCACCGTTTGTCACTCATTTCGGGTAGGGTACGGGTAGGGAACGGGTACGCGTAGGTACGGATACGGGTACCCATTTGCGACCCTGGTGCGGCCGGTACGGGTACGGGTAAGGAATCAAAACCCGTTCGCGACCTCTGCCCAGGGGGCTCTGCGCGGTAAAATTGACAACAGCGGTTGACATCTGACAGGGATCCGTCATCCGCTTTCACGGCAAGGCGACCGAAGATTCCATCGGACGCTGTTGACATCCGCAGGGAGGGCTTCTCTTGATGGTCAACAAATCACCGTTACTGGTATCGCTCGCCGACGGGAGCTTTCGGGTCGTACCACCACCACCACGCGCCGAATCGACCACAGCACGATGTCCGACGTTTCGCTCGCGCGCCCGTCCGTGCCGGGCAACTCAATTCAGTTTCCTTCAAGCCTCCGAGCAGCACGTGGAGCGGGGAAGCGAAACTTCGGACATCGTGCGCGCAAAACTGCACGGTGGGACCAAAACAGCGCGCACGGTTGAGAGCCGTCGGCAGCAGCGGAAACGCGAGACCCGCGCGTCGTGGCGTTACGCAGAGTGTCGTGGTCACGGCGTGTAGCGTGGTGCGAGCGTCGTGGTGCGTGTGTCATGGTGCGCGTGTCGTGGTGCGAGTGTGTGTCGTGGCGTTACGCAGAGGGTCGTGGTGCGTGTGTCGTGGCACGGCGTGTGTCATGGTGCGTGTGTCATGGTGCGTGTGTCGTGGCGTTACGCAGAGTGTCGTGGTGCGAGTGTGTGTCATGGAGCGTGTGTCGTGGCGTTACGCAGAGTGTCGTGGTCACGGCGTGTGGCGTGGTGCGAGTGTCATGGTGCGTGTGTCGTGGTGCGACTGTGTCGTGGTGCGTGTGTCGTGGCGTTACGCAGAGTGTCGTGGTCACGGCGAGGGTCGTGGTGCGTGTGTCGTGGTGCGAGTGTGTCGTGGTCCGTGTGTCGTGGCGTTACGCAGAGCGTCGTGGTCACGGCGTGTGGCCGCACGCACAACGCGGCTCCACCGTAGCCCACAACCGCCTCCCCCCCCTCCCACGCACAGCGTTGACGGCAGTAGCAGCAGCCGCTACCACCACCATCACCACTTCACCCGCCAGACATCGTACAACCCCTGGACGAGACGACTATTGCATTGCACAGCTGGCAGCGATGCCGCAGACTTCCCCGCCCCCCCCCCCCCCCCTTTGTGTAATTGTAATAATTGTTGTTGTGTTGTATTTGTTTTCTTTCTCTCTCTCTCTCCGTTGGCGCGCGTGCGTAATTACCACGACGTCCCAAGCCTCATCCAATTACCGCGGCCAATTTGCATTCGGCTCTCGTTGTGAGAGACGCAAAGCAGCCGCCCAGTTCTCGGGGTTCAGATCNGGGGGCCGGAGCGGGGGGGCCAGAGTGGGGGGCCGGAGTNGGGGGGGGGTAGTTGGGGCCAGAGTGGGGGGCCGGAGTTGGGCGTCGAAGTGGCGGGGCCGGAGTGGGGAGACCAGTGTGGCTGGCTCGAGTGGGGGCCGGAATGGCGGGCCCTGGAATGGAGGATCGGAGTNGGGGTCGGAGTGGGGGTTGGAGTGGGGGGCCCGCAGTGGGCGGCTTTTGGAGGGTGGGGTGGGGTGGGGGGTTCAGAACAGAATTGAAGACGGCGGCGGTGCAGAGTGAGCGCCGCCGCCATCATCGTCATCTCCCGCCCACTCGCCTCTTCTTCACGCCAGCTGCCGCGCTCGTCCCGACGGAGCTCTGCGCATTCGTCGCATTACTCACCCCCTGCTCCCCCACACCTCACGCACCCCCCCACCTGCCCCCCCCACCACCCCCCACCACCACCTCCGTTTCGACGAACACCGCTTCACCTCCCACGCCGCCGGTGTTAAACTCGTCCATGTTTATTATTAGTATTCAGATTTTTTTTTATTTTCGCTCAACGTACTCACGGCGAGGCGTCGCCCGAGTCGAGTGGGCGACAACCTGCGGAGTGATTCAGCCGAGTCTGGGTCCATGAGCTGCCCTTGTGCACAATGGCAGCAGCGGCGGCAGCAGTGATGTTCTAGATTTGAAGCTTTCGTGACTGCAAGGATTCATATTCTTAGGTTTTTTCGGTAAAGTCACGTAGGTAAAAAATTTTAATTAATGAAAGTAAAATAAAATAAAAATCACGACGTTTCGGAGGCAACACAAGCTTCCGTCTTCAGGTGAAACCGTCACAGCACGATAGCTGTATCAAGTGAGATGTTGTTGTCCAGGATTTCGATGCCAATGTTGAGGTCCTTGCTGCTGCTGCTGTTGCTGCTGCTACTGCTGCTGCTACTACTGCTGCTGCGAGAAGGCTTCAGCACCGAGGGAGAGTTCGTGTCGTTTCACGAGGAGTCTCCGGGTCCCTCTCTCGCGCGCAGCATGCGGCGCGCGGAGGGGGTCGGGGAGGGGGCCTAACGTCCGCGAACCCTGCCCGGAGCCCTGCCACCCCCAGCGCGTTATTCCGTTCACACGCGATTAGCGTTGGTCTCATTCCGCAGACGCCGACTGCCGTAGTAAGCCCGCAGTCAGTCGCACCCGCGCGTCTCTCTGCGCACGGTGCGCAGAGAGCCGTGAAGATAAATAGGCCGCGGAGTTTATTCAATTTCGCAGGAAATCACCGGGAATTGGTATGCATCGCTCGCGGGGTGTTCCCGCGCAAGCGGCGATGCAGAGCGGCGTGCGCGTCTACAAGGCTCCGGGGTGACCCCATCGGAAGCGGTGTCTTAAATGGGCCACGACGCGCAGATGAGACCACGACGTGCCGATGAGACCACCACGTGCCGATGAGACCACCACGTGCCGATGAGACCACCACGTGCCGATGAGACCACCACGTGCCGATGAGACCACCACGTGCCGATGAGACCACCACGTGCCGATGAGACCACCACGTGCCGATGAGACCATCACGTGCCGATGAGACACGATGCTCATCGCAGGGAAGCGTCGGTCACAGATCCCTCAGGATCCCTGCAAGGCCTCTGGGTAGGCCCTCATCCAGCAGTGGATTGACAGCAACGGGCCGCGCACACGTGCGCGTTTGTCTGGACCATTGAGAAAACTCCGTCGCCGACTCATGATGTTTCCCCGTCTCTCTACATCTGCGCTGCGCTCTTGACGCTGCTCACTTGAGCATGTGGCCCATGGGGTTTGGTCGGTACCACCTCAGGGTGGCAAATGCCAAGCGTCTGTCCAGCGTGGGTAGAAAGCTTCATTCTCACGTTCCACCAATGTTTCACATTTGTGTTCATTTCATCCAATCCTCTATAGAGTACTACACCCTCATTGAACAAGTCTGTCCTAAAGCGCGACCACGCCGACCTTGCTATCATACACCGTCGTGATGTAGAGATAAACGGCGTTAGGAAAATCAGCGTTAGCACTTGCCACCTTGGATGGTACCGATACGCCATTCGTGGAACAAGAACCAATGAAGGGGAATAATAAAAGTGTTTGGGTTAGATCGCGCAAATATAAATGTTGTCGTTAACTCACCGCCACAATTACATTTACGCTATATATAAACCCCAAAACCATTAACTATGAATATTGATCGCCAAATTCTTAGTGTTAAAATGATCGTGGCCAATGCCCCCCCCACACAACTCTCAAGGCNTTTTTTGGTGGCCCAGTCCCAATCTCGACGGCCAGGCCCGGAGTGTTGGGCAAGCCGAGGGGCGATACGGGGAGGATGATGCGGGATGGACGGTGGTGGGAGCGAGAGAGCACGGAGGATACGGGGAGGATGGTGCGAGACGGACGGTGGTGGGAGTGGGAGAGCACGGAGGATACGGGGAACGAAACGAAGCAGAAAATGAATTAATTGTGGAATCGACTAGGCACCCCCCCCCCTCCACGAGGGTTGAGGATTTGCATTCGTGACGAATGTACTCGCCTCGGCAGCCCAAGGGTGGACCCCCCTCGCCCGCCAACCCCGCTGACGTATCCGTCCCTGTGTGGCGGTAGGGGGAGTCTGTCCGTAGTGGGGGCTGGTTGGAGGTGGTGGTGGGGGGGCAGACCCTGGTTGGAGGTGGTGGGGGGGGCAGACCCTAGTAGAGTAGCGTTAGCGCGCTGCGCTATGAACCCGACGACCCGGGTTCGATTCCCGCTCACGGCCAACGCCAGTGACGATTATCTGAACCGGTCCTGGGCCTCCCCCTAGGTCGACTCGGCCTCAAATGAGTACCTGGTGCGGTGTGTAAACATCGCCACTGGGGAGACAAAGGCGGTCGGGCGTGGTGCTGGCCACCCACCCCCGTGTACCGTTCCGGCCTTCATAGGTGCTCGCTAACAGCACTTGCCCCTAGTCTGTTAAGGCTATACGGGGATCTTTGGGAGGGGGGGGGGGGTGTTACCATAACATTGCCTGTACCGGTAAAGTCACGTAGGTATACCTACGTGACTTTACCGAAAGAACCAAAGAGTATGGATTCCTGCAGTCACGAAAACTTCAAATCAATGTGTTGTCGACAAGCGAGCGGGGGGTGGCAAGCTGTTGCAAGTCGGCCTCGGAACGGTAGGGTAATTGTACATTTTTTATCGGGTAAAAGGGTAAAGGTAAAGGTGTCGACATGCCAAGGGTTAAGGGTAAAGGTAGGGTACAGTGATTTATTGTGGTAAGGTAAAAGGTAGGGTAAAGGTAGGCTCGTTGCTTTTTACACTTTTACCTTGCCTTGCCGAGGCCTAGTTGCAAGGGGCCTGGCACCCAGCACCCCATGAGCGCTTCCACCCTCCCTCGGCACCCGCGAGCGTCACCACCCATCCCCAGCAAGCGAAAAAGTCGCCCATGATCGCATCCCAGAGTCAGTAGCGCCGCACAGGGCAGGGCAAAACTTCCTCCTCGCCACCGAGGGGGGGCGAGGAGAGGCGAGGGGGGTGGGGATAGAGACGACTTCTGAAAATAACCACGGCGAGTAACCCACCCACCCACGCACGCACGCGCGCTCGCCTTAGAGTGTAATCCGATTTAACTCGAAGGGAAGAACACCCACAAGGCGCGCGCGTCGACGCAGATCCCGCCGTGACGAAAGGACTGCTACGATTAGGGACGAAGCCANCCCCCCCCCCACACACTCCCTCAAGTGCCCGATTAGTGCGGCTGTGATGCTTGATGCTTGCACCTCCGATTGGCGAGGCATGGTACGAAATAAGTTCAACGTGCATACGCAGGTACACGCGGCAGAGGGACAGACATCGTGCTGCAGGCCACGGCGAGGCTGCTGGCGGTTGCGCTCCTGCCGCGCCGGTCGCTCCGCGTCCGGAGATTTCTCTCTCAGGGGGGGCACTCCGGGGGTCTCCCTCCGGATAAACGGCGGCATCGGAACATCGTGGAGAGAATGCCGCGAGCAGACTCTGCTGCTGCTGCTGGTCAAGGAACTGAGTTGAAACTCTGAATCGAAACGGCTCTCAAGAGACTGCAGGGTCGAATTCCGAGGAGATTTCAGTAGCCAGAACGAGTAAAATGGTTTTAAAAAATGTTAATATTTTTTTACTAGGTGTGAGGCTTACCGAGCTATGTAGCTCTTTCCAAAAGCGACCTGGCCATAAAATGAGAGCTCAACGAAGTGGCTCAACGTCATCGAACGGAAAATGCACAGCGGCCAAATACTCTGACCGCGTGACGTTGCGTTTAAATGCGGAGGGATAAACCGGAGGACCCGGAGAAAATTCCACGCGACCACGGGGAGAGAGCGAACATGTAAACTCGCAATATATACAGCAGCAGGCGTCAGGGTCGGGATCGAACCCACGACCTCCTGTATACCAGGCGAGGGAGTTAACATCTCTGAACCACTGCGGGGCCCAACGCGGGTTTCCCGAACAAACCCGCCAGTACCGTGGGGCAAGCGAAAGGTCGCACATCGCGCACCGAGCAACGCACGTGCGGCACGTGGGCACGCGTGGTGGAGCATGTGCAGTGAAAGTCACCACGGACCACGTTCCGGCACCACGGGCGAAAGGGCAAAGTGTCACTCAATGAGGACAATCAACGAGCGTTGGAGCGACGCTTTGCGAAAGCAGAATCAGCCTCGAGATACAAACAAACCTTTCAACAGTCCCCCCGCCACCACCCCCGCAAGGCCTCCAACACCGCGATTTCAAACGCCGTCCCACACTTGCCCTCCCGATCACGGCAGGACATCCCAAGATTCTGGCCTCGAAGGCAGCGTCGGTGGCAGCAAGTCCATTTGCATCCAGCTCTTCAAACGGCATCGGCAATTCCAAGACCCGGTTACCTGCGGGCGTTCCATCGCGCCCGGCTGCGCCCAAATAATAGTCCGCTCTTGTTTCCCGATCGAATGACACCGGAGCAAAATAAACAACTCAAAAGCCGAGCAGATCTGCAAATCACTGGATATTTTGCGAGGAGTTCTCTCCAGATTAAAACAGCAAAGCTTGCAAACCCGTCGATGGTTCGCGGGGTCTTGGATGGGTCTTGCGGGGGTCTTGGGGGTCTTGGGGGGTCTTGCGGGGGTCTTGCGGGGGTTTCACCGAGCATCCCCGGCTCCCACCGGGGGTTCTCTTCAAGGTGGCCTCGTGCCCTCAAAGAGGTGCTCACGCTGGGGTTAGAGCGGTGGTTCTTAAAGTGTCTTAGAGCAGTGTTAGCAGTGTTAGAGCAGTGGTGCTCAAGTGGACCACCAGTAGACCACCAGTGGACCACCAGTGGACCACCAGTGGACCACCAGTAGACCACCAGTGGACCACCAGTAGACCACCAGTGGACCACCAGTAGACCACCAGTGGACTACCAGTAGACCACCAGTAGACACCAGTGGACCACCAGTAGACCACCAGTGGACCACCAGTAGACCACCAGTAGACCACCAGTAGACCACCAGTGGACCACCAGTAGACCACCAGTAGACCACCAGTGGACCACCAGTGGACCACCAGTGGACACCAGTGGACCACCAGTGGACCACCAGTAGACCACAGTGGGGACCACCAGTGGACCACCAGTAGACACCAGTAGACCACCAGTGGACCACCAGTGGACCACCAGTGGACCACCAAGACCCTAGACCACCAGTAGACCACCAGTGGACCACCAGTGAACACCAGTAGACCACCAGTGGACCACCAGTGAATCACCAGTGGACCACCAGTAGAGACCACCAGTGGACCACCAGTGGACCACCAGTAGACCACCAGTAGACCACCAGTGGACCACCAGTGGACCACAGTAGANCACCAGTGGACCACCAGTGGACACCAGTGGACCACCAGTACACCACCAGTGGACCACCAGTGGACCACCAGTGAATCACCAGTGGACCACGGACCACCAGTAGACCACCATGGACCACCTGGACCACCAGTAGCACCCCATGGACCACCAGTGTACCACCAGCGGACCACCGGTGGTCCGTTGGGCTGCGATGCCAACGCAGCTTGATCCAGAAAAGTCATGACGTTTAACAAGATAATAGTTTTTTTTATCCTTTTAACTGTCAACAAAACTGACACCTTTTTTACAAGGAGTCATGTTTGCATTGACCACAATACCTGCAGTCGGAATGCATACATTATCAGAGTTGTGTTTTTTGTTTGCATTCCGACTGCAGGTATTGTGGCCAATGCAAACATGACTCCTTGTAAAAAGGTGTCAGTTTTGTTGCCAGATAAAAGGGTAAAAAAAACTATTATCATATTTTGCTACTGGCAAATGAGGTTCCAATGGTGAACGTTTAACACCTTTTGCTTCGGACGTTAATTAATGCATTACTCGTGATATTTAATTTAAAAATGAAGTTGGGTAAACTACACCGATTAAACTTACCCTAACCTGAAGCTCTAAATGCCATCCCCTCCCCCTGGCCTTATTGATGCGTAAAAAAAATAAAATGTTCCGGTAATACGAATCACGTTGTGCGAGTGGTATTTACAGAGAGAAGTGAATGCGTGTTGTCACCAGGAGTGGGGTGCCGGCTTGGGCGGTCCGGCAGAAATGTTTGCATCGGCCGAGTGCATCCGTGGGCCAAAACAGTTTGCGAAACGCCAGGGCAAGTGATGTCTTCCTTCCGATATTGGGAAGCCACTGGGGAGCCGTGCACTTTTAAATCATCATCTAGATTGTCAAACTAATTTCTTCAGAACTGTTGTTGTGTTTAGGTGGTTGTCTTCCCCCCACCCCACCACGCCTCCGATTCAACACACGCAGAGAGACGCCCACGTGACCTCGATCCGGCTCGCTGTGGACCCGGCCGGCGGTGGCGCAGCAGGGAACGGGGGCGGCCGTCTCAGCGAAGCCGCATCCGGTGCTACCACCGACACGCCCAATGCGTGCCACACTGCTTCAAGAGGGTAAAAACCTCTCCCCCCCCCCCTGCACTGCCACCCGATATACGCAAGAGAGACACGCGAGAGAGACGCGCTCGCGGTTTAATGGGGGCTCAGCTGCGCACTCAAAAGCTGGGGGGGGGGGTGGGGGGGCATCGTCTCCTTTTGGATTGGCTGGGCCCTTTGAACACCGGTACCGCGTTCGGCACCAACGTGGCCGGTGGAAGCGGTCTCACAGCCACGGATCTCGGCGAGATTTCCACAAAGATCCCGGACACGCGGCACGCGCCGTGCGCCCAAGTCGACGCCGCGACAAACGACCGTCGGCCGCCGTCAACCGTCGACGCCGCGAGCTGCCGATCGCCAAGCACAGATTCCCGATTTCGAGTTGAGGTTTTATATTACTATTAATTTTATTGTTCAAGTTGCGAGACGAGTTCGGACTACGGATGCGACAGTGTGCGACTTCGTGGCCGCGTGAGAGGCTGCCAATCGGAGGCGAGAAGCGTGACCGAGCAACCAATCGGGAGCTCGGGGTGGGAAGCAGCTCAGTGACGTTTGCAACCTGGCCCGGTCAGACCAGCTGATGTGAGAACAACTGACCAATCGGAGCCAAGGGTGGTACGCAATCGATATTAAATACGACATTCAACCAATTAGATATCAGGACGAGAAAGCAACTCGATCGCGCCGTCAATTTCCGAGAGCCCAAAACCCAGCCAATGAGGGTTCAAGGGGCCAAACATTCAACCAGAGGCGCAACACAAGAACCAACCAATACAAATTGACAGTGCTCAGAACCAACCAATCAGGAATAAGGTGTCAGAACCGACCAATCAGAGATTAATATGTGAAAACAAAATCAACTTAAGGCATGACAATCAACCAATCAGGATTCAAGACAGAAACTCCAACCAATCAGAACCCGGGAATGTGACACGCTTCTGGAGAAATGCTTGAGAGAGTGCGTCGTAGTGTGACAGTATCAGTTATTTGTTTAACTCGGTGACATTCACTGTGATCATCATCATCATCAGCTGCTGCTGCTGCTGTGTTCGAGAGAGGTATTACGAACAGCACCACGGCACCACAAGGCAATTCACTACGACAAACGCCTCATCGAAGTCCGTACACGAGCGTTAACATTATCCCGGGGTAGTAACGCAAAGTGCGGCAATTACAAACTCCCACCGCGGCAATTACAAACTCCCACCACATGCAGCTAAGCAGCAACAGCTGGCCCCCGCCTTCGACGGGGCGAGCAAAAAAACTAACATCACCAACCCTCCCCACCTCCACCCGTCCCCCCCCCCCCCCCGTTACCAGGAACAAATGGAACAGCTCTAACCTACACACACTGGGGACGAAGGCCGGGTGGGAGCTGTACCACTCGTGTGAAAGGGCCGATCAAACGGGCAGCACGCACAGCATTTCCGTGGGCTGTGTGCGAGTGTTGCGGCAGCCTGGCCCAGACCAACGCGGCGGGTGCAGGTGGGCTAGAGCAGGCGACCACGCTGGATGACGATGCAGCAGACGCTACCGGGTGACCCTCGCGGGACAGACGGACTGCGGCAATATGTCCACTTGTGCTTAATTTAAACTGAGTTAGCCTGGTGCGGGCCAGAGCGGTGCAGAGCTGGCCGAGCCAGGTCCGGCTCAGGAAGGCCCCGATGCTCGGGCGTGTGAGCTAGGGCGAGCGGGCTGGAGCTAAACTGCGTTGGCCTGGTCCGGGCTAGACCGTAACAGAGTAGGCCGAACCGGGCTAACAAAGGTCCGGGTTAGACTAGGCTAAGGGGAGGCCGAGCGTGTGGGCCGGGGGTTGCGGGAGGGAGTCTACTGGGTGGCCGTGAGCGCCAGGCTAGGATCGCTTGGCCTGCAGCGTGGCGGTGGCGTAGGTGGGGCGGGCCTGCTTGTTCTCGACGGCGCGCCGCAGGTACTCCACGCCGCCCCACTGCTCCCACACATCGTCGAAGCCGCGCGGGAGGATCTCGGCGCCCTGCTTGCGCGTCAGCCCCGTCTCCTCGAGGCTCAGCTCGCACATCTCCATGTCGTCCTTGCCTGCGTGCGCCGGACGGACACGCACACGGCAACGGTTGTGGCGGGGGAGGGCGGTGAGGGAGGGGAGGGAGGGGAGGGAGGGAGGAGAGGGAGGGAGGGAGCCGTGCACTGTCGTAGTTGGGGACGACACTGCACAGTGGTTATTCCCCGCTTTAGTAATTTTCGTGTAATTTTCAAATTTAGCTGAATTTGGAGCGTGATGCCGGCAGACACCGGGCTGCGAGCGAGCATTAGCCTGCCCCTAATGGGCGACGTTGCTATGGGGCTTCCAATTAGGCAATTTGCGGTGTCATTTATCTAATTTGGAACAAGACGCCTATTTTTATTTTTCCAAATAACGTCACGCGATCCTCACCGTCCACCGTGCCACGAGATCGCACTGGGCGAGATCTCGACACCGCCACGGTCACAGACTGCGAGGGTGGGGGGGGGGCAAGTGGAGTTAGCGAGCACCTACTCAGCCCGGCACGGCTCACGGAAGGGGTCAGGGGATGGCCTGAGGTTGCGTTGGCCTGCGGCCTGTGCCAGTTTAACCCAAAATTTACCCCCAATCCTCCCGCCGCCTAACTCCATGGTCCTCTTCTTCCTCCCCCGCCCCCACCCGGCGGTCTTCACGCAGCGGCGACGCCGTCCCCCTCCTCCCAACACTCACCGGCGACGAGCAGGATGGGCGGCTTGTCGGGGTGAAGCTCCATCTGCCTGGCGATCCACTGGCCGTCGAAGTGCGCGTACCACCAGCCCTTCTTCTTGTTGTTCGGGTCCTTGTACTGGTCGGCCGGGCGGATGAAGAGGATGCGGAAGTAGCGCTGGGGCCGCCCCTGTGCCGCCTGCGGCTGGGGGGGCACCGGCGGCACCGCGCTCATCTGCTCGGCTGCTCCGCACCGGAACCCACGCACGCACGCACGTGAGATTACACACAGATCTACAGATGCATGTGCAAGTCGTCGTCGTCATCATCATTAGGCGTTATCCACAACTCCCCCCAGCACCCTGTCCCCCGACCCCCGCCCCAAGCCATCACGCCGCTCACGGTCTTGCGATGGGCCAAGGGAGAGGCCCGTGGTTAACCGGTTCGGAC
Source organism: Lethenteron camtschaticum (assembly GCA_018977245.1). NCBI lineage: Eukaryota > Metazoa > Chordata > Hyperoartia > Petromyzontiformes > Petromyzontidae > Lethenteron > Lethenteron camtschaticum. The sequence goes on from MU249629.1 coordinate 2,039,065, forward strand.
ATCGCTCGCCACCAATGCCGAGCCACAGCCGGGTCACCGGGGTCGTAACGCAGCGCGCAAACCGCTGCGCCGCCGCTCCCCCCACAGTGTGCGCCGCACAGGCACAGATAAGGACAAAGATCCCCGTGTAGCCTTTACAGAATGTTGGCGCAAGTGCTGTTAGCGAGCGTCTATGAAAGCCGACAATGCATCCGAGGGGGTGGGTCGCCACCACCACCACGCCCGGCCGCCTTTGTCTCCCCAGTGGCGACGTTTTTACACGTCGCACCAGGCACTCATTGAGGCTGAGTGGACCTAGCGGAGGCCCAAGACCGGTTCAGATAATCGTCACTGGTGTTGACCGTGAGCAGAAACTCGGGTTACCAGGTTCGTAGCGCACTACTGCTCCCCACAGACCCACACGCACGCACCCACACACACACCCACACACACAGCGCTCCCGCGCAAACGCGGTCTCTTGTGACCGCGCTGACAGCGCTGGCGTGAAAACCAGACGCTACTCATTTGAGACGGCGTTGACTCGGGGAAGCTCGAGACCGTAATTGCCACCAGCGATGTGCATTCACGGCCGGCAAATCAACGGCATGGCAAGCGCGGCGCGCGCGCTTTTTGCTGAACACACCATCAACTTCCTCGCTCGTACATACGCGCAAGCACGCACGCCAGTGCTGCCACTGCGCAGGACAAATTCGTTTCTCGGGTCATTAACCTGCGACGATGTCTCCAGGCTAGACAGAGGCTTGGCAGAAGTTGATCTTCTCTGCTGTGAGACCTCACCACGCAAGTCGGGACCCAGGATACTAAACTAAAAAAAAAACTAAAACAATTTATTTTACCAGTTAAGGCCCACTGAGCTATTAGCTTGTTTTTCAGAACCGAGCTGGCCACAAATGACAGCTCAACGAAGTGGCAATTACACAGCCAAATCTAAATAATCAAAACACGCAGAATTTCACATCGCAGCTACCGTGAGAAATTGGCGACGGCTTGGGAGGGAGGCCGTCATCCAGCAATGGATTTATCGTGGCGGATGGGTGAACAGCCGGGGCGATACTCAGTACTGCTGGTGGTCCCAAGCCATCGGTGGAAATTACACATTCCTATGGCAAGGGCCTGTATTACCAAGGGACAACTACTGTTGACTTTCCCACCAAGTGGTGGTGGTGGTGGTGGTGATGGTGGTGATGTTGGTGATTATGTGATGTTTATAATAAAGGTCTTTGGGTTATATCGTTTTTTGGGTTACACGGTCCAATCCAAAAACCTTATGATTAATTAAATTGGTCGCGGAAGCCTACGTGTGACGATGAGCGTGCATGTCGACGGCGTCTGGAACTTCTGCTACGCGCAATGACGACGCAGAGGTCGCAACCGGGTACCCGATACCCGTACCCTACCCGATACCCGGATACCCGTACCCGGCCGGGTACGGGTAGCCGTTTGCGACCCTGGTGCGGCCCGGTACGGGTACGGGTAGGCCGTGAGTCACTGGTGAGTAGCCGTTTGTCACTCATTTCGGGTAGGGTACGGGTACGTGTAGGGAACGGGTACCCATTTGCGACCCTGGTGCGGCCGGGTACGGGTACGGGGGAATCAAAACCTGTTTGCAACCTCTGGACGACGACGATGATTACACGACAGGTGACCGGGGGGCAGAGTCAGTTTGACCCCGCCGGGATTTGAACTCTCCCCATCTCTTGAGGCCGTGTACCCTTCCCGGTCCGTGCGAGCAGCCAGGCTCGGCAATGGTGCGCTCGCGATAAAAGGCCAGAAGAGGTCCCGTCTCCCACCGCAGAGATAGCGCTCGGGTGATTAACTTGATTAATTGAATGACGGATTAGATGCTCCCCCCACCCCCCCCCCCCACGTAACCGCACTTGATCGGGTCATTATGATACAATCAATTATTTGGGTAATTGATCGCGTGAGTCTTGTCCGGCCGGACGTGATGTGTACGTGCATGCGCGGGGGAGCAACGGCACGTGCCGAGGTGAGCGCGCGCCCGGCTGCGAAAACCGGCGGCCCGAGTTCGATTCCCGGTCACGGCCGCCAACGCCGGTGACGATTGTCTGGGCCGGTCCCAGGCCTCCTCTTGGTAGACTCGGCCTCAAATGAGTACCCAGTAGAATATGTACACATCAGCACTGGGGAGACGAAGCCAACCCCGGCGTGGTGATGGCAACACATAGACGCTCGCTAAAAGCGCTTGCCAAACAGTCTGTGTGGGCGACACAGAGAATCCTTATCTTTGTTATGAAAAACCGATCCTGTTGCTTGCTGTTTGAGGAAGTCGGTGGCCTACTTGCTGTACTGCGTGCATGTGTGTGTGCGTGTGCGTGCATATTCCTGCTCACGAAGACTCCATCTGTCCGCATTTCCCCGGAAACCACCTCTGAGATTCCCTCCGCATCTCCAGAAGTCCAGAAGGTGTTTGACTGGATGTCAAAACTTCACATCACACTCTTAGCAAAGTATGTTTTGCTATTCCTCCATGCGACATCGTCACCACTGCTCTGGCTCCATCAGTATGTGATCCACCAATCCCCCCCTCTCCACCACCCCCCTCTGTCTCAACCAAAACGTCTCTCAAAGACTGCAGAATCGAACCCCCTAGGGAGTTCAGTATCAGGAGGCCAGAACGATTGAAATACAAAATATATGAAATAAACTAAATATATCTTTTAAAATATACACCATCACGTGGAAATTTACATCAGCCAAATACTCTCAGCGTGTTACACTGATTCTGAATGTTGGAGGGAAACACCAAAGGTCCCAGAGAAAAATCCACGCGACATGCAAACTCCGAATATACAGCAGCAGGCGTCGGGGTCAGGATCGAACCCGCGACCTCCTGCATACCAGGTCAGGGAGTTAACATCTCACCACCACGGCGCCCCAACTCAGGAAAAAGCTCGCCAGCACCGTAGAGCAAAACGTCGGACATTGCGCGCGGAGCAACGCACAGCGACACAACAGGCCTCGGGGTTGGATCGAACCCACGACCGCCTGCACACCAGGCGAGGGAGTTAACATCTCACCACCGAGACTGCCTGTGAAGAGCATCGGCAACAATATAATTAGGGCTCTGTACACGCAGATCGGTAGACGTAATCAATTACGTTGGAGCGCGGTTATAATCAATGGTTATTTTCACACTAATTGCCCTACAAACCCCCCCTGCCCCACCCCGCTGCCCCCCCCCCACCCCTTCTCCTCTCTCCGGCTTGATTGAGATGAGTGCGAGCACCCCCTCCGCGTCGGAGACGAGAGTTAAATAACGACGGGAGGGGCGAGCGGGTTGGGACGCGCTGTCGGCATCGTCGCGGACGGTCGATGCCTCCCCCCCCCCCCCCCCCCGTAACATCGCCCTCCACGTGTGGAGACTCGGCGGGATATTGATTCGTGCTTACTTGCTGTACTACACTCAATCATCGTAATAATACTATTTTTTCCTACATTTTCCTACATTGTAGCTCAGCTACATTGTATCTCTTTTCTCAGAAGCGACATTGGCTATTGACAAATGGTGATTCTAAACGTGGAGGGAAAACCCAGAGGGATCCAGAGATGAATCCACGCGACCACAGTTAGAACCCAAGATCTCCTGCATACCAGGCGAGGTAGTTAACATCTCACCACCGTGATGATCATGATAGAGACACTCAAGCTCCAAATATACAGCAGCAGGCGTCAAGGTTGAGATTGAACCCACGGCCTCCTGTATACCAGGCGAAATGCCTAACACCGCATTGGCCAGTGGCGTGGACTTGTGATCTGCGGGTTATTGTGGAGGGGGTGGGGGTGCCATACGGAAGAGGTTGTGAACCAACAACACGAAAATCTCTCTAAAAAAGATGGTTCTTTCCGGGGTGAGATCGTGTAAATATGCACGTGTCATGAAACCCGCCACCACCCGACACAGCCAATTAGCGAGGTTTGTCACGTAAACACAAAAAATATCTGCGACGTGGCGAACGGATCCTTCATCTCGTGACCACGCAAGAAGCACGGTGGGGATAACACTGTGGGGGGGGGAGTGGTTTGGGAAATAACAACAACAACAACAATACCCCACACTCCCAAGCGCACGCGCGCACACACTCACCCCGCTGAGCAAACACGACCTTTGCCCGACCCCGCACAGCACATGCGTCTAAATCGGGGGCTATCCGCTCTGCCTTTAATCCCCACTCCCGCCCCCCACCCCGGGGCCTGTGTGAGCTCGCGGGCGCTCTCCCTAACGACCGGACACCCACCGACCCACAGGCCGACCTCGAACGCCCCCTTGGGCGAGAGAAGCCGACGCCTTTCCCTCTTCTCCCCGTGCGCGCGCACGCACGCACGGAGACTCTGTGAGAGATGGGGAAGGACGGTGGGGGGGGGGGCAGGTTGGGGGGGGGGGGGTTTGCCGGCGGTACGGCGGCGCGAACCGTCGCTTTGTCGGTGGCACGGCACAAACGCAGGGCCCATCCACGGGGAGTTCGATTCCCAGCCCAGGACGCCGTTCTCTCGTGGGCCAGTTTGTTCTTCTCCATCGCCCACTCGCCCCGCGCCCCCTGTCCTCCGTGGGGTTACACCTCTGGGATTTTTCTCGCCGTTGCTTAAAAAAACAGGCGCCGCATGCAATTGATGGTTGGTCACAAATTCCCCCCCCCCCCCCCACCGTGTTGGGGAGCTTACCGAAAAAAAAATAGCGGTTGGGATTCAGTTGCTACGCTTAATCCCAATTGAGTAACTTGCGGGTAATTGCTTTGGCATCGGGGATGTTTTGGGCCAATACTGTACGCTGCGTGTGCGTGCGTGCGCGCGTGGGGAGCGGCGGCGTAGCGTTTGGCGCACTGCGCTATGCACACTCGGCGACCCGAGTTCGATTTCCGCTCAGATCAACACCGGTGACGATTAATCTAAACCGATCCTGGGCCTCCCCTAGGTCGACTCAGGCTCAAATCAGTACCTGGTGTGCAAACATCGCCACTGGTGAGACAAAGGCGGCCGAGCGTGATGCTGGCACACCCACCCTCTCGCGCGCCGTGCCGGCCTTCATAGGCGTTACTCGCTAACAGCACTTGCCCCATCGGTCGGTTAAGGCTATACGGAGGATCTTTATCTTTGCTCTTAGCTATGGGGGCAAACCGAGACCTCAGAGGGAATCCTCACACGACAGGGTTGAGAGAGAACAAACAAAACTCCACACAGAGCAGCACCCAAGGCAGAATATCGAACCCAGGCCCCCTTCCCTTGTCACCGCGGCAATGCCTCCCGCCGCCCCAACATCGCAACAACCGTCGGCATCGTCAAATTTGACATCGCGTCGCGAGCAATTACGCGACGGCAAAGCCACGGCCGTGGCCCGTGCGCCGTTGCGTTTGTTGAGCTGGGATTTCCGCGGCCGAGTGAGTGACGGCAGATGATTGGCTCTGGGGTTTTGCGGGCGCTGAAGGTGGGCGATTCGGAGCTTGTTCAGAGGAGTGTGCAATCAAAACAAGACAAAGATCCCCCCCCCTCCCCACCACCTCCCCCGTATAGCCTGAATAAGCTTTGGGGCAAGTGTTGTTAGCGAGCACATATGAAGGTCAGCACGGTACACGAGGGGGTGGGTGGCCAGCGCCACGAGCGGCCGCCTTTGTCTCCCGAGTGGCGATGTTTACACACCGCACCAGGTACTCATTCGAGGCCGAGTCGACCTAGAGAGGCCCAGGACCGGTTCAGATTTCGTCACTGGTGTTAGCGGTGAGTGAGAATCAAATTCGGGTCGCCGGGTTCGTAGCGCAGCACGCTAACTGCTCCACCACTGCNTGTGTGTGTATACATCCAAAGACAAAAATCCCCGTATAGCTCAACAGACTGTTGGGCAAGTGCTGTTAGCGAGCACCTGTAACGGTCGGTGGGGTGGGTGGCCATCACCACACGCGGCCGCCTTTGTCTCCCCAGTGGCGACGTTTACACACCGCACCAGGTACTCATTTGAAGCTGAGTTGACCTAGGAGAGGCCAAGGACCAATTCAGATAATCGTCACCGGTGTTAGCGGTGAGCGGGAATCGAATCGGGTCGCCGCGTTCGTAGCGCAGCATGCGAACCCCTGTGCTAGCACTGCACCCTGCGTGTGCGTGTGTGTATATATATCTGTGTGTACAATATTTACGCACGTACACACAAGCACACATCCATCCACGGAGCCAATTACACAAAGACACAAACAAGCTACCTTAGCCATGAATATACTCACGCTGACACGTACGCATGCATGCAGCCACGAACACAACGCACGCTAAGTGACACAAACAAATCGTACAGCATACGTACGCAAACACCCAGCCACAACTAACACACACATACAAATGCCTGACCGCTAATACATACACACACACATGCCCGCACCGCTAACACACACACACATGCCCGCAGCGTTAACACACACACATGTCCGCAGCGCTAATACACACACATGTCCACACCACTAACACACACACACAAATGCCCGACCACTAACACACACACATAGACACACATGCCCACACCGCTAACCAACACACACTCACACAAATGCCCGCACCGCTAACACACACACACACATGCCCACACCACTAACACACATGCCCACACCACTAACACACTCACACAAATGCCCACACTGCTAAAAAACACACACACACACAAATGCCCAGACCACTAACATACATACACACACAAAAATGTCGGCACCACAAACACACATGCCCACACCACTAACACATACACACAAATACCCGCCCTGCTAACCAACACACACACACAAATGCCTACACCGCTAAAAAACACACAAACACACAAATACCCAGACCACTAACATACACACACTCACACAAATGCCGGCACCACACATACATGACCACACCACTAACACACACACACAAATGCCCGCACCACTAACACACACACACACACAAATGCCGGCACCACAAACACACACACACAACGACCCAATGGTGACGCGTTGGCCCCAGCAGCGGCAGGTAGCGCATTCGCCGCTCTTTGTAGAGGTTCGCCGTTCGAATTCCAGCAGGCAGCCCCGGTGAACGCTGCGGTTGCGCGCCATTAACTTAGTAACGGGGCATGCGCCAACGCGTCATCCGCTTGGCTCGCGGCGGGGACGTCAAAAGATGCCTGTGACTGTCATTCGCAAGAGTTGATGGAAAACTTTGCCACCGTTGAAAAATGACACATGTTCGAAAGAAAAGTGACCTGGCCACCAGAAATGATAGCTCAACAAAGTGGCTTATCGTCATCACGTGGAAATCTACAGCAGCCATATGCTTTTTGAGGTTCAAAAGCCGGAGGACCCGGAGAAAAATCCACGCGACCACGGGGAGAGAGACATGCAAATTCCAAATATACAGCAGGCGCCAGAGGTCAGGATCGAACCCACGACATCCTACATACCAGGCGGGGGAGTTAACATCTCCTAGCCATCATGATGATGATGATGATTAGAGAGAGAGACACGCAAACTCCAAATATACAACAGGCGCCAGAGGTCAGGATCGAACCCACGACCTAATGTATACCAGACGAGGTTGTTAACATCTCCTAGCCACCGTGATGATGATGATGATTAAGAGAGAGACCGCAAACTCCAAATATACAGCAGGGGTAAAAGGGTCGGGATCGAACCCACGACCTCCTGTACACCAGACGAGGTAGTTAACATCTAGGAGCGATCGATCATTGCCCCCCCCCCCCCCCCCCCCCCCCCCCCCACAGACTGACAAACTCATGGCCCTAGGTCTCTCTTTGCAAATGAGAGCCATCCACAGGTCTCCCGAGTGTGTCGCCCCGGTCAAAATTAAAATAAACGTCCAGCAGAACGCCCTCTTAACGACGGCAATTGATTCCACGAAACCGCTGATTAAGTGATTCGGTCGTTAAGAGAGTATGGGAAATCCACTTCTGAGGCTTAATTAATTCCAATAGCATCGAAAGTTACACTTTTTCACCCAAAAAAGGAACTTCATAATATGTAAACAATGGATATTAATACATAAGGATACTAACAACATTATAAACACGTAACGTTAAAAGAAACACGGTTAATTAATGCATTAAATAATATTTACTGTAGCTACAACAGCCCATCATTAACAGGGGAATGGTCGATAAGCGATAACAGTGGGCTCTATGGAGGCACTACACTGCTATAAACTACACCACTATACACTCCACTACATTATACACTACTACACACTACTACACACTACACATTGGGCTCTATGGAGGCACTACACTACTATAAACTACACCACTATACACTCCACTACATTATACACTGCTATAAACTACACCACTATACACTCCACTACATTATACACTACTATACACTACTACACACTACACATTGGGCTCTATGGAGGCACTACACTGCTATAAACTACACCACTATACACTCCACTACATTATACACTGCTATAAACTACACCACTATACACTCCACTACATTATACACTACTATACACTACTACACACTACACTACTATAAACTACACCACAATACACTACATTATACACTACTACAGACTACACTACTGCACACTACACATTTGGCTCTATGGAGGCCCGTCGTTAAGCGAAAAGTCGTTCACAGGGATGGTCGTTTAGAGGGCTTCCACCGTAATCCCATCTCACCGATATTCATGGAGCACCTTTGCTAAACCGAGGATCTTTAAACCAATTATTAACTTTGTAAGTGGCATGATGATAATCATTTGAAGTTAAGGATTGAAGCTATTGCAAGCGGTGGTGCAGTTTTGACGGCAGAACGAGAGGGACTGATCAGGAAGGGTTGGGGAGAGGCCTGGTCGTAGCTCGTGGGAGGGAGGGGGGCGGGCGACAGAAAGCTGGGGGGGGGGGTCTGAAAAGTAACGAGGCATCATAATTATTTTTTTACCCTTCTATCTGGAAACAAAACTGACACCTTTTTACAAGGAGTCATGTTTGCATAGACCACAATACCTGCAGTCATAATGCAAAAAAAAGGACAGTGCACATTATCAGAGTTATGTTTTTTGTTTGCATTATGACTGCAGGTATTGTGGTCTATGCAAACATGACTCCTTGTAAAAAAGGTGTCAGTTTTGTTTCCGATAGAAAGGTAAAAAAAATTATCATATTTTTACTGGCAAATGAGGTTCCAATGGTGTTAACGAGGCATCGTTGCATTGGGAAGACAAAGGGGGTCAGGTGAGAGATGGAAGCCACGGGGGTGGGGGGGGAGTGCAGGAAGGGGGCTACCAGCAGCTTGAAACACGGCAGGACACGTGGGGGGCTAGGAACACAGCGTCGCGCGGACGTCGATTCGGAAGCTCGCAGCGACGTGAACTCTGGATCGCGTGCGGACGTTTCCCGTGACCCTCGTGACCCCGCAGCTGCTGGAGGCTGCTACATTCACCAACAACAAATAAGTAAGCAAACAAAGCATTACAAATTTGATCCCATCCCCCGAGTGGCCACAATTAATTGAGAGGCCAGTGGAGGGAGTGAAACTTAACACCGCTCAGTAAACACAGATGCGATGAGATCCCCCGTGTAGCATTGCAGACTGTAGGGACACGTGCTGTCAGTGAGCACCTATTCAGACTGAATAGGGCATGCTGGGAGTGGCGTCGAGGAGCACGGCCACCATTGTCTCCCCACGGCCGATGTTGACTGCACCGCAGCACGTGCCCGCTGATGGGAGGAGACCCCCATGGCATCACAAATGGCAGCTCAACAAAGTGGTTTATCATCATCATCGTGTGGAAATTTCTAGCAGCGGCCAAACACTCTAAAACGCGTGACGTTGATTCTCAATGTGTGAGGAAATATAACCGGAGGACCCAGGGTAAAATCCCAACGACCAACTCCAAATATACAGCAGGCGTCAGGGTCGGGATTGAACCCACAAAGTCCTGTATACCAATCTAGATTTGAAGTTTTCGTGACTGCCTGCAGGAATCCATACTCTTTGGTTCTTTCGGTAAAGTCACGTAGGTATTAAATAAATTAAATCACGACGTTTCGGGCGCAATACAAGTGCCCTTCATCAGGTGGAAACAACCCCAGCAATACCAGGCGAGCAAATTAACATCTCCTCACCACCGAGGCGAGAATGAGAATTAGCCAAAAAAAATCTGAATATGAGCAGGGATCCTCCTGAAAATGAGTCTTGAGAGTCAGCGAGGCTTTCCTAGGTAAACAAAGGGCAGCAGCAGCAGCATCGTGCTGATCATTATCATCACGGGCAGCCTGGCCAACAGTCAAGTCCACTTTTGTCGGGATCGCAGCGCCAGTGCGATGGGGGGGGGGGTCACAAGTGCACACACTGCACCAATTTCACAAAGACAAAGATCCCCCGCATAGACTGGAGCAGACTGTTGGGGCAAGCTGTTTGCGAGTTGCAACCTACAAAGGTCGGCACGGTACAGTCCACACACCCGCTTTGTTACGGCTTTAAGGCAGCTGCCAAACAAGCATTACTATTACAAAAAGACAAAGATCCTCCATATAGCCTTAACAGACTGTTGAGGCAAGTGCTGTTAGCGAGCACCTATGAAGGTCGGAACGGTACACGAGGGGGTGAATGGCCAGCACCACACCCGGGCGCATTGTCTACCAAGTGGCGATGTTTACACACCGCACCACATACTCATTTGAAGCTGAGTCGACCTAGGGGAGGCCCAGGAGCGGTTCACATAATCGTGGTGTTGACCGTGAGCCAGAATCGAACTCGGGCGCCAGCTAACCACTACGCCACCACTTCCCACCGATAGCGAGCAGCAACCTACAAAGGCCGGGGCACGGTACACTCGAACACACCTGCCTTGATACGCGCTAGATTGTCGGCCTTAAGGCAGTTGGCAAACAAGCATTACTATTACACACACACGCGCACGCACGCGTGCAAACACACACAGCGAAGCATCATCACCCAGGAGGGACTGACCCCGCCTGCTTAATGCTGATTCAGAATCGATGGCGTGCACTGGTCAGAATTCCAAATGTTCTATCCCTCGAGGAGGCCTTAGTGAGTGGAGCGGGTCACGGCACCAGGCACGTTACGCAAACACGGCCGGATTCGCCCCGCTCTCTCCGTGACTTTCTCAAGGCCAAACCACCCCACGCGCAAAACCGCGCTGCGAGTGTTGCAGTCACCCCGTTACGCGGGCAAGGACGAAGATCTCCCCCACTCCCCGCCATAGCCTTTAACAGACTGTCGGAGCAAGCGCTGCGAGTCTGTGTGTGTACATCGAACCTTCTTTTGCACCGTACGTAGCCAACCGTGCTAATCGGCAGTTGGGTGAGTGTATGGGTGACTATGTGAGTAGGTGAGTGACGACTGTTGTGAGTCTGTGTGTGTATGTTGAACTTCTTTTGCACCGCTCAAGTACACACTCACCCGCACGCACATATACACACGCACGCACACCTACCCGCACGCACACACCCCCGCACGCACATATACTCACGCACGCACATATACACCACCCGCACGCACATATACACACGCACGCTCAACCATACACGCTCGCACACACCCCACACAGTCAGAAATACTCACGCACGCACATATACACACATTCCGCACGTATACGCTCACACACACCCAAAAACAAAGACAAATATCCCCTGAATAGCTTGAACAGGCTGTAGGGACAAGTGCTGTGAGCGAGCGCCCTATGAAGGCTGGGATGGCACACGAGGGGTGGTGATCAGCACCACGCCTGACGCCTTTGCCTCCCAGTGGCGATGTTTACACGCCGCACCAGTTTCTCATTTTAGGCAGAGTCGACCTAAGAGAGGACCAAAAGTGGTGAGCGGGGAATCGTACTCGGGTCACCGGCTTCACAGCGCAAACCCCCTAACCCGCTGCACTACCACCCAAGACACACGCGCACACACAAAGATCCCCCGTATAGCCTTAACAGACTGTAGGGGCAAGTGCTGTTAGCGAGCACCTGTGAAGGCCGCAACGGTACACAGGGGTGGGTGGCCACACCACGCCCGGCCGCCTTTGTCTCCCTAGCGGCGATGTTTACACACCGCACAGATACTCATTTGAGGCTGAGTCGACCTAGGGGAGGCCCAGGACCGGTTCAGATAATCGTCACTGGTGTTGGCCGTGAGCGGGAATCGAACCCGGGTCGCCAGTTCGTAGCGCAGCGTGCAACCGCTACATACCGCTCAAGACACACGCGCACACATACACACGCGCACATACACACACACGCGCGCGCACGCAGCACATTTGTGCTCACACTCAATGCGCGCGACTCACTTCCAGGACGGCAGTAAACAAACACCGCTGGAAATGCGGTGGTCCAACGTTGCCCGGAGGCTGCCGGGCATGCAAGTGTTATCTCCCCCCCCCCCCACACAACAGCGCCGTCTGCAAATCCCTTGTTTGTTTATGCATTATTTTATTACGCTGCACCCGTGACCGCGCCAGGCCACCGTTAATTCTGCACCCGTGCCAGCGACAGAGAACCGCGCGGGGCGTCAAGAAGCCCGACGCCGCCCGCCGCCGCCGCCGCCTCGGCGGAGAACCGGAACCGGCGCCGCCCCGAGGTTGCCGGTCCATTCCCCCCAATCTCCCGGCGCGGCGGCTGAAGAAACAACGGCGCAGGTTTCTGAAAAACTGCCCCTCCACCGCCTCCGCCCGCGTTCAACCCAGCGGGCGTGAATGCGTTCGGCGGACTGTCGCGTGCAGTGGGGTAAAGCGTGGGTGGCTCTCCAACCTCTTCCGTGACGCCAGGCCAGCGCGGAAGAGTAGGCCAAATCCCCTCTGCAGTGGGGCTCCGTCTGGAGCGAGCGGTGATGCGAGTGAGCAATTTCAGTCGTGTGCCTTTACACATTCACCTTTTACGAGCGTGCATAAGACAAAGACGCGAGTGTGCGAGCGAGCGCGCCAGCCAATTTAACCTCCGCATGTAAACCTTGTGACACCACCTGCCTGCTCCTGTGAGCGGTGTCATCCACTCTGCAGCGCACAAGGCACCGTGGTAATAATACACGGAGAAGGCGTGCGCTTCCACACACGCGTGCACGCATTTGTCTTGTGTGCGTGTGTGGATGTGTGTGTCGTTGTGTGTGTGGTTGTGTTTGTGTGTGCGTAGATGTGTGTGTTGTGTGTGTGGTTGTGTGTGTGGTTGTGTTTGTGTGTGCGTAGATGTGTGTGTGTGGTTGTGTTTGTGTGTATGTGGATGGGTGTGATTGTGTGTGGATGTGTGTGTGTGGATGTGTGTGGTTGTGTGTAGTTGTGTGTGTGGTTGTGTTTGTGTGTATGTGGATGGGTGTGATTGTGTGTGGTTGTGTGTGTGTGGATGTGTGTGGTTGTGTGTAGTTGTGTGTGTGGTTGTGTTTGTGTGTGCGTAGATGTGTGTGTGGTTGTGTGTGGATGTGTGTGATGTGTGTGGTTGGATGTGTGTGGCTGTGTGCATGTGGATGTGTGGTTGTGTGCATGTGTGGATGTGTGTGGTTGTGTGCGTGTGTGTGGTTGTGTGTGTGGATGTGTGTGGTGATGGGTGTGGTTGTGGGTGTGGTTGTGTGTGTGGATGTGTGTGTGTGTGGATGTGTGTGGTGATGGGTGTGGTTGTGGGTGTGGTTGTGTGTGTGGATGTGTGTAGTTGTGTGTGTGTGCGGGTCGTGTAGCACTACAAACCCGGCGACCCGAGTTTGATTCCCGTTCCCAACCAACACTAATGACGATTATCTAAACCGGTCCTTGGTCTCCCCGAGGTCGACTCAGCCTCAAATGAGTACCTGGCGCGGTGCGTAAACATCTCCAATGGGAAGATAAAGGCGGGCGGGCGTGGTGTTAGCCGCCCACCCCTCGTGTGCCGTTCCGGCCTTAATAGGTGCTCGCTAACAGCACTTGCCCATACAGTCTGTCAAGGCTATACGGGGGAGATCTTTGTCTTTGTGTGCGGGTGGGGAGCGGTAGTGCAGTGGTTAGCAACCGGCGACCAAGTTAAAATTCCCGCTCACATCAATAACTACACAGTGGCGAATATTAACACCGGTCCCGAGCCTGGCGAGATGTCGTAAACAACATCGGCGCCGAGAAGACAAAGGCGGCCGGGCACAGGCGCTGACCCGCCCACCCCCTCGTGTGCCGTCCCAGCCTGACCAAGTGCTCGCTAACGGCACTTTCCCCGCGACGGCAGGGCNGGGGGGGACCTTTGTCTGTGTTTCGCGTGAGAGCCCGTCTCACCGTGATCCACCACGGCCTGCGGCGCCCTCTGCTGCCCGTCGTCGCTGCGTTTCTTGTTCTTGGCCTTCCACGCGTGGTAGACCTTGAGCCGGCGGTGGAACTCCTCGCGGCACGACTCCAGCAGGTCGATGTCTGCGCGCAAGCACACACACACAGACGCACACACTCGAGCTCAGCCTTATACACATTTTTCCACTGGCAGATCAGAGCCACCGAGTCGAGCCAGCAAGGAAGGGGGGTGGGGGGGGGGGGGGCTGGCACGGTACGGGTCGGTTTAACAAACTGGCGACCGGACCGTGCCACCCGCGCTTGCCTCGCGAGAGGACGTTCAAATCTGGCTCTGGGTCCAAGCAGGGCCGGGGGGACGAGGCTTGGGGATAACGACACGGTCGTTTGCCGCGTGCGACTTCAGTCGATACGCCGCGAGGGTACCGGTCGGCGCGGCCGAGCCGTGAAGCGTTATGTCCGCTCGTAGCAAAGGTTTTGCGGTTCGGAACCCTGCGTCCCGCTCCCCCCCACCCCTTCCCAGGGGTCAATACCCCCAGGACGTGTTGACTGTGGACCGCACTGCACACGGGTGGATGTGAAAGATCCCGTCGGTTTTGTTCTCAAGAGGGAGCAGCGTGCGCGTGCTCGGCGTCACGATCCAAACTCGCAGCAACATTTTTATTTTAATCACATCGCAACATCGGCCCCCAACTCTCCTCCCCCCTCTCCAACCCCCTCGCGTCCGTCTCTGAAACACGGCGCGCGTTTTGCCAAAGCCTCGTGTTGCCTTCCGCCGTGGTTTATTCCACGCGGTGTGGAATCGAACCCGGGTTTTGGCTGCAACCGCGCGCGCCGGGACCCAATCCTCCCGACGTGAGGAGCCGCTGCTGCTCAATCCTTCCTCCCCCCCACCCCCCAACGGCGTTTCGCCGCCACTCGTTTTATTATCCACGGCCTCCTCCGGTGTTTACGCCGATGTCTCTCTCTTGCAACGAGCGAGAGCGAGCGAGCGAGCGAGAGAGAGATATTTCATCTCAATGGGCCGCGGCAACTGCTTCTCGCATTAAAATCCCGAGCCCTTTATTACGCGCCGGACAGACGGAGCGAGAAGAGAACAACGCGTGAGAATGGGGAGCCCTAAATGAAAGCTACACAAGCTCGTGTAGATACAAAGACAAAGATCCCCCGCGCAGCCTTCAAGAGACTCGCTGGGGGGCAAGTGCCGTTCACGAGTGGCGTCTACGGAGGCCGGCACGGCACACTCAGGGGTGGCCAGCCAGCGCCACGGCCGGCTGCCGTTGTCTCCCTGGTGATGAATGTTTTTGAGGACCGCACAGGTACTCATTTGAGACTTGGCTCGACCTGAGGAGGTCCAGGTCCGGTTCAGAGATTCGCCACCGATGTTTGCCGTGAGCGGGATTGGAATTCGGGTCTCCAGGAGTGCGCCCGATTCCTTTCAGAGTTTAATTGACCTCGGTGCAAAGGGAGGAAAACGTAGCTCATCGCCAAGATCTGCGGGATTAGAGATACCCCCCCACACACACACACAGTGTGACCCAGTCTGGCACGCGCGGTAGGACCGTGAGCGCAAGAGTCCACAAAAAACTATTCGGATGATCGGTGCGCCGTTCCACGCCGGCCCAAAACCCCGAACCCCACGGGAAAAGTCCTGTGACTCCGCAAGGCCTTTGTGGGGACAAGAGAAGATGTCACATGGTCGTCATCGTTTCTTCCGGCGGTAGCGGTGACGTAACGTGGTTGGCACGGGCCCTGGTGCAAGCAATGAAAAAAAAAATTTACCAGGCAAAGCCCTCTGAGCTATGTAGCTCTTTTCAGAAACGACCTGGCAATAAAAAATTATAGTTTTTTTAACGAAGTGGCTTATCGTGTGGAAATGTATAGCCACAGCCAAATACTCTATGTGCATGCTGATTCGACATGTGGAGGGAAAAACGGGAGGACACGGAGAAAAATCCACGGAACCGCGGGAGAGAGAAAGAGAGAAACACGCAAACTCCAAATATACAGCAGGTCAGGGTCGGGATTGAACCCAGGCCCTCCTGTAGACCAGGCAAGGTAGTTAACATCTCACCACGGAGAGAGAGACACGCAAACTCCAAATATACAGCAGGCGTCAGGGTCGGGATTGAACCCAGGCCCTCCTGTAGACCAGGCAAGGTAGTTAACATCTCACCACGGAGAGAGAGACACGCAAACTCCAAATATACAGCAGGCGTCAGGGTCGGGATTGAACCCAGGCCCTCCTGTAGACCAGGCGAGGTAGTTAACATCTCACCACGGAGAGAGAGAGACACGCAAACTCCAAATATACAGCAGGCGTCGTCAGGATCGAGGTCGTACCCACGACCTCCTGTAGACCAGGCGAGGTAGTTAACATCCACCACGGAGAGAGAGAGAGAGACACGCAAACTCCAAATATACAGCAGGCGTCAGGGTCAGGATTGAACCCAGGCCCTCCTGTATACCAGGCGAGGTAGTTAACATCTCACCACGGAGAGAGAGAGACACGCAAACTCCAAATATACAGCAGGCGTCAGGGTCGGGATTGAACCCAGGCCCTCCTGTAGACCAGGCGAGGTAGTTAACATCTCACCACGGAGAGAGAGAGACACGCAAACTCCAAATATACAGCAGGCGTCAGGGTCGGGATTGAACCCAGGCCCTCCTGTATACCAGGCGAGGTAGTTAACATCTCACCACCGTAGTGCCCTGAAACCAATCAAACAGGGCACCCTCCCCCACCAGCCTTCCTTCGATCCCCCCCCCGCCCCCACCAGAGTCCGACACCTGCACCTCTCTGGCCCACAAACCCCGGTGTAATTGGTCAGGTTGTTCTTGTTTGAGGATAGACGGGTGTCCACGGAAGCAAATGGTGGAATTTCCCACCGTGGCTCGGGGATTGTAATTGAGATGGTTCTCCACCCCAGCAATCTACTGAGCGAGCGAGCGAGCGAGACGTCCAGACGTCGGTGAGACGCTGCGGAGACGGAGACTAAAGCAGACACAGGAGCGGCGGTGGCGGAAGGCATTGGCGAGGCGAGGAGAGCGGAGAGCTGGGAGAGGATAGCGGAGAGTGGATAGCGGGGCGCTAAACCACGGAGAGAGGCTCCAGCCAACAGCGTTTAACTAAAACAGCTGGCCATGACTCCCAGTAAATCACAATAATTTGTTTATGATAAACTGCCCTGGCCAGTTCTCTCCTCCACTGAGCAGCGTCAATACATTTCAGCCAAGTTTAATGTCCTCAACAAATTGGTTTGCAAAGGAGAGAATTAATATTAATTCCTAAAAATGTTCGGAGGAACCACATGTGCTCCGACACCGGAGCCGAACAACGCTGCCACAAGCGGCGTGACGGTCGGCGCTGGTTTGTTCAATGCCCCAGCAACATCGTCCACCCCAGCTGCGTAACATGGGTTTGCCACGTTTAGCGAAGCATGGGTTCAAGTGTGGTAGAGCCAGGCCGAAAAAAAATCCCATCGACTCGCGAGGGCGCCTTCCGCCAGCAGTGGTGAGAGCGGCGAGTGCCGGTTGGTTGGGCCTTTACCCTCGCTCGCTCCCATCATGCCGTGCGAAACGTAAGAGCTCGCCCACACTCGGGCGGCAGGCAAGGCTGGCCCTTACTGGGCATCTGTGATTCCTCCGGTCTGAATAAAGATTCCGGGTACTGGTCGGCGTCGCCTCTCTCCCTACCCCTCGATGTGCGATGCAGCAGTGGAGAAGCACTGAGCGGATGGGCAGGCGGGGGTGGCGGGCGAAGGGTGGGGAGCGTCGTGACAGCTATGCGGCTACGACTACGGAACGCGGACGCGGCGACCTATCCACGGCCTCCTCCCCACCCCGCCCCTCGGAGGCCGCGCGGCCCCCGGAAACGAGAGGCGACAATCGGCACGAGCGGCCACGCAACGACCACCGCCACCACCACCACCAGCTGATTTAAGTCGAGACCGCCCCCAACAATTTAAGTCAACTCCGCTCGGCATTAACTAAAATCGCACCGCTTACAACCACGGGCGCGGTGCTTTTGTTTCGTCAGCGCTGATTGTCACTGTTGCCGGTTGCCACGTAATCATCCGCTTCCGTTTGCCAAGAACATTCCCTGGGTCACGCAGCGCATGGCGGCCTCCTCCTTGGCATGATTTGAAATCAACTTAAAAGCAGCGCCGGAACACGCAAGGGTAATTGCGGAGTGTCGAGCACTGCAGCAGGCCGTCCCCAGCTGATGAGACTCACTTAAGTCGAAGACAGCACACAGCAGCCTTGTGAATAAATACAGGGCACGGGAGAATTCGCTGATCTGGGAGAACCTTGTCCAAGTTTTGTAATCGTATATTCCATGGTGGTGATTCAAAGCCCCCTTTAGCGCACTGCTACTACAAATCCAGCCCCCCCCGAGTTGGATTCCCAGCCGTGGCTAACGACACCAATGGGGAGTGACGTCTGACCCGACGTGAACTAGCGAGCCCACCGGCGCTTCACCGACCCGCACTGACCAGCATGGTGAAGTAAGGCCCTTTTCCAACTGATTCGCTATGGAAGTTTATGGCTGTTTTTTATATTTTTTGCGCATTTCGGACACCACAATGTTTACCGAGCTCACCCCGTGGCACTGGTTTTAGAGGCCAGATCCTGCTGACGATGCTCTTGAATCGTAAAACCCACCGCGGTAGCTCGAGATGCTAACCACCTCGCCTGGTATGCAGAAGGTCATGGGTTTGATTCCGACCCTGATGCCTGTGTATATTTTGAGTTTGCGTGTCTCTCCTCATCACCTCATCTCATCACGGTACTCAGATGCTAACTACCTCACCTGGTATGCAGAAGTCGTGGGTTCGATTCCGACCCTGATGCCTGCTGTATATTTGGAGTCTGCACATCTCTCTCTCTCATTATCACCCCGGTGGCTAGGAGATGCTAACCACCTCGCCTGGTTTACAGGAGGTCGTGGGTTCGATCCCGACCCTGACGCCTGCTGCTGTATATTTGGAATTTGCGTGTCTCTCTCTCTCTCTCATCATCATCATGGTGGCAGGGAGATGTTAACTACCTCGCATAATATACAGGAGGTCGTGGGTTAGATCCCAATCTGACACCGACTGTATATTTGGAGTTTGCGATGTGTGTCTCTCACTATCTCCCCGTGGCCACGTGGATTTTTCCCCGGGTCCTCCGGTTTTTCCCTCCACGTCAAGAATCAACGTCAGGCTTTTAAGAGTATTCGGCTGCTGCCATAAAGTACCAAAAAATGTGTTTAATAGTCTAAACAAGCGCCAGCCACTTGGCATGGTTGAGTTGCCGAGTGACGCGACAGCGCACCGATCCATCGCTCGAAGTCAATTCTCACCCTCGCAGAAAACGAACCGATTACTTTCAATCCGTACACACACAGATATATACAGGTAGGAACAAAAGGTTCCACACTGCCCACCAGGGATCATTTGTCTGTCTGTCTGTCGACTACGGTACCAACACGGATCGCACGAATGCGCTGTCCAACCAAGTTCCTACTGCCCACTCTGAAGGAACGTGCTATGCTGTTGCCCGTACTAGAGTCACGTGACCCCTGCAGCAGCCACGAGAGGCGCTACATGCACTAACAAACGATACAAAAAGCATAAAACACGTGACCACGCGTCACTAAATCACATGTTTTTTACTTATGGTTGGCGAGTTCAACATATACGGGTTTGTAAACGGATGTATATGTTGAACTTCTTTTGCACTGTACATAGCCCACCGCGCTAATCGGACGAGCGGGGAAGGACAACATACCTCGCACAAAAAGCACTTCTAAAGCAATGAGTTTTCAATCTAGCTCCAGGGGCCTCGCAAAAAGTGCATCCAGACGGCCGCAGAAGCGCATTTGAAGGTGCCGTGATCGTCTCTATGCGACGGCCAGCCAAAAGCCGCCGCTGCTGCTACTGCTGCTGCAAGGACGACCAGAGTAGTTTGCGCGATAACGGTTTACGCTCCTTGGACGTGCCGATAGCACAGAGTGGACGAGACGCGCGCCGGGAAGGTAAACCGCTGCTCCGCGGACGGTGCACGCGGTGGTAGTGCCGGTAT
The DNA here is from genome assembly GCA_018977245.1 of Lethenteron camtschaticum. Taxonomy (NCBI): domain Eukaryota; kingdom Metazoa; phylum Chordata; class Hyperoartia; order Petromyzontiformes; family Petromyzontidae; genus Lethenteron; species Lethenteron camtschaticum. Next base: position 2,059,365 of record MU249629.1, read on the forward strand.
CAAGTGCCCCGCGCTGCGCTAATCTCCCCTCCGCAGCCGTTCCCTCGCCACGCGTGCGTGGGGGAGGCGGGGTGATCACTCCTCGTGTTTCACTCGCCCTGCCCTTGTTATGTAATTTATGTCTCTTGCGCCTTTCGCGTCGGTGGCACAGTCGTGCACAAACACCGATTTGTCAACGGCCCAGATTGCACATGAGCAGCAGCCGGCGGCAGACGTCTGTGTGCAAGTTGAACTGCTTTCGCACCGTACGTAGCCAACCGTGCTAATCGGAGGTGCGGGATGTCGCCACGGCGCTCGTGCCAGGCTAGGTGCGCTCTGGAGAGGTCGTGAGAATCCTGGAAGGCCCTCGCTGCTGGCCGGAGGTCACACGGGACTGACCCAGATGTTGTGGGTTTTTTCCTGAGATGGCTGGTAGGTGCAACACCTGTGCCCACTATATTTTTGCTGGACTGACGTTCTTTACTTACATGTAGTACGTGTATATATGCACACCAAGACTGTTGGGGCAAGGGCTGTTAGCGAGCACCTACACTGAACCCCGATGCGGCACACGAAGGGGTGGGGTGGCCGGCGCCACGCCCTGCCGCCTTTATCTCCCCAGCAGCGATGTTTACACACCACACCAGGGTAATCATTTGAAGATGAGTAGACCTAGGGGAGGCCCAGGACCGGTTCAGATAATCGTCACTGGTGTTGGCCGTGAGCGGGAATCGAACTCGTGTTAGCGGGGTTCGTAGCGCAATGCGCTAACCGCTACACTACTGCTCCCCATATATTTAAGAAATTGCAGAAAGAAGATGAGGACATATGTGAGGGTGTTTGTCCAATGGCTAGCCGAAAGCCACTGCGCTGCAAAGATGACCGGAGCTCGCGTGATAAGTTGGCAGCGTACGCAAGTAGCAGACGAAAGCAACACCACTACGACTTGCTGTGAGGCTCCACTCCACCACTCCGTACGATGCCCTGGGACTGTTGGTGCTGCCCTGGCTGCCCTGGATGGGTCTGTGGCTCGTTTTTGTTGTTGGTGGTGGTGCTGCTGCGATGGTGGTGGTGTAGCGTGTGTGGAGAGGGGAGCGGTAGTGTAGCGGTTAGCACGCTGAGCTACAAGCCCGGCGCCCCGAGTTCGATTCCCGCTCACGGCCAACACCGGTGATGATTATCTGAACCCGGTAGCTGGACCTCCACTAGGTCGTCTCAGCCTCAAATTAGCACCTGGTACGTTGCGTAGTAAACATCGCCACTGGGGATACAAAGGCGGTCGGGCATGGCGCTTGCCACCCACCCCATCGTGTACCGTGCCGGCCTTCATAGATGCTCGCTAACAGCACTTGCCCCAACAGTCTGTTACAGGCTATAGGGGGATCTTTGTCTTTGGTGATGGTGAACCCCAGGGCTCTCTCTCCCTCTCTCTGTCCATCCCTCGCGTTATCCCTGCCCCGACCCCTAACCCTCCGCCTCTCCTTCTACCTGAAACGAGTTCTCTTATATTTTTTAAATCCTCCCACGTTTGAAAAGCGCCTTCAGATGTGGTTGTCTTAGCAGCGATAGAAATTATACAAAGTTGTCGTTTGCGATATTGTCGTTGTCGCCACTGGCGGAGGACAAAACCTTCTCAAGCGCAGCCCCCAACAATCTGGAAACCCAAGCTCATCCCGCCTGCCTGCGGATATCTGAAACGCGCCGAATCTCCCAACGCCGTGGGGTCTGTGCAAGGCTCACCTATTCAAAAATCCCTTCCCATAACATAAAAAAACTCTCTTATCGTGAATTTTTAACTTATTTTTTTTATTTCTACTTCACTTTCTCATGCGATTAGTTGCGCATCGTTGCATTTATTTTTTCGCGCGGTCGCAATTTACTTTTTTGCTCAGTCGGCGTTAGCCGCTGAGGGCACGACAGGTCTCAGTCTTCCCGTTGCTGTTTCCTCCCTGTCCCGTTCAGTTGTAACGTGCACCGATTCCCACTTGATCAAGGGCCATATTGGCACGCAAAATAAAAACTGACTCATCGATTGGTCGCAGTGGCAAGGGGTGGGCAACTCGGCGCCAGTCTCAAAAGCCTCCTTCTGTGCCGCGATTCCCGCGGTGACAAGAATTTAATCCGTTGGTGTTGTCGTTGAGTCTCAGCGGTCGTGGTAGCGGTGGTAATGGTGGCGGTACTGGTTTGAAATTGGCAAATAGTGCTCGGGCCGGTTGCGTGCACCGTGGATAGGCCGGAGCGGCGGGGTAAGCGAAACGCCGTCTAACGGATACTCACATTCGCCGGCCTTCTTTTTCACACTCTCTTAAGAAGCACACGCGCAGGGGGGAGACACGCGGAGTGAGACACGCGAAGTGAGACACGCGGAGTGAGACACGCGGGGGAGCACGCGGGGGAGACACGCGGGGAGACACGCGGGGGAGACACGTGGAGTGAGACACGCGGAGTGAGACACGCGGGGGAGACACGCGGGGGAGACACGGGGGGAGACACGCGGGTGAGACACGCGGGTGAGACACGCGGGGAGACACAGGGGGAGACACGCGGGTGAGACACGGGGGAGACACGCGGGTGAGACACGCGGGAGACACGCGGGGAGACACGCGGGGGGAGACACGCAGAGACACGCAGGGTGAGACACGCAGAGAGACACGCGGGGAGACACGCGGGAGACACGCGGGGGAGACACGGGGTGAGACGGGGTGAGACGCGGGGGAGACGGGGTGAGACACGGGGGGAGACACGCNGGGGGAGACACGCAGGGGGGAGACACGCGGGTGAGACACGCGGGGTGAGACACGCGGTGAGACACGCGGGGAGACACGCAGAGAGACACGCGGGGGGATGGACACACGGGGGAGACACGCGGGGAGACACGCGGTGGACAGTGAGACACGCGGGGGAGACACGCGGGGTGGCAGCAGCGGAGTGAGACACGCGGGGAGACACGCGGAGTGAGACAGCGGGTGAGACACGCGGGGGAGACCGCGGGTGAGACACGCGGGTGAGACACGCGGGTGAGACACGCGGGTGAGACACGCGGGTGAGACACGCGGAGTGAGACACGCGGGGGAGACACGCGGGTGAGACACGGGGAGACACGCGGGGAGACACGCGGAGACACGCGGGTGAGACACGCGGGGAGACACGCGGGGGAGACACGCGGGGGAGACACGCGGGGGAGACACGCGGGTGAGACACGCGGTGAGACACGCGGGTGAGACACGCGGGGGAGACACGCGGAGTGAGACACGCGGGTGAGACACGGGGTGAGACACGCGGGGGAGACACGCGGGTGAGACACGCGGGAGACACGCNGGGGGAGACACGCGGAGTGAGACACGCAGAGACACGTGGGGTGAGACACGCGGGGAGACACGCGGGTGAGACACGCGGGAGACACGGGGGGAGACACGCGAGACACGCGTGAGACACGGTGAGACACGCGGGGAGACACGCGGGGAGACACGGCGGGGAGACACGCAGTGAGACACGCGGGGGGAGACACGGGGAGACACGCGGGGGGAGACACGCGGGAGACACGTGGAGAGACACGGGGGAGACACGGAGAGACACGCAGTGAGACACGGGGAGACACGCGGAGAGACACGCGGAGAGACACGCAGAGACACGCGGAGAGACACGCNGGGTGAGACACGCNGAGAGACACGCGGGGGGAGACACGGGGGGAGACACGCNGAGTGAGACACGCGGAGAGACACGCGGGGGAGACACGTGAGAGACACGGGGGAGACACGGAGAGACACGCNGAGAGACACGCGGGGGGAGACACGGAGTGAGACACGCNGAGAGACACGCAGAGACACGCNGAGTGAGACACGCNGAGAGACACGCNGAGTGAGACACGCNGAGTGAGACACGCGGTGAGACACGCAGTGAGACACACGGGGGAGACACGCGGGGGGAGACACGCGGGGAGACACGCAGAGACACGCGGGAGACACGCAGTGAGACACGCGGTGAGACACGCGGGGTGAGACACGCGGGGGGTGAGACACGCGGGGAGACACGCAGAGACACGCGGGGAGACACGCAGTGAGACACGCGGGGGGAGACACGCGGGGGAGACACGCGGGGAGACACGCAGTGAGACACGCAGTGAGACACGCAGTGAGACACGCATGAGACACGCAGTGAGACACGCNGAGAGACACGCAGTGAGACACGCGGGGTGAGACACGCAGAGACACGCAGTGAGACACGCAGAGACACGCGGGGAGACACGCGGTGAGACACGCAGTGAGACACGCGGGGAGACACGCNGAGTGAGACACGCGGGGGGAGACACGCNGGGGAGACACGCGGTGAGACACGCAGTGAGACACGCAGTGAGACACGCAGAGACACGCANTGAGACACGCGGGGTGAGACACGCGGTGAGACACGCAGAGACACGCAGTGAGACACGCGGGGGGAGACACGCGGGGTGAGACACGCGTGAGACACGCAGAGACACGCGGTGAGACACGNGGTGAGACACGCAGAGACACGCNGAGAGACACGCGTGAGACACGCGGGGAGACACGCAGAGACACGCAGTGAGACACGCAGTGAGACACGCGGTGAGACACGCGGTGAGACACGCAGAGACACGCAGTGAGACACGCAGTGAGACACGCAGAGACACGCNGGGGAGACACGCGGGGTGAGACACGCAGAGACACGCGGTGAGACACGCAGAGACACGCGGGGGTGAGACACGCAGAGACACGCAGAGACACGCAGAGACACGGGGGTGAGACACGCGGTGAGACACNGGGTGAGACACGCAGAGACACGCNGGGTGAGACACGCAGAGACACGCGAGACACGCAGAGACACGCAGAGAGACACGCGGGGGGAGACACGCGGAGAGACACGCAGAGACACGCGGTGAGACACGCGGTGAGACACGCAGACACGCGGTGAGACACGCGGTGAGACACGCGGTGAGACACGCAGAGACACGCGGGGGGAGACACGCAGTGAGACACGCGGGGGGAGACACGCGGGGAGACACGGGGGTGAGACACGCAGTGAGACACGCAGAGACACGCAGAGACACGCGAGACACGCAGAGACACGCAGTGAGACACGCGAGTGAGACACGCNGGGTGAGACACGCAGAGACACGCAGAGACACGCAGAGACACGCGGTGAGACACGGGGGTGAGACACGCAGAGACACGCGGGGAGACACGCAGTGAGACACGCGGGGAGACACGCNGGGGAGACACGCGGGGTGAGACACGCAGTGACACGCGGAGTGACACGCAGTGACACGCAGTGACACGCGGTGACACGCNGGGTGACACGCAGTGACACGCAGTGAGACACGCGGGGAGACACGCGGGAGACACGCAGAGACACGCAGTGAGACACGCGGTGAGACACGGTGAGACACGCAGTGAGACACGCAGTGAGACACGCAGTGAGACACGCNGGGGAGACACGCAGAGACACGCGGGAGACACGCAGAGACACGCGGTGAGACACGCGGGGTGAGACACGCAGTGAGACACGCAGAGACACGCNGANTGAGACACGCAGTGAGACACGGGGGGGAGCACGCGGGGGTGAGACACGGAGACACGCGGGGAGACACGCAGAGACACGCGGTGAGACACGCGAGACACGCNGAGTGAGACACGCGGAGACACGCGGGAGACACGCGGGGTGAGACACGCGGGGGAGACACGCGGAGACACGCGGGAGACACGCGTGAGACACGCGGAGACACGCGAGACACGCAGAGAGACACGCGGGGAGAGACACGCAGGAGAGACAGCAGGGGGAGACACCAGTGAGACCACGCGTGAGACACGTGGGGGAGACACNGTGAGACGAGGGTGAGACGNGGAGTAGACNCGGGGGAGACNTGGGAAGACACNNGGGGGGAGACACGGGGGGAGGCTGGGGTGAGACNNGNAGGGTGAGACACGGGGGTGGCACGGGGGTGAGACACGAGGATGAGACACGCGGGGGTTAGACCACGGGGGTTAGCGGGGGTGGCACAGGGTGGGTGAGACACGCGGGGTTAGACAGGGCACCGTGAGGGAGGGTGGCACGNGAGGTCGCACGAGTCAGCNGTGGCAGCAGCGCAGCCCGACAGGGGTGTCGCACGCCGCTGCGTGGCGTCNAAGGATGTGGACNTTCCAACGCTGGCGAGGCCGCGAATGGAGGCAAGCGTCACTACCAGGGATGGGGGCGGGTGATCAGNACAGCGAATGGNGGTGTTGTTGTGTATGGTTGTGCGANTGGTTTCGTCAAGTGTGCGGATGTGTGTACAAGTGTGAGTGAGTGAGTGTGATGTCTTGTGTGAGTGTGTGATGTTTGTATGTGCGAGTGTGTGATGCGTGTAACGAGTGTGGGTGAATGTGTGTNAGCGTGAGAGTGTGAGTGAGTGTGTGTTGCNTGCTGGGCCTTAGTGCCTCAGCCTTAAATGAGTACCTGTGGGTGTGTAACCATGCCACTGGGAGACAAAGGCGGTAGGAGTGTGCGCTGNCCACCCACCCCTGTGTGTGTGNTCCCTNACAGCACTTGCCCCTCAGTCTGTTAAGGCTATATGGGAGTATCTTTGTGCGTGAGGGTGTGTTTGAGCGAATATATNCGTGTAATGTGTTTATATGCGTGGGTGTGTGTGTGTGGGTGTGTGTAGACTGTGTGTGTGTGTGTGTGCGAGCNTGTATGCGTGAGCNTGTGCAAGCGTGTATGTGTGAGCATGCGTGTATGCGTGTGGGTGAGTGTGTGAGCGTGGGTGTAGTGNGTGTGGGTGGTGCTGTCAAAGACTGCGTGTGGGGTGCGATATNCGTGTATGGTGAGCNTGCGTGTGATAATGCNTGTGGAGTGGTCTGGTGNTGTGTTGTGTGTGTGTCGANCGTGTATGGTGGTGTGTANCGTTGTGTGTTGCGAGGTGTATGCGGTGTGTGTGGAGCTGGTGTGCGAGCGGGTGTTGTAGCGTTGCGGCGTTGTGAGGTGCTGTTAATAGCCGGTGTGGGAGTGTGTTACGGCTGTGTGACAGGTGTATGCTGTATGTGTGAGCGTGCGTGTGATATATGCGTGTGGGTCAGTGTGTTTACGACTGTGGGTGTGTGTGTGTGTGTGTGGAGCGTGTATGCGTGTGTGTGTGAGCGTGTGTGTGCGANTGTGTGTGTGCGAGCGTGTATGCGTGTGTGTGTGCGAGCGTGTGTGTGCGAGCGTGTGTGTGTGGCAGTGTGGTGAGCGTGCGTGTGTATATATGCGCGTGCGTGTGGGTGAGTGTTTACGACTGCGTGTGTGTGTGTGCGAGCGTGTATGCGTGAGCGTGTGCGACGGGGCGTGCGTGTGGGTGAGTGTGTTTNCACTGCGTGTGTGTGTGTGCGAGCGTGAGCGTGTATGTGTGAGCGTGCGGTGTAGCGAGTGTGTTTGAGCGTGTGTNTGTGTGTGTGCGAGCGTGGCGTGGTGTGTGTGAGCNGGTGTGTGTGTGCGACTGTGTGTGTGTGTGTGCGANCNGCGCGTGCGTGTGGGTGANTGTGTTTACGACTGCGTGTGTGTGTGTGCGAGCGGAGCGTGCGCGTGTGGGTCAGTGTGTTTGACTGCGTGTGTGTGTGTGGAGCGTGTGTGTGCGACGGGGTGTGTGTGTGTGTGTGTGAGCGTGCGTGTGTGCGCGTGCGTGTGGGGAGTGCGACTGCGTGTGTGTGTGTGCGACTGTGCGTGTGTGTGTGCGAGCGGGGCGTGCGTGTGGGTGAGTGTGTTTACGACTGCGTGTGTGCGTGTGCGACGGGGCGTGCGCGTGGGTGAGTGTGTTTACGACTGCGTGTGTGCGTGTGTGACGGGGCGTGCGCGTGGGTGAGTGTGTTTACGACTGCGTGTGTGCGTGTGCGACGGGGCGTGCGCGTGGGTGAGTGTGTTTCACTGCGTGTGTGTGTGCGAGCGTGTATGTGTGTGTGTGTGCGAGCGGGGCGTGCGCGTGGGTGAGTGTGTTTACGACTGCGTGTGTGCGTGTGCGAGCGGGGCGTGCGCGTGGGTGAGTGTGTTTACGACTGCGTGTGTGTGTGCGAGCGGGGCNTGCGCGTGGGTGAGTGTGTTTACGACTGCGTGTGTGTGTGTGCGAGCGGGGCGTGCGTGTGGGTGAGTGTGTTTGACTGCGTGTGTGCGTGTGCGAGCGGGGCGTGCGCGTGGGTGAGTGTGTTTCACTGCGTGTGTGTGTGTGCGACGGGGCGTGCGCGTGGGTGAGTGTGTTTGACTGCGTGTGTGCGTGTGCGACGGGGCGTGCGTGTGGGTGAGTGTGTATGCGTGTGTGTGTGCGACGGGGCGTGCGCGTGGGTGAGTGTGTTTACGACTCGTGTGTGCGTGTGCGAGCGGGGCGTGCGTGTGGGTGAGTGTGTNCTTGAGTGGGTGTCTCACCGCAGGACGTGTTGATGGTGTGCGCAGGTCCGCGTCTTCACTTGCTGTCCTTGCGCACCACCTGCGTGCTGCTGCGCCTGCACCAGGAACCCCCTGTGAGTGGGGGTGGGGGGANGGGGGGGGCGACAGGGTGAGGGCGTTCACAGTGCCTGTGACCCGGCTGGGGAGGGTGGGTCANCTGTGAGNAGTATTGTTGGAGAGGAGGGGATCATGGATTAGTAGGTCAGGGTGTGAGTTTGTGAGTGAGTGATTAAGCGGGTGAGTGGGTTCATAGGTGAGCGGTGAGCAGGTGAAGAGGTGAGTGGGTTCGTAGGTGAGTGAGTTCATAGGTGAGAGGGTGAGAGAGTGAGCANGTGAGTGGGTTCGTAGGTGAGCGGTGAGCAGGTGAGCGGGTTAGCGGTGAGTAAAGTGACAGGTGAGTGGGAGGTGAGCAGGTGAGTGGGTGTCGTAGGTGAGCGGGTGAGCAGGTGATTTGCAGGTTAGCGGATTTGTAGGTGAGCAGGATGAGCGGGTGAGTGCCGATTCGGAGGTGAGCGGGTGAGCGTGTGAGCAGGTGAGCAGATTCGTGAGTGAGCGGGTGAGCGAATTTGTAGGCGAGCGGGCGAGTGGGTGAGCGAATTCGTAGGTCAGCGGGTGAGCGCATTCGTAGGCGAGAAGGGTGAGCGGGGTGAGTGCCGTCACGCTTGAGGCTGTTGTCCCGGCGTTGTCGTCCGGGATGAGCTCGGCGTCGCTCTGTGCGATGCGCATGGCGAGCTCGCGGTCACGACGCTCCTGCTCCACGATGGTCTGCGTGCGTGCCGCCTCCTCCTTGTGCACAAGCATCTCCGCCTGCACCTCCTCCTGCTCGCGGCGTCACGGGGGAGCCAAGGGGGAGCCACNGGGGAGCCACGGGGGAGCCAAAGGGGAGCCAAGGGGGAGCCACGGGGAGCCACGGGGAACCACGGAGACACAAGGGCACACGGCTTAACACGGTGAACGCAGGTAACACGAGGGAGACACAGGGACACGTGGGCGTGCTGCTACTGTGAGCGGTTGTGCCGATGGAGGCACCTGCATGCGTTTGTCCTCCTTCTCTCGCCGTTTCCTCTCCTCCTCCTCCCGCTTGCGTTGAGACTCCATCTCCGACTTCCTGCACGACGACACAACGGCCACCACGATCGCAATTGCTGCAACCACGCCCACGGTCACTCGCATTGCCGTAGCAACAGCAACAACCACCACAAACCCACTCTCGCTGCCATGATCATCATCACCCTGCGATGAATTGCGTTGTGACGCACTGCATTGCGGTGTAGCGCGATGTACGACACTGCCACGTTTTATATTTTAATCCATTACGGCGGCTCGTTTACCCAGTAAAGCCTCAATGAGACTCGTCACTAAATTTAAAGAGGGTCCTGCCACGTTTTCCGCAGGGGAGAAAGGGGAGTTTGGCGATGCTGTTGCCGCTGCCGTGATTTGGAGGTCCGTTGCTTCAGCAGCGGGATGTTTTTTAGTTTTCCCGGTATGAGTTACAAAAAATGTTTTCATGGCTGTGGGAGGTGGAAATCGGAAAACCTGGAGGAAACCCATGCAGAACAGGGGGATAGAGAAACTAAAACTATGAACTAGACTTTTTTTTTTATTTGACCAGGTAAGGGCCCACTCAGCAAAGTAGCTCTTCAGAAGCGACCTGGTTACCACAAATGATCGCCCAACGAAGTGGCTTATCATCGTGTTGAAATGTATAGCAGCCAAATACTTGAAACGCGTGGTGGTAATTCTAAATGTGGAGAGAAAAACCGGAGGACCCGGAGAAAAATCAACGCGACCACAGGGAGAACATGCAAACTCCATATATACAGGCATCAGGGTCAGGGCATGGACCCACGTCCTCCTGTATACCAGGCGAGGTAGTTAACATCTCCTAGCCACCGTGAGAGAGAGAATCACGCAAACTCCAAATATACAGCAGCAGGCGTCAGCGTTGGGCTCGAACCCACGACCTCCTGTAATTAACATCTCGCCAGAGAAAGAGAGTACATACAAACTCCACAGAGAGAAAGAGAGGCGCCCGAGTTGGGAAACGAACCCGGAAACATCCGGCTGTTGGGCGATAGCATCACCACCGCGCTACCCCCCCCCCCCCCCGTGCATAACCCCCGTGCGGTGCCTTACTGGCGTCGCTCATCGTCCTCCTGCTTGCGCCGCTGTTCCTCCTGCTCTCGGCGTTGCCGCTCGTGCTCCATCTCCTCCTGGATGGCGCGCAGGCGCTCCGCCTCCTCCTCCTCCTTCTTGCGCCGCTGCAGCGCGTCGAGCAGCTGGGCGAGCGCTGAACGAGCGCGGCGTACTCGCGGTCCAGTTCGCCGGGAGTCACCGGGCCCGACTGCCCCCAGAAACGACAAAGGTGCCCCCCCACCGTATAGCCTTCAAAAGACTCTTGGGGCAAGAGCTGTCGGATTCGTGTGCCGTGCGGAGGTCTCCCGTGAGGCGACGGAGAATTTTCGAAACTTAGATCGGCATAAAACAAAAAATAAGAAGACGCGATTTTAGAGAAAGCTTGACCTGTGATGACGCTACTGTTCCGCGAGATGCTTCCGTACTGCGTGCATTGATTCTACACTCGAGACTCAAACATCGCACACCTCCCGCCTTCGGCAATGCTCCTCGCCGAGGCCGGCGTGACCGCCAACCGCAACGGGACATCGGCAATCTCCTCCGCGGATGGGAAATGAACGACATACTCTTGGTTCTTTCGGTAAAGTCACGTAGGTAAAAAATAATAAAAATAAAAATAATAAAATATTCTCACGACGTGGCCACAACGCAAGCACTAAGAGAATGAAACCCACCAGTCACGATTTTGGATGCTTCAAATCTAGAATTATTCTATTATGTTATTTTTAATTTTAACCCCTCACGGACTTTACCGAAAAACCAAGAAGATGAATCCCTGCAGTCCGTGCTCCTTCACGAAGCTTTAAATCGAGACGTGAACTCTCTCCTCTAAAGCCCTCTCACCGCAGCCAGCAGCAGCAGACCTCGACAGACTGCTGCTGCCAACATGCGCAAGAGTAGAACAGCAGCATTATGTACAGTGTTGTTTGGCACCCTAACCCTAGCGCTTTCAGATGCGCTTCCGTGGCCGCCTGGAACGCTCTTCCCTTCCGATATTCGGAAGCCACTATGCACTTTTAAGTCATCATCTAGATTGACAAACGGATTTATTTAGAACCGCTTGTTGTTGTTGCTGTGTTTAGTTTGCTGTCCTTCACCCCCGGAGCTCCAATGAGCACGGTTGGCTACGTACGGTGCAAAAGAAGTTCAAGATACAAAACACACACACACACACTCGTGGTAAAACACGTTTTGAAAACATCACAAGGCATGGGTGTCTCTTTGGTGTTTGAACATCTTAACACAATGCTGGTATTCTTGCCAGGAAAGGGTAAATCCTATTCATTTTTTTTCATCATCTTTATAAATATTTACTTGTTTACCGAAGAGAGACATGGCAGGTCCAATGAATTTCCATCAGGAGGGACGTGTATTGACTTAGATACGTTAAGTTTCAACATACATAAAAAGACTCCCGTATAGCCTCAAGAGACTGTTGGGGCAAGTGCTGTTAGCGAGCACCTATGAAGGCCAGCACAGCACACGAGGGGGTGGGTGGCCAGCACCACGCACGGCCGCCTTTGTCTCCCTAGTGGAGATGTTTACACACTAAAGCTGGTACTTATTTGAGGCTAGTCGACTTAGAGAGGCCCGGACCGGTTCAGATAATCGTCACCGGTGTTGGCCGTGAGCGGGAATCGAACTCGGGTCGCCGGGTTCGTAGCGCAGCACGCTAACCGCAACACATACATACACACGTACACACATAAATACACCAGGCAATGTGGTGTTATTATTGCAGACTGAATCGATAAACCAAACGAGCGCACACGTCCACCCTCCCGTAAAGTTTAACGCGGCGGAGCGAGCGACTGACCTTGATCTTTCCCATGAGGGTCTGGACCGCGGCCTCCATCTGCTGCACGTCCTTCTGCGCGCCCCGTCCTTCAGCGTGGATGTCACCTTCTTCATCTGCTCCAGCCGCTTCTGCAGCGAGCGGACCTTCACCAGGCCCTCCACGCTGCACACGCGCACGCACGGCGGGGCCAGCGGTTAGCGCGTTCGCCGTTCGTGGCGGAGGTTCCAATCGGGAAGGCCGTCCCAGTTACTACTGCGGCGGTGCTGCGTGGTATTAACCGTGAAATGCTTGCACGCCGCCGTCTGCTTCACTAAGCAGTGGACTCATCTTCTTGGTTCTTTCGGTAAAGTCACGTAGAGTGGAAATAATAAAATAATAAAAATAAACATGACAAAATAATTCTCACGACGTTTCGCCACAACGCAAGCAGCCGTCCTCAGGTCTGTCGATAAGACAGACTCTGTCTTATCGACAGACAGAGTCTGTCTTATCGACAGAACTGTTCTTCACCTGAGGACGGCTGCTTGCGTTGTGGCCGAAACGTCGTGAGAATTATTTTATTATGTTTTATTTTATTATTTTATTATTTCCATTCTACGTGACTTTACGAAAGAACCAAGAAGATGAGTCCCTGCAGTCACGAAAGCTTTAATCGAAATTTAAGCAGTGGACGTAAAAAAAGTATTTTATTTTACCAGTTAGAGCCTACTGAGCTACGTAGCTTTTTCCAGAAGCGACCTGGCTATCACAAATGAAGTGGGCTTGTCATCATCATGTGGAAATTTATAGCGGTAGCCAAGTAACTCTAAACGCGCGACGTTGATTCTAAATGTGGAGGGAAAAACCGGAGGACCCGGAGAAAAATCCACGTGACCACATGGAGAGAGAGAGACATGTACACTCCAAATATACAGCAGCAGGCATCGTTTGGGGTCGAACCCACGACCTCCTGTGTACCAGGCGAGGTAGTTAACATCTAGCCACCGTGATGATGATGATGAGAGAGACACGCACACTCCAAATATACAGCAGCAGGCGTCAGGTTTGGGGTCGAACCCACGACTCCTGTGTACCAGGCGAGGTAGTTAACATCTCCTAGCCACCGTGATGATGATGAGAGAGAGAGAGACACGCAGACTCCAAATATACAGCAGCAGGCGTCAGGTTTGGGGTCGAACCCACGACCTCCTGTGTACCAGGCGAGGTAGTTAACATCTCCTAGCACCGTGATGATGATGATGATGAGAGAGACACAGACTCCAAATATACAGCAGCAGGCGTCAGGTTTGGGGTCGGACCCACGACCTCCTGTGTACCAGGCGGGTAGTTAACATCTCCTAGCGACCGTGGCACCCAGTTACTACCGCGGCGGTACTGCGTGGTTTTAACCGTGAAATGTTTGCACCCCGCCATCTGCTTCACTAAGCAGGGGACGTTACAAAATATATATTTTAAGTTTACCAGCTAAAGTCCTTTGAGCTATTAGCGCCTTTTCAGAAGCGATCTGGCCACAAATGATAGCTCAGTGAAATGGCGTATATGTATGTTGAACTGTTTGTATGCTGAATTTCTTTCGCACCGCACGTAGCCAACCATGATAATCAAAGGTGCGGAGGAAGCAGTTGTTAAAGAAATCAGCTTTAAAAAAACTAATTTTAAAGGGCTGTTTGCGAGCATCTATCATGGCCGTCATAGCATCACGAGCAAGTGGCAGTTGCCAGTACCATGCCCGGCCGCCTTTGTCTCCACAGTGCTTATGTTTGCACATCGCAGAAGATACTTATTTCAGGCTGAGTCGACCAAGAAGAGGGTCCATAACGGTTGGGATCTATCGATCGCCAAAGACTTTGGCAGCGGCTGGATCTCAAGCTATGGTCAGAGATTAATTTATTTCCAACTGCTTTTTGCATTCAGCGGTTGACTACGTACGGTACGAAAAAAGTTAAATGTGCGTACAGAATCCCTGATCCGACTTGGAACCGAGTTCTCAGAGGCAAGCAGCATAACCACAATCATCATCACGATCCATGGGCGGATAGCCCGTAGTAGGTGCCACTGCACATTTCGTAAATTGTTGTTTCCAATTTCCCGTGTCTTGTGCCAATATGGCTCAAGTCTGCACCACATCCTCCTGGTACCAATCTCTTATAACAGGGGTCGGCAACCTACGGCTCCGGAGCCGCATGCGGCTCTTTACGGGCTGCTTCTTGACGATATGTACGTATGTACAGTATGTACTCAGATGCATTGCGGCTCTTGAAATACTGAATTTTGTACCGAATTGGAAAGAAATGGCTCTTCTTGTTATTTTGGTTGCCGACCCCTGTCTTATGATGTCATCGTCAAGCCCTTCTCTGCAAGGTCTTCCTCCTATTCAGGTTCCGTCTATTTTTCCCCAAACATCAACAACAACACACTTTACATGTCCTGTTGTTGTGTGCCCGACGACGCACGTGTCCAAACCACCACAACAGGCCCCAAGCGAGCGAAGAAAAAAACAAACAATTACGAATCGTAACAGTGGCAGTGAAAAGCCGGGGGCGTTAAATTCAACTCAAGGTCCCATCCATATCATTGATCCTCGTCCCAAATAAACCCCGAAAGTGTCGCGGACGCCGTGAGCCCCATCGCACCGATGCTTGTAGCGCTTCCTGCACAGGAACATGCGCACCGTCTTCTGGATCTTGACGCACGCCGCAGCCCGGTACAGGATCTTGTTCTTCACTGAAACGGGCAAAACGTGGGGGGGGGGGAGGGAGGAGAGAGGGAGCAAGCGGAGCGGATGAGGGGCGGCGTTTTGGCCCACAGCTCTGAACCGTCAGGAAGCGGTGAACGCCGGCGAGGAGCGGGATCGCTGCGCGCCGCGGGGTAGGAGGGTACGGTGGGGGAAGAGTTGAACCCGGGAGAGAGATGAAGAGATGGGGAGGAAGGTGGGAGGAGGAGTGGTGGTGGCGCCCACCCCAGAGAAGCGATGGGAGTAGTGATGGCACCCATCCCAGAGAAGCGATGAGAGTAGTGATGGCACCCATCCCAGAGAAGCGATGGGAGTAGTGGTGGCACCCATCCAGAGAAGCGATGAGAGTAGTGATGGCACCCATCCAGAGAAGTGATGGAGTAGTGATGGCACCCATCCAGAGAAGCGATGGGAGTAGTGGTGGCACCCATCCAGAGAAGTGATGGGAGTAGTGGTGGCACCCACCCAGAGAAGTGTGAGAGTAGTGATGGCACCCACCTAGTGGTGTGTGATGAGAGGTGATGTGCGATGATGGTTCCCGAGGGATGAGTGGCCCCTGTATGATGAGTCAAGCTGTGTGATGGTTGTGGCTGACAAGTGCTGTTGATGGTTGGGGTGAGTGTTGTTGCTGCGTGATGAGTGTTGTTGCCATGTGGTGTGAGTATTGTTGCTGTCTAACAAGTGTTGTTGCATTTCGATTTAAAGCTTTCGTGACTGCAGGGATTCATCTTCTTGGTTCTTTCGGTAAAGTCACGTAGAAGGGAAGTAATAAAATAATAAAAATAAAACTTTACCGAAAGAACCAAGAAGTGTTGTTGCCACATGAAGTGGAGTTGTTGCCACTTGAGGAGTTTTTGCCGCGTGAAGTGAGTGTTGTTGCCGCGTGGCGCTAGTGTTGGTGCCGAGTGACGTAAGAATTGTTGCCGTGCGAGATCTGTGCGTACGCTTGATGACGGACAGCGAGCACCACTGCGCCTTCCTCCAGCGGTTGCCGATGAGCCAGCGCTTCACTCGCCCACGAGCTCCGCCAGGTGCTCCGGGTCCGACTTCATGATCTGGTCAAACTCGGCAAACTGGGGCACGCACACACATGCACACACACGTACACACACACATTCACATAACAACAACAACAACCGCCATTCGCCACTAAGTGGCGGTGACGTACCACGACGCTTGTGCCAGGCCATTCACATAAACACACACATTCACACACGCACGCATGCGTACACACATTCACATAAACAATGATCCCCATATAGCCAAAACAGACTCTTAGGGCCGGTGCTGTTAGCGAGTAGCACTTATGAAGGGTGGGTAACCAACACCACGCCCAGCTGCCTTTGTCTCCTCAGTGGCATGTTTTATGCACCGCACCAGGTACTCATTTGAGGCCGAGTCGACCTAGGGGAGAGATCGAGCGAGCGAGGGGTACAAGGGCGCGTGGGTGGATGTGTGTGTGTGGGAGCGAGCGAGTCCTCCGCTCACCTTGCCGGGTCTGAAGAACACTTTGGTGAGTCCGAACTTGAAGTCGTTCTCGTTCAGGCCCAGCGCTTTGAAGAGAGCCTGCGGGCAGGGAAGGCCAGACGCAGCGTCAGCGGGAGCCTCGCTACGCGACGTCACGACGACGATGGCCGTGGCCGTGCGGGAATCGAACTCGTGTCGCCGGGTCCGCAGTGGTGCTCGCTGCAACACTCCATAAACTAAACTAAATTTTATTTTACCAGGTAACACTTACCTGGTAGAAGAAGCGACCTGGCCGTCACAAATGATAGCTCAAACGAAGCAGCTTACCATGACGTGGAAATTTATAGCTAAATGTGGAGGGTAAAACCGGAGGACCCGGAGAAAAATCCACGTGACCACGGGGGGAGAGACATGCAAACTCCAAATATACAGCAACAGGCGTCAGGGTTGGGGTCGAACCCACGACCTCNGTGTACCAGGCGAGGAGTTAACATCTCCTAGCCACGTGATGATGATGATGAGAGAGACACGCAGACTCCAAATATACAGCAGCAGGCGTCAGGTTTGGGGTCGAACCACGACCTCCTGTATACCAGGCGAGGTAGTTAACATCTCCTAGCCACCGTGATGATGATGAGAGAGAGACACGCAAACTCCAAATATACAGCAGCAGGCGTCAGGGTCGGGATCGAACCTACGACCTCCTGTATACCAGGAAAGGTAGTTAACATCTCCTAGCCACCGTGATGATGATGAGAGAGAGAGACACGCAAACTCTAAATACACAGCAGCAGGCGTGAGGGTCGGATCGAACTCACAACTCCTGTATACCAGGGAGGTAGTTAACATCTCCTAGCCACCGTGGCACCCCGGTTACTACTGCGGCGGTGCTGCGTGGTATTAACCGTGAAATGCTTGCTGTGGCTGAAGAGAAATCGCTGTGAGTGCAGCTGGAGGGGTGAGGCAGGGGATGAGGCGTGGGATCAGGCAGGGAGCAGGCAGGGATGAAGGCGCAAGGCCACGCGCACCTTGCAGAAGAGTCGGGGGTCGAGGCGCGCCAAGGCGGAGGGCAGATATTTCTTGTACATGTTGTAGAGCTCGTGGAAGGGCGCGCGGGATGGGAACCCGCCTGCATCAGGTCCAGCACCGACACCATGCCTGCAGGGGACACGCACGCACACACGCACGCACGCGTCAACGAAGAATAAAAGTCACCGCCCCTCTCCCCACCGTAGACTTTTCAGGGAATCGTATTAAGGCCGAGTCGACCTAGGAGAGGCCCAGGATCCGTCCTGATATTCGCCACCACGCCTGGCCGCCTTTGTCTCCCGAGCGCCGGTGTTTACACAACGCACCAGATACTCATTTGAGGCTGAGTCGACCTCGGGAGGCCAGGACCGGTAAAAATAATCGTCACCGGTGTTAGCCGTGAGCGGGTATCTAACCCGGGTCACCGGGTTCGTAGCACTGCGGCGCAACCCGTGGCACTACCGCTCACCCCCCCTCCTCCCCCCACAGACGCGAACATTGACGAAGATCCCCGCGTAGCCTACGCAGGATGTCGGGGCAAGTGCTGCCGGCGGGCAGCGCCCGTGAATGCCGGCGCGCACACGGCAGAGGTCGCAATCGGGTACCCGATACCCGTACCCTACCCGATACCCGGCTACCCGTACCCGACCCTGGTGCGGCCGGTACGGGTAAGGAATCAAAACCCGTTTGCGACCTCTGACACACACGGGGAGGGGCTCGAACCCTGACCTGAACACTGCAGCTGGGAGAGGATCTGGGCGCCCTCAAACTGGTGACTCGTCATGCGCAGGTTGGGCTTCACGCAGCGCACGAAGCTCGCTCCCTGCGGCACACACAGACACAAAGACCAGCCTTCACGCACTGTTGTACTGTGACGCATGAAGGGGATGGGTGGGCCAGCACCACGCCTGGCCACCCACCGCCTTTGTCTCCCCAATGGCGATGTTGACACACCGCACCAGGTACTCATTGGAGGCCTAGTCGACCTAGGGAAGGCCCAGGATCGGTTCAGATGATCGTCACTGGTGTTGACAGTGAGCGGGAATCGAACTTGTGTCGCCGGGTTCGTAGCGCAGTGTGCGCTAACTGCTACACTACTGTTAGTGAGCATCTATGAAAGCCGGCATGGCACATGGCGGGGATGGGTGACCAGCACCACGCCCGGCCGCCTTTGTCTCCCAGTGGCGATGTTGACACACGGTACCAGGTACTCAATGGAAGGCGAATCGACCGAGGGGAAGGTGCCAGGACCGGTTCTGATAATCATCGCTGGTGTGTGGTCGTGAGCAGAAATATAACTCGGGACGCCGGGTCAGTAGCGCAGGGCGCTAACCGCTACACCCCACTCCGCGCTCGACGCGCAAGCCGCCGTTTCTGATCATGTGCGTCACGGGCAGAGCGTCACTTACGGTCGCTTGCAGCTTCTCAAGCAGCTGCCCGAGTTGGGTCTGTGGGACGAGAGAAGGCGGGGAGGAGGTGTGACCAGAGGTGTGACCACTACAGAGCGGAGCGACGAGCCCACAGACCCCAAACCGCACATGCACACAGACCCACACCACACGCACACAGACCCCACACCGCACACTCACAGACCCAAAACCGCACATNACAGACCCCGAACCACACGCACACAGACCCCACACCGCACANTGCACACAGACCCCACACCGCACGCACACAGACCCACACCGCACACACACAGACCCCACACCACACGCACACAGACCCACACCGCACACACACAGACCCCACACCACATGCACACAGACCCACACCGCACACACACAGACCCCACACCACACGCACACAGACCCCACACCGCACACTCACAGACCCCACACCACACACACACAGACCCCACACCACACACACACAGACCCCACACCACACACACACAGACCCCACACCACACACACACAGACCCACACCGCACGCACACAGACCCCACACCGCACGCACACAGACCCCACACCGCACACGCACACAGACCCCACACCACACGCACACAGACCCCACACCGCACACACACAGACCCCACACCGCACGCACACAGACCCCACACCACACGCACACAGACCCCACACCACACACACACAGACCCCACACCACACACACACAGACCCACACCGCACACACACAGACCCCACACCGCACACACACAGACCCCACACCGCACACGCACACAGACCCCACACCGCACACACACAGACCCCACACCGCACACACACAGACCCCACACCACACACACACAGACCCCACACCGCACACAGACCCCACACCACACGCACACAGACCCCACACCGCACACACACAGACCCCACACCGCAGACACACAGACCCACACCGCACACACACAGACCCCACACCGCACACGCACACAGACCCCACACCGCACACACACAGACCCACACCACACACACAGACCCCACACCGCACACACACAGACCCACACCACACGCACACAGACCCCACACCGCACACACACAGACCCCACCGCACACACAGACCCCACACCGCACACACACAGACCCCACACCGCACACACACAGACCCACACCGCACACACACAGACCCCACACCGCACACGCGGGGAATCGGTCGTCCACGGGCAGCATCACTCCCAACGCGGTCGCAAAACAAACACGTCACACGCGCGGGAAAGGGAGAAGGGGGGGGGTTAGTCCAACAACAACGCACGTGCCGGCGTTAGTAGGAGCGTCACGGCCGCCATCAACCGGGGGAAGGGGGAAGAAATGTGGCGCAACCGTTGCCGGCAGACGACGGCGATAAATTGCCGCAGCGTTTTTCCACTTCCAGAAAACGAGCGTAGTCAAGAGATGCACGAAGCCTGGTGGTGAACGCACGGACACACACGCACACGCACGCACGTGCTCGGAGTGCGTGCCGCGAGCTCGCGCGCCGCGGCTGCGGTACCTGCGCGGTTTAACCGGGGGGGGGCCACAGTCCGCACCGCGCTCTGCGCGGACTAAACGCGGCAAACTGGAGATGGAGGAGGAGGTGAGGCGCCGCCGCCGCGCGGGCAGCCGAGGGTCGAGGGTCAGGAAAACGACGCGAGGAGGAGAGCAGAAAGGAAATGGAGCAGGGGGAGGGAGAGAAACGGCAATGAGGTGGCTGAGATGGCTCTACTAAAGATGACCGATGACCTCTACAAGATCATGGACGACCGGTGCTTCGCAGCGCTGGTTTTGGCCTCGATCTCTCGACCGCCTTCGACATCCTATCGACCGTGAGTTGCCCATCGGGCGGACCAGTTCAAGGTTCAGTGTATCGGGTACGGGCGCCGGGGTGGAGTGAGTCGTACCTACGATGAGAACGGTCGTCATCGTCTGTGCCGTGCCTAGTCGGCGTACCGCAGGGGGACCCGTCCTCGGGCCCTTCCATAGTTTTTCAACACAGGCCTCTCCGATCGCCGATGTCGTCTCGTCGCGCGACATCGAGTTCCGCGACCAAGCCGACGATGCACAATCGTACACCGCGGTGAAGCCAGCGGTCGGACACGGAGGAGCCTCGGTAACCTCGAAGATTGCACGCGAGCGGCGCACGTGCGGTTTGCACGACACTAAATGCTGCTTGAGATCCAGACAAATTGAAGGTTCTGCTGGTTGCCATCTAAAGAGCCTTGGCACCTAACTCGACCAGAATATGTCGTTTGATCACCAAGTGCAAAACATAGTCAGGTCCTGCAATTATCACATCAGGTCCCTACGACGCATTCGACCGCCATTGAGTCGTGACGCAGCCAACCCGGTGTAGCTCATAGACACCCTGCTGTAGCTACAGACACCCTGCTGTAGCTACAGACACCCTGCTGTAGCTACAGACACCCTGCTGTAGCTACAGACACCCTGCTGTAGCTACAGACACCCTGCTGTAGCTACAGACACCCTGCTGTAGCTACAGACACCCTGCTGTAGCTACAGACACCCTGCTGTAGCTACAGACACCCTGCTGAAGCAATAGCCACCCTGCTAAAGCAATAGCCACCCTGCTGTAGCTATAGCCACCCTGCTGTAGCGGTATGGACCCCGCTGGTAGGGGTGCCACCCCACCCCCAACTGACATGGTCCCCCGTGCCCACCCCCCCCGTGCCCCCCATGCCCCCCGCCCAATCCCCCCCCCCTACTTACCCTGAACTTGTTCCCCACGCTGATGAAGCTCAGCTTGCCGGCTTTGGGCCGCTCCTTGCTGCTGCTGCTGCTGCTGCTGCTGCTGCCGCTGCTGCTACCATTGCTGCTCTCGAAGAGGCGCTTGACGAAGGGTCGCTCGACACGCTCACCAACGCCTCCAGCGACATGTGCAGCGCATCGTTGTTCTTCTCCACAAACTGGGACTGTATGGCACACACACACACACGGATACACACACACACACCAACACACACACGGATACATACACACACGACACACAGGTGTGCACACACACACGGATATATACACACACAGACACACAGGTGTGCACACACACACACGGATACATACACACACAGACACACAGGCGTGGACACACACACACACACGGATACATACACACTGACACACACACACACAGATACATACACACACAGACACACAGCGTGGACACACACACACACACGGATACATACACGCACGGACACACAGGCGTGCACACACACACGGACTCACAGGCGCGCACACACACAGCTACAAACAACCACACACACACACAGCTACATACACACACCACACACACACACAGCTACGGAGCCTTATCATATTTTTATGGCAAGTGCTATTAGCGAGTAGCACCTATGAAGGATGGCACGGCACATGAGGGGGTGGGTGGCCAACACCACCCGGCCACCTTTGTCTCCCAGTGGCGATGTTTACATACTGCACAAGGGGAAGCCCAGGACGGTTCAGATAATCGTCACTGGTGTTGGCCGTGAGCGGGAATCGAACTTGGGTCGCCAGGTTCGTAGCGCAGCGCGCTAACCGCTACACTTTCCTTCCCCACACGGCCACACACACACGGGTACGGATAGGGTACGGGTACGGCCGGGTACAGGTACGGGTACCCGTTTGCGACCCTGGTGCGTACCCTACCTGTACCCGGCCGGGTACGAGTAAGGTACGGGTACGGCCGGGTACGGGTACCCGTTTGCGACCTGGTGCGGCCGGGTACGGGTACGGGTAAGGAATCAAAACCCGTTTGCGACCTCTGCGGCGCCGCGAGCGCGTCACTGCCGGCGGCGGCAGTGGAGCGAGCGCTTACCGTCTCGTAGCAGACGGCGCCCGCGAAGTGGCGGATGAGGAAGCCCTCATCGTCGCGGAGGTTGCGGTGGACGGTCAGCTTGGACTTGCGCGGGATCTGCGGTCGTACGGAGACGGCGGAGGGGACAGACAGGTGATGAGTGCGTAAGCGCGTCTGGTTGTGCTCGCGACTGACCACCACACGCGGCGTATGGTCGTGTGTGCCTTGTGCTTGTGTATTTACATGTGCCTGTGTGTATGTACGGTGCCTGTACGTGTGCCCGTGTGTGTGTGCCTGCATGCGGCGCAGCAAGTTGGCACAGTGGGGAGCACAGCCGTGCATTTTCCAGTCATCTCAGCGGCATTTGGGTCTGTCGCCGTGACCTCCTGCCAGCAGCGAGAGCATGGCACGTGCGCCACGGTGACGTCACCGCCACTTAGTGGCGAACGGCGATTGTTGTTATTGTTGTTGTCGTCGTGGTTGTTTTGATTGTTGTGGTGGTGGTGCTCACGGAGATGCGGAAGTGCTGTCCGTGCTTGTGGTGACGCCGGACGTGAAGTGCTGGTCGCTGGGCTGGGGAAGGCGGTTCTCCTCGTCCAGGATGTCCAAGATTCCCACCAAGCGAGCCTCGATCAGATCTACACGCACACACACACAAAGACCCCCGTGTAAGCCTACAGCAGGCTGCGGGGCAGGTGCTGCTGGTAGCACCCCACGAGGTGGAACAACGTGCAGATTTGTGACAGGGATGGGTGGGCCAGCACCACGCCTGGCCACCCACCGCCTTTGTCTCCCCAATGGCGATGTTGACACACCGCACCAGGTACTCATTGGAGGCCTATTCGACCTTGGGGAAGCCCAGAATGAGGTCAGAGGATATTTGTCAGTGGCGTTAGTCGGGAGTTGAATAGATTCGACGTCACGCGTTTAAGAATATTTGGCTGCTGCCATACATTTTCCGCGTGATGATGATGATGAGCCCACTTGGTTGAGCGATCATTTGTGATAGCAAGGTGGCTTCTGAAAAACAGCTAGACAGACCAGTGGGGCCTTTACCTGGTAAAATAAAAACATGTTTGTTTATCATTTTATAGTTTTCCATTTCCCACCGCTCGCGGTCCCCACCTGTGCACGGCAGCGTGCCCAATTTCATCTCCCCCTCCCTTAAAACAAAGCGGCACTTGAGCCTTGGGCTTTTTGTCCGCGGAGTTTCCGTGCCCGCCCCCANCCCTGCCCCAACCTCCCTGCGCGGTCACGCTTTGTGCTTTTGTACACGGGGCTCATGTTGAATTACGATAATAACAATTGTTTTTTATTTTATTTCAAACCGTAGGGGCTGTGAACGTTCGACTCTCTCGCGTGCGTCAGCGTTGGGCATGGCCGACGTGGAGCGTGGCGGCTCTCACCGATGCAGTCCTGGTTGTCCACGTAGTGCACCTCGTTGACACCCAGCCCTTCCTTCTGGTACAGCTCTTGCTCCTGCGCATGCAGACCAGCGCGGCGCGTTAGCAACGCGACACCAACATTACGCGACCGCACACGTCAACAACGCAAGGCAAACGTTACGCGACCACGTTAACGCAACACAACCACGTTAACGCAACGCTAACGTTAAGGCATACATACAATTTAAAACGGCACGTAGCACACCCAAGCGCATATAATCACAACTCAGACACCGCCACCCACCGCCGCCGCACTGCGATCAAGGCGACCACCGCGATCACTGCCACCGCCACATCCACCACCGCCACATCCGCTACCGTCACTGCCGCTACCGTCGCCGTCGCCACCGCTACCGCCGCCATCACCGTCATCACCGCCGGTCGGCGGGCATCTCGTTTGGAGAGCGCTCACCTCTTTGAGGATCCTCTTGTTGAAGAACTGCTGCAACTTCTCATTGCAGTAGTTGATGCAGAACTGCTCAAAGCTGTTGTGCTCAAAGTACTCTGCGAAAGAAGACATTTTTATCGATTTCGTTAATTAAAAAGTCTCCCTAATTTGTCGTATGTATGTGCATATGTTTAACTTCTTTCGCGCCGTACGTAGCCAACAGTGCTAATCGGAGGTGCGTGTTGATTTTAAATGTAGAGGGAAAACCCGGAGGGCCCGGAGAAAAATCCACGCGGGGGAAGGAAAACGTGCGCCGACCTTCAGCGTACGCAGAGCGCGGGCGAGCAGTTGCAGGCCAACCAAGCGCAAGTGCCCGCTCTGACTACGCCATCTGTGCCCGCGTATGCCCACGAGCACCCGCGTGCGTGTACCTGTGCGCCAGTGCCCGCTAGCGAGTGCCCGCGTGTGCTAGCATACGCCTGCTTGCGAGTGCCCGCGTGCGTCAACATGTGTGCCAGCGTGTGTGCCAGCGTGTGCCAGCGTGTGTGCCAGCGCGTGTGCCTACGTGTGCCTGCGTGTGCAAGCGTGTGTGCCAGCGTGCGTCAACATGTGTGCCAGCGTGTGTGCCAGCGTGTGCCAGCGCGTGTGCCAGCGCGTGTGCCTGCGTGTGCAAGCGTGTGTGCCCACGCGCGTGTGTGTGCGAGCGCCTGCGTGCGCGCGCCCACCGAATCCGGCGATGTCGAGAACACCGATGTAGTGAGCCGACTCGGTGAAGGGGAAGCAGCGGTTGACGCGGTCGACGACGTGGTCGAAGAGGCGGCTGTAGATAGCCTTGGCCAGGGCGTCGCGCGCGCTGTTCGCCTGCTCCACCTTCAGGGGCACCCTGCAAGCAAAGACAAAGATCCCCCGAATAGCCTCAATGGACTTGTGGGATATTCTAAACTAAACTATGTTTTATTTTACCTGCGAAGGCCCACAGAGCTGTGTGCACACGGATACACGTACACGCACGCACACACGCACACACACACGCACGCACGACCACACACACGTACACGCACAACAACAATAACAACCGCCATTCGCCACTAAGTGGCGGTGACGTCACCACGCGCTTGTGCCAGGCTATGTGCATGATGAGGCCACGTGAAGTGTCGAACGCCCGCTGGCAGGAGGTCACGGGCAGCCCAGGTGCCACGGGTCGACTGACCGAGATGACTGAGATGACTGCTGATGCACCACCTGTGCCCCCTACTGTGCCAACTTGCTGTACTTTAGCCACCCAGCGCTCCGTTCGTTGTTGTGATACGCACATACACACACACATGCACGTACACACAACAGCAACAACCGCCATTCGCCACTAAGTGGCNGTGACGTACCACGACGCTTGTGCCAGGCCATGTGCACCTCGAGGCTACGCACACACACGCACACACACACACACACGCAGACTCCCGGCTCACTTGATGACGGTGCCCTTGACGCCCCCGAGGCCATGATGCGCGAGGTGAGGCTCTCGCACAGATCCTCCTGGTCCAGGCCCAGCAGCTCGGCCGTGTGCTGGAGGTACGCCGAGCAGTCGGAGCTCACCATGCACCCGCCTGCGCGCGCACACACACACAGATCTCCCGTGTAGCCTTTACAAACTTTTGTTTTATCAGGTAAGGCTCCGCTGAGCTCTTTTTCACAAGCGACCTGGGGCTATCACCCATGCCAAGGTGCGCGCTTGTTGAAGCCTTTTTGGCCTAGGCTTATAAATGAGGACGATGATTTATAGCGAGGTCGGGTCCGCGTGCTTAGAAGGGTTTGAGCCGCGGGTTGTCAAACTTCGCATGCCCGCGACCAAATCGTCACAAAAGCGTAAGACCTCCGGAGAAGCCGAGCGGATTTGAAGAGGCGCGGTGCTTGGCCGGGGATGCCACCGCACAACGCCAGGCTGACGGAGGCGGCCGTGGGAACCAACTCTGTGGTGGCCAGCAGTGCGGCAATATCAACGAGAGGAAATATAAACTATTTTTATTTTACCAGCTAAGGGCCTGACTGAGCTAATATGCAGCTTTTTTCAAAAGCGACCTGGCTGCCACACGTAATGACGGCTCAACAAAGTGGCCGTATCGTCATCACGTGCACATTTATAGCAGCAGCCAAACAACCCTAAACGCCGTGATGTTGATTTTTAAATGTGGAGGGAAAAACCGGAGGACCAGAGAAAAATCACGTGACCATGGCGTCGTCTCCTTGCGTGTCGGAATTGGAATCAAACCTATGCACTCACGACCTCCTGTGTACCAGGCGAGGTAGTTAACATCTGCCACCATGGTTGGGGCGAGTGTC
The DNA here is from genome assembly GCA_018977245.1 of Lethenteron camtschaticum. NCBI lineage: Eukaryota > Metazoa > Chordata > Hyperoartia > Petromyzontiformes > Petromyzontidae > Lethenteron > Lethenteron camtschaticum. The sequence goes on from MU249629.1 coordinate 2,086,316, forward strand.
GTTAGTGAGCAGCGCCTACGAAGGCCAGAACGGCACACGAGGGGTGGGTGGCCAGCACCACGCCCAGCCGCCTTGTCTCTCCAGTGGCGAGTTTTTAAGCCCCGCACAGGTCCTCGTTCAAGGCCGAGTCGACCTAGGGGAGGCCCAGGACTGGTTCAAATAATCGTTACTGACGTTGGCCATGAGCGGAATCGAACTGGGTCGCGGTTCGAGCGCAGCTCGCTAACCACTATACACACAAAGATCCCCCTATAGCCTTAACAGACTTAGGGGCAAGTGCTGTTAGCGAGCACCTATGAAGGCCAGACGGCACACGAGGGGGTGGGTGGCCAACACCACGTGACGCCTTTGTCTCCCTAGTGGCAATGTTTACACACCGCACTAGGTACTCATTTGAGGCTGAGTTGGAGGCAGATAATCGTCACTGGTGTTGGCCGTGAGCGGGAATCGAACTCGTGTCGCTGGGTTCATAGCGCAGCGCGCTAACCGCTACACTATCGCTCCCCTATACACACACACGCATGTACAAACGCACGTACACACACACACGGACGTGCACACACACACGGGGGTCACCTTCCTTCCCTTCCCTTATCTCTCCTCGCCGTGGGTTTCTCACCCGAGGTGGAGCCAGCCTCCTGGAAGTCGACGTTGCCCAGGTGCAGCACCCCGGCGACGACGCGGAAGAGGTTGAGCTTCTCGTCGCGGTTCAGGCCGATCTTCTCCATGGCCTGGCACATGCGCGCGTAGTCCCGCACGTCGTCCAGCATGGGGTCCTTGAGCGCGCCGCCCTGACGCAGGTGCTGCCCGGTGGGAGGGGCGGGGGCGGGGGCGAGGGGGGGGGGGGGCACCGCCATCACAAACCGCCGATCGCCACACGCACGACGCAGCTGCGTGCCGAGCGACCGGCGCTAGGATTGCGCGATTGTCGGAAAGCCCCCAGACCCCCGGGCTTGTCACCTGCCGCAGAACTTCAGGAGACACGCAGCTCCGTGGGCTCGGGCCACCTCCCCCCCCCCCCCCCCCACCCCCCCCGCCCTCCTCAGTGCTGTCAACTCCTTCGAGAGAAAAGTCAACGGATTTGGTCGCGTTCGCTCTGACGAATTCCGTCATTGAGACACCCCCACAAGTGACAATATCGCTGTCGCCGTGACCCTGCCCCTCCTAACTCAATCGTCCACCCTCTCACCTCCCCTTGCCACTACTACCACCCCCTCGCTCGTAAGTTCCCCACCCACAGGTCTGGCGAGTCCGTTGAGGCTAGCGGGGGGGAAATCTTTGTCTTTCGACGCCGTCGCTGCACAGCACCGCAAAGCACAACCGTGAACAAACGCACTCCACAGCAGGGCGGCGCGAGGCGACCTGGACGGCCGCCCACTGCCCCTCCCCCCCCCACCTGTGCAGCCGGGTGCGGGACAAGAGGCACGGGCTCGGAGCCGATCATTATCCCGACTTAACCCCCGCGCGTGACAGCAGGCCGGACAGGAGAGAGAACACGGGGGACGTGGAGCAACGCGGCCTCACGGGGAAAGGTAAAAGTGTCGGGGGGATGGGAGGGATGGAGGGGATCACCGCACCACAGCACGCGGATGGAGCTCAGCGGCCAACGTCGGAGTTTCACACCACGAGCCCGCTGCCATCGTCCCAAAGCCACCGGATATTTAAGCGTGTTGCCCCCATCCTCCCCCACCGTGTCTCTTAAAATACCGCTCCGTTGACGGCGTCATCCGCGCAAAAGTGCGTGATTTCTGAAAGTCTTTGTTGCCTACATTTAATAAAAATCACTGCGATGATTTATAGCGGAGGTCAGAGTTCGCCGGTGTCTATCTGGCGCGATTAGCTTAGGCATCAAATGATGCGTGGATTTTACCATTTGACGTCGATCCTTACAGACACCGCAACGCGTGCCCCGAATCGCTTGGTTAAGAACCGTTTGAGCCGCGAGTTGCCAAACGTCGGTTGCTTGTCGACCGGGTTGGAGGCGGCCACGGGAACCAACTCCGTGGTGGTCAGCAGATGGGCGGTGGGCAAAATAAACTGTAGGAAATAAAACTATTTTTTATTTTGCCACTAAGCTTGTAGCTCTTTTTCAGAAGCGACCTGGCTATCATCATGTGAAATTTATAGCAGCCAAATAATCTAAACGCGTGTTACTAAATGTGGAGAAAAACCGGAGGACCCGGAGAAAAATCCACGCGACCACGGGGAGATGGACATGCAAACTCCAAATATACAGCAGCAGGCGTCAGGGTCGGGTATCAAAGCCACGGTCTCCTGTATACCAGGCGAGGCAGTCAACATCTCCCCACCGTGGCGCCCCAATGATATCCATTGTTATATTATTATATTATGTTATTATGTTTTATTATTTTATTACTTCCCTTCTACGTGACTTTACCGAAAGAACCAAGAAGATATCCATTGTTGTAGTACACTCCCACGCTCCCTCGTCTTCGCTCGCCGTACCTTCGCCAAACCCGCCACATCGGCCGGCGCAGTAAAGTGGGGTGAGGGGTCCAGTNGGGGGGGGAAGGGGGGCGGGGGGAAGGGGAAAGGGGGGGAAGAGGGGCGGGGGTCTCCGCGCATGGACGGCGACTGCCCCTAAACCCTAAACCCATCGGGCTGATCCCCGAGCTGGCGTGGGACGCTCGCTGTGTGAAACCGTGACGTCGGCCCGGCTCGTCGTGGCATTTTACCGAACCGGGTGGCAGTGGGGGGGGACGGGCNGGGGGGGGGGGGCTCACCTCCGCCTCCTTAGAGCGCGCGTGCGGAGGGCACAGGACCGACAGATTCAGTGTGCACCACGTGGAAACTATTAAACTTGTCAAATATTTATTTTGTATTTTACTCGGTCAGGCGCACTGAGCTGCATAGCTCTTCTTCACAAGCCATGGTTAAGTAGTCATAATCATCATCGCCATCAATTATTATTTATACCGTGCCTCCCATGCAGTACATCTAGATGGGCCAGTGAGCGAGTGAGCGCAGACCAAATACGATCTCCAAAGACTAAACTATAAAGTAAACTAATTTTATTTCACCAGGTAAGGCTCATTCAGAAGAGACTAGGTCACACGTAATGATAGGCCAACGACATGACATCATCACGTGGAAATGCATATCAGCTAAATCCTATCAACGTGTGATGTTGATTATAAATAGGGGAAAAACCGGAGGACCCTTAGAAAAATCCACGCGACCACGGGGAGAGAGACACGCAAACTCCAAATATACAGCAGGCATAAGGGTCGGATCGAACCCACGACCTCTTGTATACCAGGCGAGGTAGTTAACATCTCCTAGCCACCGTGATGATGATGAGAGAGAGAGACACGCAAACTCCAAAAATACAGCAGGCATCAGGGTCGAGATCGAACCCACGACCTCCTGCATACCAGGCGAGGTAGTTAACATCTCCTAGCCACCGTGATGATGATGAGAGACACGCAAACTCCAAATATACAGCAGGCATAAGGGTCGGGATCGAACCTACGACCTCGTGTATACCAGGCGAGGTAGTTAACATCTCCTAGCCACCGTGGTGTGGACAACCTGCGGGCCGCAACGCAGATGCCGCAGCCACATGGCAATCTTGCTCTATCTGTCCGAGGATGTCCCAGCTGTACTAATTCATAGCAAGAGTGTATTCGGGTTAGCTGTGCTGGGGAATTAGTCCCAATTGGTTTAATCGGCCCAACCTCCTCCCTCATACAGTTACCACCAGTGCGACCGATTACAATTACCAACCGGGAATGGAACAAGTTGTGGAAACTTGTCTATGGGACCTGTTTGCCAGCATCGGAAAAATTATTGCCAGAAAGGGTGATATCTATTATTATTTTTCATCACTGTAGAAACATCCATGTAGAGTATTTGGCTGCAATAAACTTCCACGTGATGATAAGCCACTTCGTTGAGCTATCACTTTGTGGCCAGGTCGCTTCTGAAAAAAAGAGCGGCGTTGCTCAGTGGGCCTTAGCTGGTAAAATAAAAAAGTTTCGATTTAAAGCTTTCGTGACTGCAGGGATTCGTCTTAAAGCTTGGTTCTTTGGTAAATCACGTAGAAGGGAATNAAAAAATAAAAAAAACATAATAAAGAATTCTCACGACGTTTCGGCCACAACGCAAGCAGCCGTCCTCAGGTGAAGACCAGACTGTTTAATTATTTTATTATTTCCCTTCTACGTGACTTTACCGAAGAACCAAGAAGATGAATCCCTGCAGTCACGAAAGCTTTAAATCGAAATTTTACACACACACACACACTCGCCCGCAAAGTTCACTCATCATTTATAACACTTGTTTACGCAGGAAAGCCACACAGGAGTCTCTTAGAGAGTTCCTGCCAATATTTTTTGTCGCAGTTGTGGTGGGCGTGATGCTGTTGCTGCTACTCTGTGCGATGGATCCCTGTTGAGGAATTGGTAGGTAGATTTTTTTCAGCACTGGGATGTTTTTGTCAAACAACCAGTTACATTGTTACGTGGTTGTCTTTGGCCGTGGGAGTTGGAACCCAGAGATAACCCAAGCAGAACAGGGGGAGAGAAAGCGAGAGAGATAGAGAGCGAGAGCACACACAAACAGAAAGGCGCCCGATACAGGAATCAAACCAGGCGCTTATTGCCACGAGGCGTCTTGAGGGCGGCCGCATTTAGATGCTCAATAAATAAATCCACATTGCGTCGCACTGACCCGCACAGAGACCCACTCACAAAAGTCTCAGTCTTCATACAGAGACCGATAATAACCCATAGATTCACATCGAGACCACTTATGCCCTCATAAAAGTAAATGTGCTCACCGTTTCCCTGTGACAAACGGTCGCACGGAACCGCGATATTAACCTCAAAATTGTATTGAACTGTGCTGCTCAATGCAGGCCAACAGGCTACACTGTCGGTCCATATCCTTCAGGATCTTCAACTCATTTCTTGACGGCTGATTTTTGTCTTCAGTTTGTCGTCCTGACCCCCGCACTTCCGATTAGCGCGGTTGCCTACGTGCGGTTCGAAATAGGTTCCACACACACACACATACCCACACCACCACCATATTACTACCCCAGCCAACACCACCACCACCGCATACTAGATTGAAAACTAATTTTGATTTGAAGCTTTCGTGACTGCAGGAATCCATACTCTTTGGTTCATTCGGTAAAGTCACGTGGGTAGAAATAAAATAAAATAAATCACTATCTACGATTTTTTTCTACCTACGTGACTTTACCGAAAGAACCAAAGAGTATGAAAACTAATTTCTAGAATGAAAACGCATTTCTTTGGAATGGCTTTTTATGTCAAGTTTGTTGTCCTTCGCCCCGGCACCTCCGATTAGCCGGCTACGTACGGCGCGAAATAAATTCAACGTACGCACGTACAATATACAGGTACGTACGTAACGCCGCCGGCATGAAGGATTTATCAGAGGACGTTCGAACGCTCGGAACACCGTAAGACGTTAGGCGTCGTCAAAAAGAAACGCCATCCGACGACAATACATCAGCGGGTCGCGACGTGAATCGCTGGAGTGGAATTTTCGTCGGAATTATCTGCCCGGCAAAACCTTGGGGGGGGGGGGGGCAGTGCCGATAGTCGGCCGATAACGAGCTCCCCACCACGGGATATTATTTATCCGAAGCGACTCGTTTGGACGTGACGGGCAGACCGGCGTGCTCCTCTCTCCGCACAGACGGACTTCTCACCCCCCCCCCCCCCCCGACGGACTTATTGTCGCGGGACAGGTGAATCACACCCACCCTGACATTCCAATTTTCCTCTAAAAAAAAAAATACGTGCCCCGGAGCGAGATTAATCCCAGATATATTTTTTCTACACCCCCCCCCCCCNACACGCACTCTCGCTTGGTCGTAAATCCCAATTTGGAACAGAGGGCCGGAACGTGTCGGTTACGCGCGGGTGGTAATTCCGCACGTGTGCGCATCATCCTCACTCCGCTCATCTTCTTCTTTTTCTTCGCCGCGCTCTCTTGAGCTTTGTTGCATTCCCGGAGTAATCTGCAAACTACCGCAGGCGTTTCTGAACCGCGCGCGACCTTAGCAGGAGGTTAGCGCCGATTAAAAAATGCTTCTCCTCAACGGCCGCGCTGCTGCCACCGTTGCTCAATGTTCTTCGCACGCGTTGATTTCACCAAGGCAAGAAACGCACGCCGTCCAAAGCATTGCAGTTCCCTTTGCAAAATCTTTGTTTATCCTGGAGATAATCCGACGGGCAATGAAGCTCTTTTTAAATCCTTTATATTAAGTTCACTTGCGCGCTTGCTTGCGCGCTTACGTCCGTGCAAATCTTTCGGTCGTTTTTAACCCACTTCCCGTGATCCAATCGAGCTGACATTTTCCACACAGACTCGTTGTGCGTGACAATTAATGTTCGTGAAATTTTTTTTCCAAAATTTTACACTTTTTAGGACAAAAATATTATACTTAATTACCAATTGCTTAATGGTGCCATGCAATCATCTGACCCATAGGTGCAGCCATCTCAAGCCAGAGGACGAGAGAACTCAAGCCGCCACGCATATAAAGGATTTATAGTGAAAAACTTTGTTTTTACGGGTTATACTTGTTCACGGATGTGTCCAGTCGGGGCGGGTCAGATCGTACGACAAAAAACGACCAGAGTGCCAAGTAGAGGAAAGGGAAGCAAGTCACTAAAAATAAATACGTAACGCAGATAAGTTAAATTGCATAAGGACACCAATTCTCAAGCTTGGGCAAGGCAGCAAAACAACAGCTAGAACAGTCCCAGACCACACCAAGACGACACACAGTCCCCTAAATAACACTGCACATTAAAAAGTCACTTTCGATACGTGGGTCATGTACGTATGTTTGTTGAACTTCTTTCGCACCGTACGTAGCCAACCGTGCTAATCGAGGTGCTCGGGGGTGGGGACAGGGCACTAAACTTAACTCTTAAAGCAGGATAAAAGTTACACAAATCACATTTGTGAATGCAGTTGCGTCCTCTTGCTCAACTCACTTGGCACATTTGACTCGAAAAACCCAGCTTTGTGTAAACCCGGTAACAGAACGGCACTCGTTGCGCAAGGCCTCACACCGTCTCAACTCACGTTGGAGGTCCTGCCAAGTGTTTTTTCAGAAGGGGAGGAGGCACGTTACTACTGCCGCTGCTGTTTGTGTGATCCCAGGTGGAGAAAAGTTTGCAGTTAATTGTTCCCGCACCTCCGATTAGCACGTTTGGCTACGTACGGCGCGAAAGAAGTTCAACATACATATATAAATACATTACTATACACTACATACTACACTACTATGCACTGCACTATACACTAGTCTTTACTTCACTACTTTAAACTACACTACACCACTATACTACATAAAAAAACTAATTTCTTTAGAGCTGCTTGTAGTTGTGTTTAGTTTGTTGTCCTTCCCCCCACACTTCAATGGCACGGTTGGCTACGTACAACGCGAAAAAAATTCAACATACATACACACGAAGATACACTACATACTACACTACTATACACTACTCTATACATCACTACTATACACTACACTGCACACCACTAATATACACTACACCACTAAATTGCATTGAAAACTCTTACAACTGCTTTTTTGTACTCTTTGGGTCTTTCGGTAAAGTCACGAAGATAGAAAAATAATTTTAAAAATAACGACGTTTCGATCGCAACACAAGCAATCGTCCTCAGGTGAAAAAACATTGCAAGGGAGCTGCTGAAGCAGGTTGTTACATAGGCCTAAGATGGGTGCAGCCCAAGGGTGAGTGGGCCGGGGTTAGAGAGGGAAGATCCAGGACACCCCAAAGTTGTTGGCTGGCCGTTGTATCGTGAGTGTGTGCCCACTGCGTTAAAATAATGATCAGCCACGGCCGAGGTATTGGTCCTACCGTGTTTCAGATCTGCCTTGTGTTCACGAACAAGGTCCGAGACATGTCGCTTAGTTTCTCCAATGTAACTACTGCCGCAGCCACAGCTTCGTTTGTAGACACCGGGGTATTGCATGTCAGGGATCACATCCTTCACATATGGGATCAGATCACGAATTTTATGTACTGTATTGAATCGAACCTGGATCTTGTGTTTGCTCATGATTTTGGAAATATTTTTGGTAACCCCTGCTAAGTATGGCAAGGTGATGGTTTTGATTGGATCCTCAGATGGTTCTCTCCAACGGTTGGGATGATTGTGTCGTCCGAATATCCATTCATCTTGAGGGCTTGGTGTACGTGCTCCAGTTCACTGGCTTGGTGATGGTCTGAAATATGGTGTAGAGGGAATTCTTCTGGGCTGGATGGTTGTAGGAGTCAGGTTTTAGGTCGGCATCCGTGTGGGTGGCTTTCCTGTAGACAGTGTCCCAATGAGCCATCTGGTCTCTTCTCGATTAAAACATCCAAGAATGGTAACTTGCCATCCTTTTCCACCTCCATGGTGAATTTCATGGATGGGTGTATGGAATTGATGTGGTTGAAGAATTGGTTCACAGCTGGTAGGCCATGTGGCCAGGTGACAAACGTGTCATCTACGTATCTCTTCCACAAGGAAGGACTTTTTTGTGTTTAGTTTGTTGTCCTTCCCCCGCACCTCCGATTAGCACGGGTGGCTAAGTACGGCGCGAAAGAAGTTAAACGAACGTACATGTACGTACAGCACTGCGACGTTGTTTGGTCAACACCGGTTACATTGTACGTTTTTTTTTATCAATGGGAGGACACCGAAGAGCCCGGAGAAACCCAATGTAGAACAGCGGGGGAGTGAGAGAGAGAGAACGTAAACAAACTCCACACAGAGAAACGCGCTCGAGACGGGAATCGAACTCAGGAGTTTCTTGCTGCGAGGCGCGAGCGTCACCATATTTCTGCACACGGCACACCACGTCCGGCGCGGTGCATCTCACTTTACCCGCGACTACGACTCACAAATCCTTACCCAGTCCGCCAACGGCACCCCCGAAAATACCGAGCGAGGAAATTAAGCCGTGCCGACGATGATAGCCATGGTGAAATAGTCAATCATCATCACTTTTTATTTGTACCGTGCCTCCCATGCAGTACATCTAGAGAGGCCAGAAAAAATGGAAAATAACGGGTAATTAAATTTTACCAGGTAAGGCCCACTGAGCTATGTAGCTCTTTTTCAGAAGCGACCTTCCCACAGATGATAGCCCAACGAAGTGACTTGCCGTCGTGTGGAAATTTATAGCAGTCAAATTCTCTAAATGCACGTCCACTCTAAATGTGGAGGGAAAACCCCGAACACCTGGAGAAAATCCACGCGACCCATGGAGAAGACATGCAAACTAGAAATATACAGCAGGCGTTAGGGTCGGGCACGAACCCACGATCTCCTATATACCAAGTGAGGTAGTTAACATCTCGCTACTATGGCACCAGACAAAACAGACAAAACAGCGTCAACCATTCACACAACAAATGAGAACAAACAAAAGCTGAAGAGCTAAGCTGTGCTTGGAGACTCGGAGCAGGCAGAGGCATTTTGAACACAGACATTCGGTTTGCGCAGTAAGGGCTGATGACCTATGCAGATCTTTTCTCACCGGTGTCCAGCCCAGACGTGGCCGTCGGCAATAGCGAAAATTACACAGGGGTCGCACGGGTAGGCGAATTAAACAATCATACGATTAATTAAACTCATACATAGACTCAGACTCAATCATGCACGAGTTCAATCGTACATAGACTCGAACAGAACAGACGAATATCTTTTTTTTTTAAAGCAACATAATTATTATAACAGTGTGTTCTAGATTTGAAGCTTTCGTGACTGCAAGGATTCATATTCTTAGGTTTTTTCGGTAAAGTCACGTAGGTAAAAAATAAAAATTTATAAAAGTAAAATAAAAATAAAAATCACGACGTTTCGGAGGCAACACAAGCTTCCGTCTTCAGGTGGAACCGTCACAGCACGACTGCTACAGCAGTCTCCGAAACGTCCTGATTTAATTTTTATTTTACTTTATTAATCTTAATTTTAATTTTTTACCTACGTGACTTTACCGAAAAAACCTAAGAAATAANATGATAATTGGTTCTTTACCTTCTATCTGGCAACAAAACTGACACCTTTTGCAAGGAGTCATGTTTGCATAGACCGCAATACCTGCAGTCATACAAACNAAAAAACATAACTCTGATAATGTGCACTGTCCTTGAAGTTGATTGGTCCACACCGAGACAGCTTTCCTTGTCTCATATGGGTTGGACCAGATGGCNCGCTCATCTGGTCCAACCATATGAGACAAGGAAAGCTGTCTCGGTGTGGACCAATCAACTTCAAGGACAGTGCACATTATCAGAGTTATGTCTTTTGTTTGTATTATGACTGCAGGTATTGCGGTCTATGCAAACATGACTCCTTGCAAAAGGTGTCAGTTTTGTTGCCAGATAGAAGGGTAAAGAACCAATTATCATATTTTACTGGCAAATGAGGTCCCATAGGTAGAATATGTAACAGTGTGGTTTAGCGGTGGCTGAGTGGCGGGAGAGGGGACGCGTACCTGGGCGCTCTTGCGGTTCTGGGGGATTTTCCCGTCCGTGTCTTTGCAGGAGAAGTAGCTGGTACAGCCTCGGTTCAGGTACTGCTCGGCAAAACACACGCGCACCACAGTTACACCCGGCACCGTCGCCGCGGTTACGCCCGGGAGCGTCGCCATGGGTACACCCGGCACCGTCGCCGCAGTAACGTCCGGCGGCGTCGCCACGGTTACGCCCGGGAGCGTCGCCGTGGTTACGCCCGGCGGCGTCGCGGAGGTGCGGGAGTGCCCATCGGAGGTGCGGAGTGTTCATCGGAGGTGTGAGTCTCAAGACCATTTTCAGGAGGTCCTGCCGAGTTTTCACTGCAGGGGGTGGGGTCGATGCTGCCAGGCACAATCCCAACCGAGTTCAACCGAGTACAGGATTCCCTCGTCACTCGCGAGGGGCACGTTCCGGAGATGCTCATGAATAGCACATTTCGCGAATAGTGATATTGGCCTACGAAAACCTACCTTCTTAATGAATGACATTCAATGAATACATAAAAAAGCATTCTCTCTCATAGCTTTATCTCTCATCACTTTATCTCTCACGCTTTACCTCATCACATTCTCTCTCATCGCTTCATCTCATCACTTTCTTTCTCCCCCTCTCTCTCGACGCAGCAGCCGTGCAGAGAGTTCCAGACACGATTCACGGACACCCAAAATCGCGGTGCTATGCATGCGGCTTCGTGAATGAGGGAAAACTGCAACGGGTTGCAACACGACAGGCCATCGTGTCCCAACGATGCTCGCGTCAACGCGCGAGCCGAGCCCGAGATGGCCGCGACAACGATCGGCGCGTTCCCGCGTGGGGGGGCGAGGGTGTCCGTCGCAGACTTTCGCACAAGCACGGAGACTTAAATCGAAGCTGAGGAGGAACAAAAAAAAAAAACGCACGAAACGTCGGCGACATCTTCATCCCCTCCGAGCCTCCTGCAGGTTCCAGAGAAAGTGAACAACAGCACAAAGGAAGGGTCATCTCGGCAAGAGCAGCAACACACACGAGAGAAAAGCACGGATGCCAAACACCATGGGATATCTCCTGAACAAAGGCACTCTCCGACAGAGCTCTCAACACAATCGTNGCATCAGACCCCCCTCCTCCAGCCCTCCACCTCCACCACGTAACCTCCACCAGTCAACCAACACACCACTTCCACCACAAAACCACTCTCAAATGGCTTCCATAAAAGCCTCCATCCAACAACCCTCCGCCAGGTTACCTCCTCCGCCACACAACCGTCCATCACATTACCTCACCACATGACCTTCTCTANTTACAACTCTCCGCCAGATTACCGCAACTCCATTAGCACGGTTGGCTACACGTGCTCAACATACGTACCTCCTCTACACGACCCTCACCAGATTACCTTGACTACATGACCCTCTACCAGATCATCTCATCAAAATTCTCCATCAGACAACCCTCCACCAGGTTACTTCCTCCACCATGCAACCCTCCACCAGATCACCATTACAATATTACCTCATTCTGCGACTCTCCACCAGATTATCTACTCAACAAAATCCTCCATCAAACAACCCTCCACCAGCTTACCTCCTCCACCTGCAACCCTCCACCAGACCATCATCACAATATTACCTTCACTATGCGACTCTCCACCAGATGATNTACTCAACAAAAGCCTCCATCAAACAACCCTCCACCAGATTACTTCCTCCACCTGCAACCCTCCACCAGATCACCATTACAATATTACCTGCATTCTGCGACTCTCCACCAGATTATCTACTCAACAAAAGCCTCCATCAAACAACCCTCCACCAGATTACTTCCTCCACCTGCAACCCTCCACCAGACCACCATTACAATATTACCTTCACTATGCGACTCTCCACCAGATGATCTCAACAAAATCTCCATCAACAACCCTCCACCAGCTTACTCCTCCACCTGCAACCCTCCACCAGACCACCATCACAATATTACCTTCACTATGCGACTCTCCACCAGATGATCTCAACAAAATCCTCCATCAAACAACCCTCCACCAGCTTACCTCCTCCGCCATGCAACCCTCCACCAGATCACCTTCACAACATTACCTCCACTGCAGGACCTCCGCTGCAAACCCTCCGGACTACCACATTACCTCGCCTCTGCACCCGGCTCGCCGAGGATATTGAGCAGGCGTCCCACACGAGCACCCCCCCCTCCCTCCCCTCTGCCATCCACATTTAGCGCACTCGACGCTAGCGATGACTTAGGGGGGAGGGACGGAGGGTGGGGGGGGAGGGGGCGTGCGACGCCACCACGGTGGCCCATAAACGCTAGGACTCGGAGGGGTTAGGATGACTGCCCAGGGGACGCGAGGACAACACCACCCAGCACCCGCCCTGCGAACACCACGGAGGGGGGGGGGGGAAGACCACACCACCACCGCCACAGACACGGAAGGACCAGGGGAAGCGGAGTAGCACATGAGATGCGCGCGTGATGATAGGTTTGTTGTGGAAGGGGTCACTTTGCGTAGGGTCTCGTGCCCGTGCGGTCGGTGCAGGGTCGGTGCCAGCCGGGTGCCAGGCCGGACCCTGCACCACCAAATGTCGCTTCGGCCCAATTCGGTTCACTCTCCTTTGAGGGGAATTACTTATATGTTGGATTCCCACACGACAGCTCTATTGCTACTCCCCCCCCCCCACCAATGGGAGAGACGCTGGAGCCGGAAACACGTCCTAAACTTTTTGATCATCCGAATAAAAAAAAAAAATTTGTCAGGATGCATGTCGTACTTCTTTCGCACCGTACGTAGCCAACCCGTGCTAATCGGAAGTGTGAAGTTTAGCCGTCGCAGGAAGTGACGTCACAACTTCCACGTCACACTTCCGTGTTTCCCCTCCCCCCACTAACAATGGATTCATGTCCATGAGAGCGCCCAGGGCCAAGTTAAATGATCACGAAAATTCCCCCACCCCTCCCCCCAAAATAAAAAGTCAAACCCTAAACTCACCCCGAGCGCGCGTTGATTCTAAACCAACGTGGAGCCCTGTGTCGACCGCCACAGACTACGGATATGTTTAAACGGTAAAACGAAAAATTTACGTCGCGCGCGTCGGATAACGGTCTGATCGATGTTCCCCATCAGTCCCCCGTCCGTGTGCCTTGTTCACTAGCCTGGCACGGGGTGTGCGGTTGATCAAGCGAGGCCTACTGCGCGCCGGACTGAACCGCGGGCTCGTTGTCTGCGTCATTAAAAACGACCGTCACCGCACGCCGATTTTTACCGCTGCCTGCAATTCGCCGAGGCGGCATATTTGAGCGAAAACTGTTTTTCTCCCGATCGCCTTTAAAGTGCTCGCGAGCGGTAATGGACGGTGTTTCGCCACGGGGCGTTTTGTCGCGCCGTTATTCGTTGTTTTTTGCGGATTTTACGGTTACATTTGTTTGCGTTTTTTTATCGTTTCCCTACATCACCGTCTGTACCCTAATGTCCAATTCAGCACAGACAGACGACGGTCTAGTTCACTAAAAACGACTGCTCCTCCTAATTAACGCCAGTGGGCACCCACGTAATGGATTCTACTTGGGTGGCCAACGCTCAAACTGAAGGGCCGTCCATTCCGCTTTCTTTTTTTGCCCGGGGAGATCTCCTTGGTTGCGCGTCCGCACGCCGCTTACGCGACGGAGTGCCGCTTACGCATTGGAGTAAACGCGGAAGAGAGCGGCACTATCCGTGACCAAGTCGGTCGACGGCCGAACAAACGAGCGATCATCCCCCCTCCTGAGAGAGACCTGTCGACGCTCGCGACCAGACGAAGAGACAGCGAGAACGCCGCGGTGGCCGCAAGAGGCTCGCTCCCCCTGTTCCCCAGAGCTCATGACCCCAACCACCACCACCAACCCTGGCTCTGGACACACCTGAGAAAGCACCCCCCCCCCGCCATGTGAGTATGAGCGAGCGAGCAGCAGCAAGCGCCCAGCCTTGTTAGTGAAGCACCGCGGCAGCGGCCAGCAGCAGCAGCAGGCGGCTCCGCCTAACAGAGAGGTCACGAGAGGTCGTGTACCTTCCGAGAGCACAAGTAATCGGTCGCATCTGACACTTTGAGTGCACGCAAAACGATGAGGAAACCCACCGTCGCAACGGGAGAACACGTAAGGGCTGGAATCGAATATAAATAACGTGGAGGTGCGATTAACTGAGACACTGGAATGGGCTCCTTCTTCTTCGTGCGGCTGGGGAAAGCAGCTGTAGTTCGATGTCGAGGTTAGCGTTCCATTCAACAGCTTCAGGTGAGAGAGGGTGAGTGGTGGCGATGCCACGGGGGAATGGATCTCTCGGGGCCAGGAGTTCGGTGGTACGTGAGGTGATCGTCTAACCTGGGTGGTTGACCACGGTCACAATTTGAGCTAATCTCCCTCACGTTCCACTTACTAAACCAAAACTGTTTTATATAATACCAGGCAAGGCCCACTGAGCTATGTAGCTCTTTTTCAGCAGCGACCTGGCTATCATCATCATCATCATATAGACATTTATAGCAGCCAAATGTTAAAATGCACGTTGATTTGAAATGTGGAGGAAAAAACCTGAGGACCCGGTGAAAAATCCACGTGACCACGGAGAGAGAGACGCAAACTCCAAATATACAGCAGGCATCAGGGTCGAGATCCAACCCACAACCTCCTGTATACCAGGCGAGGCAATTAACATCTCGTCCACCTTTGAAGCAAGTGGCCGCATCTTCCCTGGCCCTGTCCTCAAGCGGTCAGAATGAGCTGGCGGTACTCAAATTGCGATCGCATGTAGCGACAGCGCCCCCCACTGTGAAACCCCTGCAGAGAGAATCTGTGAAACAGTGCCCTCCCTTCGTGATAGCTACGAAAACGGCACGAATACCGTGCGTGATGATGAATCGATTTGATAACAAACTGGCCAACCAACCCACTGCATGACCGCCTCCTGAGTCTTGAGACTCGGTGAGACTATGTCCTGTACGCTGGACTTCTTTCGCACCCTACTTAGCCGACCGTGCTAATCGGAGGTGCAGGTTTATTAGCGGCGAGCGTGTGCGTGAGTCTGCGCCGATTCATCATCAGTACTTAGCTTAGAGGCGCAGTCTAGGATAACATATTTTAAAAAGTAAAAACTGGAGGGTTGCATAAGGGTTAAATAAACAAAAAGTTACTCCAATGGTGACACTGCAACCTTGCCCCGGGGATTTTTTTTGTTTTCTTTAAACAAATAACCAGTGAACTGTACGCTAACATTAGCATTGACTTTCCAAAGGGGACACCCCCCCACCCCACCGCTTCTTACGAGCAGGCTGTAGAGATGGGAGCGTTAAGGCGGTCACGCACTCCGAACCACAGAGCAATAATATCGTTACGACTCATCGATCAAGCAGCTCTGCGCGGCGAGCGTTCCAATCCACTTGCGGCTCACTCCAACACGCTGCGGGCGCGCGAGCTGGGAACCGCACGCGCCACCCATGATTTACGCGCAAAGGAGGGCGGGGGGAGGTGGCATCGTTCCCCGGCGTTGCGAGAGGCTATGATCGACCAGGAATGGAGCGAGTTTCAGCTCGCCACCGCATTATGGGAAAAAGATATCGCGTTGTAATAAATAAGATGTAACGTACGGGGAGTAACGCGCAGTCCGCGATAAAGCGCGAGATGCGTACACAGGGCTGAACTGAGGGCGAGCGTGGGTAGCATTTAGAAGCATCCAGCAGCATCCCAAAGTCTTGTCGTGCGGTGATGCTATGCCGAAACGGCCGTACGACCGCTATATTCCCACTCGCGCAACGTAGCTCCGTTTGCTCGATCGAGTTGTATTCCAATTCGCATCCGCGTGATAAAATATGCATTCCTGAATACATTCATCATCGAGTTACATCCAATTCGCGTCATGAAAACATCATGCGTGACAGGAGAACAGACTGTACGGACCCCCCAGGTCAAACCAGATGACATCCGTCACTTTGGCCGAAAAGGCTTATCTACTGTATCTGGATGTCGTAACGTCATCAGCGGGCAAGTGCGTGGAGTGACGTCACCGCCGTGGCCATGTGACGTCACCGCAATGTGCCGTCACCGCAGTGTGACATCACTGCCGTGGCCGTAGCCTTCATGGTCAGGCCAGCCTCTGGCCTGGTCGCGGCGACGAGCGAGAGCGCAGCGCACACCCAAAGACAGGACAACACGAAAGCAGGTGAGACTTGGGACAGCAGGTAGCGCGGTTTAGCGTGGTTAGTAGGGATAGGGGGAGGAGGTGGAGACAGTGGGAGACGGAGAGTCCACTTGTTTATGGCCTGGGCCCGTCGATTAGAAATCTGCGGAAGTGCCAGCGTCCTCTTTGCCACGGGCGCTCGTTCGCTCGTTCGCTCGTGAAGGGCACACGCACACAAGAGCGGCGTGCACGCACCAAATTAAAATGGCTCCTGGGGTTCACAGGGCCAAGTCCCTGATAGCCGCAAAACTTTACACTGACATTTCACTTACGCCGGGTCATCGTCACGAGAGTCGCCGTGACCTTCCCCTGCGCAGTCAGATGGGACGGACGGACAGACGGACGGACGGACCTACCGACAAGCCACACACGCGCGCACGGGAGAGCCAATGGCCGAGCACTTTCAAGCGCGGCTAACGGAGCGTTTGGCAATGGGAGGAACTGAACGAGCGCTCGGCTGAAGAGGTTGGCCACTTCCTCGACCTCTCGACCTTTCGCCCGCCCACCCGCCCACCCGCCCCGCTACTCACGCGAAACGCGTCAGGGGAGCTCAGGTGGAACGTCTGCCTAATGTCCTCGGGCGCGCCGGCGCAGAGGCGGTAGAAGATGTGGTAGTTGCGCTCGTCCTTGCTCTGCATGCAGATGCGAGACTTCTCCAGCAGGTAGTGCGACACGAAGCCGCCCACCACCGTGTTCTGGTGGAGACGAGGGAGACGGTGTCGTGGGAGGAGGGGGGGAGACAAGGGGGACAGGGGGCATGTGGCAGTCAGGGCTATGATCAGTGGCGATCCACGCGGCACGGCCACACACAGCTCGAGTATGCACGTGTGGCACGTGCGGTGAGCTACGGCGCGTGTAGTGCATGCTGCGTGCCATCCTGTGCTGTGTGCTGTGTCCTGTGGTGCTTGCTGTGCCGGGTTAGGACAGGCCGCACCTTGCCGTTGAAGTGAATCTCCACGAATTTGCCGAAGCGGCTGCTGTTGTTGTTGCGAACCGTCTTGGCATTGCCAAACGCCTCCAGCAGTGGGTTCGCTGCACGGCACAGACGCACGCACGGCACACGAGAGAGAAATATACACGCACAGCAGTGACTCACAGAACACGCAAAAAGACAAAGATCCACCCCCCCCCCCCCCCGTTATAGCCTTAACAGACTATTGGCAAGTGCTGTTAGCGAGTAGCAGCACCTATGAAGGCCGGCAGGTTACACGGGGTGGTGTGGATAACACCACCACCTGTCAACTTTGTCTCCCCCAGGGATGATGTTTACACACCACAACAGGCACTCCTCAAAGGCTGAGTCGACCCAGGCGAGGCCCAGGACCAGTTCAAATATTTGCCAATGTTATTGGTGTGAGCGGAAAATCGGGTCGCCGCTTCGGAGCACAGCGCGCTAACCGCTGCGCCACCGCTCCCCGCACGTGGAAACATACGCGCACGCACACAGAAAGACAAAGGGACAGAGTGTCCGTCATACATGCTTTCAAACTGGTGAAGAAAGTGATGTTAGCGAGCACCTATTAAGGTCGGCACAATGCAAAAGGAGGTGGTGGTGTGGCCAGCACCACGCCCGGCCGCCTTTGTCCCCCCAGTACTAAACTACAACTAAAAATTTATAAAAAATTATTTAGCCAGGTAAGCCCCACGGAGTTATATTGTTGTTTATTAGAAGCGACCTGGCCACAACATGATAGCTCAACAAAGTATCTTATCACATGGAAATTTACAGCAGCAAAATACTCTGAACGCACGTCGATTCTAAACGTGAGGGAAAAACCAGAGGCTCCGGAAAAAAATCACGCCACCACGCCATAAACCTAAAAACGAATTTTTTTTTTTATTTTACCAGGGAAGGCCCACTGAGCTATGTAGATCTTTTGCAGAAGCAATCTGGTCACAAATTATAGCTCAACGAAGTGGCTTATCATCCTCATATAGAAATTCATAGCGTCGATTCTAAATGTGGAGGGAAAACCCGGAGGACCGGAAAAAAATCCACACGACCACGAGGGGAGAGAGAGAGACACACAAACTCCAAATATACAGCAGGCATCAGGTTCCGGATCTAACCCACGACATCCTGCATACCAGACGAGGGAGTTAACATCTCGCCACCGCGCGCGCTCATGTGCACACTGTGTTAGGCGCTCACTCAAAAGGCTCAGTCAACACAGGGAGTGAGAGCCAGGGAACCAGGTTCTTGCTGTGGATCTTTCGTATTCTTTTTGGTTCTTTCGGTAAAGTCACGTAGAAGAGAAATAATAAAATAATAAAATAAAACTTTATAAATAATTCTCACGACGTTTCGGCCACAACGCAAGCAGCCGTCCTCAGGTGAAAGACAGCGTCTGAATGAACACCACATACACTGCAAGCTTGGTGGTGTTCATTCAGACGCTGCTTTCCGACAGACCTGTTCTTCACCTGAGGACGGCTGCTTGCGTTGTGGCCGAAACGTCGTGAGAATTATTTTATTATGTTTAATTTTATTATTTTATTATTTCCCTTCTACGTGACTTTACCGAAAGAACCAAGAAGATTAATCCCTGCAGTCACGAAAGCTTTAAATCGAAATCTTTCGCATTGTTGACTGAAGGATGCAGGTGGCCACTCTGGCCACATGGGGGCGCTAGAGCCTCGCAGTTCCAACTTCCCCGCGCTGCCCCGTTGGATCATCTTGGCTTGGAGTTAGCAACACGGATCGTGCCCCTTCGCTTACCCAGGAAAGCCCTCACACTCCGAGTCTCCCAAGACGCTCGTTTTAGGAGGGCTGCCGCTACGTTGGGATTGTTTGGCCAATATCACTAACGAGTGCGTTCGGAAAACCGGGGAAAACGGAGAAAAGCCAGCACGTACACATACGGGATGGAGATAAACAACTGAAAAAGTTGCCCCACATACAATTTCGCGAATTCAAAGATACGCGGTGAGTCGTCGTTTAACGCGCAGCGGTGTTCACACCACAACGCATTTTCGCGATAACGCAATTCCTGTGCGAGACGCTGACGGAGCGCCGGGCTCGACAAGATAAACGGGGTTCACACCCGAGCCTCTGCTCGCTCGCTCGCTCTCCCCAATGTCCACAAAGTCGAACGGGTTTCCTCACCGCCCGACCCCAACAGGTGAGCACACAGACGGGACATCTCCGGTTGACATCGAGACGCCAGGCCGAGAGACACCGCTGGCGGGTGCGGAGGCTGCCTGCCAAACGAGCGACCGGGCAAGTTTATCATTTATTTAAAAAAAAAATTTTCCCACAATTAATTCCAATTGCTGTGAACCAGTTCCCCGTTTATTTGCTTAAGCAGCTGAGAACTCAAGAGACCAGGAGAGAGTCTCATTAGTAGGAGTGAACTAGGGGGCATCAGACTCCCAGTAGGGGGCAATGATTGCGGAGGGGGGGGGGTGCTGTCCCAATTGAGTGATTCAGACACCTGCATTGGGGCGCACGGTGGCCGAGATGTTAGCTACCTCGCCTGGTGTGCAGGAGGTCGTGGGTTCGATCCCGACCCTGACGCCTCCTGTATATTTGGAGTTTGCGTGTCTCTCTCTCATCATCACGGTAGCTCAGGAGATGTTAACTACTCGCCTGGTGTACAGGAGGTCGTGGGTTCGATCCCGACCCTGACACCTCCTGTATATTTGGAGTTTGCGTGTCTCTCTCATCATCATCACGGTAGCTAGGAGATGTTAACTACCTCGCCTGGTGTACAGGAGGTCGTGGGTTCGATCCCGACCCTGACCACCTCCTGTATATTTTGAGTTTGCGTGTTTCTCTCCCCGTGGTCGCGTAGATTTTTCTCCGGGTCCTCCGTTTTTTTCCCTCCGCGTTTAGAATCAACATCACGGCGTTTAGAGTATTTGGCCGCAATAAATGTCCACACGACGACAAGCCACTATGTGATGAGCTACCATTTGTGATAGCCAGATCGCTTCTGAACAAGACCTGCATAGCTCAGCGGGCCTTACACATGGCAAATAAAAAATGTGTTTTTTTAGTATAATGTCTCTATGAGTCTGTATGGGTCTCTGGATCTCTGCGGGTCTCTATCAGTCTCTGTGGGTCTCTATGCCTTTAGAGTATTGGCTGCTGCTAATAATTTCTATACGATGGTGATGATGATCATAATATCAGCCACTACGTTGTGATAGCCAACACCTCTGAAAAAGAGCTACATAGCTCAGTTGGGCCTTACGCCTGATAAAAAATAAAAATAGTTTATAGTTTTAGTTTAGCATGAGCACCATGGCCGCGTGTAGCACCGGTGCAGTCAGCCTGACCTTGGCCCAACCGTGGTGGAGGGTACGATTCGAGATATTTATGGAGTCCCATTACATTTTCCCCAACATAGAGCTCCCGGTGATTAGAGCACAATTGATTCTGATGTGGCGGCGGCGGCCGCGGCAGAGGCCAAAAAAAAACAACTCAGCAAAAAAAAATCTGCAAGGTTATTAATCAGCCGGCTCGGTACAGGAAAACCACTTGGTTCATTTTAACAATAAATTTGAGCGAGGCAAGCGCCAGCGTGCGCGCCTGTGGAAAGAGGTGTGGGGAGCGGTGGTGTAGCGGTTACTGCGCTGCGCTACGAACCTGGCGACCCGGGTTCGATTCCTGCTAACGGCCAACACCAGTGACGATTATCTGAACCGGTCTTGAGCCTCCCCTAGGTCGACTCGGCCTCAAATGAGTACCCGGTGCGATGTGTGCACATCGCCACGAGGGAGACAAAGGCAGCCGGGCGTGGTGCTGGCCAACCACCCCCTCGTGTGTCGGCCTTCATAGGCGCTCGCTAACAGCACTTGCCCCAACAGTCTGTTCAGGGTTCGATTCCCGCACACACACACATACGCGCACACATACGCGCACACACACACGCGCGTGCCGGTGTCCGCATTGCAATGCCGCACTGCGTGACGAGGGAGGCAATCACCTTCCACGATCCTCTCGTCGATGTCCTGCCCAGTTCCATACGACTCTGTCAGGTACCTGCGCCACAGAACACACGCGTAAAGCATGGCACACACTCACACGGCACACACAGTACACAGACAATATAATACACACCAGCATACACGGCACACACACACAGCACAACAATACACACACAACAGTACACACACAAGACAGTACACACACTCACACGGCATACACAGTACACAACACAGTACATACACGGCACACACCACCACTCACACAGCACACAGTACACACACGGCACACACAGTACACACGGCACATGTACACACACTCATACGGCACACACAGTACACACACACACACAATACGGCACACACAGTACACANACAGNCACACGGCACACACAGTAGACACGCAACACAGTACACACACAACACAGTACATACACGCAACGGCACNCACCACCGTACACACTCACAGGCACAGTACACACACAACACACGTACAAGTACACTCACACGGCACACACTCACCGGCACACACAGTACAAACACAAGATAGCACACAGCAACACCACACAGATACACAACAATATTGCAACAGCTTACAAGCACAACACAGCNTACACAACAAGAATCAAACAGCAACACGACAACATATAGCTACACATACACAACACAGCATATAGATGACAACGTACACAACAACAACACACAATCACAGTTACACCACAAGGCAGCAGCAACACAACATCACCACCACCACACGACAGTAACAGCCACAACACAACAACTGCACCACCGCACAGCTCCACAGCCACAACACAACAGCACCACCACACCACAGTAACAGCCACAACACAACATCACCACCATCGCACAGCTCCACAACCACAACACAACAGCACCACCACCACCGCACAGTCACAACCACAACGCAACAGCACACCACCACACACAGTNAACAGCCACAACACAACATCACCACCACCGCACAGCTCACAGCCACAACGCAACAGCACCACCACCACCGACAGCCACAACCACAACACAACAGCACCACCACCACCGCACAGTCACAACCACAACGCAACAGCACCACCACCATCGCACAGTCACAGCCACAACGCAACAGCACCACCACCACGCACAGTCACAGCCACAACGCAACAGCACCACCACCACCCCACAGCCACAACACAACATCCACACCCAGTGACACCACAACACAACATCACCACCACCACACCCAGTGACAGCCACAACACAACAGCACACCACCCACACCCACAGCCACAACACAACAGCACCACCACCACCACACAGTNAACAGCCACAACACAACACCACCACCACACCCCAGTACAGTCACCACCACCACACCCCACAACAACNCAACAGCACCACCACACCCAGTGACAGCCACAACACAACATCACACAGCTCCACAGCCACAACACAACATCACACCACCACACCCAGTGACAGCCACAACACAACATNACCACCACCACACCCAGTGACAGCCACAACACAACACCACCACCACACCCAGTGACAGCCACAACACAANACACCACCACCACACAGCTCCACAGCCACAACACAACAGCACCACCACCACACCCAGTGACAGCCACAACACAACACACCACCACCACAGATCTCCGCAGCCACCACACGGAGCCACCGGTCAGGTCCCCCGGCGGTGCCGTGCTCCTCACCTCAGCACGAACTTGGTGTTCTCGGTTTTACCGGCCCCGGACTCCCGGAGACGATGATGGACTGGCTCTCATGGTGAACCTTCATGTCCCGGAACGCCTTGTCAGCTGTGCTGGCACAGGCGGGGGGGGGGGGGGGAGTAGGAGGGATCTGCCGTGAGTACATCTGCTCCGGTGGTGCTGCGGTTAGCGCTCCGCACTACGAACCTGGCGGACACCGGTTCAGCTTTCTTTTTGAGCCTCGTATCAATTGGTGCTAGACCAGGGGATGCCTTTTCAAAAGAAAGCCTTCTCTGGTGTGGGGACCAATCAGTTTCAAGGACAATGCATAGATTATCAGTGTGTTTTTTGTTTGCATTTTAACCACAAGTATTGTGGTTAATGCAGACATGATTCCTTGTAAAAAGGTTTCAGTTTTGTTGCCAGAAAAAAGGGGAAAAACTCTATTATTACCTAGCGTGGTGTTGAAAAACACCAGCAACGTGGAGAATAAAGGTGGCCGGGCGCGGTGGTGCCGACCACATCACCCGCCCGCGGTCCGTGCCGGCCTCTGCTCGCTAACACCACTTATTTCGCCAAGTCTCTAAAGGCTACACGGGGAATCTTTATCTTTGTCCGGAGGCTGTGACAAGAAGAAGAATTGCCACAGGGGCCCAACTACAAGTCATCGGCTGCTATTCAGCGCCATGTTTATAGTGCCGAGCTGTGTAGTTAAGGACCCTTTTGAGGTACAGACACACAGAGACAACGACTGTTAAGTGCCCATGTGACTCGGGGTTTCATTACAATGTCAGGGTACGATGGTTAACCCGCAATGTGGACAGACTGGCGTTGACCTGTGTGTGTGCGTGTGTGCGGTAGTGCAGCGGTTAGCGCTACGCTGCGCTAACGAACCGGCGATACAAGCTCGATTCCCGCTCACGGCCGCCAACACACCGGTTACGATTATCTGAACCGGTCCTGCGCCTTCTCTAGGTGGACTCAGCCTGAAATCAGGAACTGGTGCGGTGCGTAAACATCGCTACTGGGAGAAAAAGGTGGCAGGGCGTGATGCTGGCCACCCACCCCTCGTGTGACGTTCCGGCCTTCAAAAGGTGCTGCTTGCAAATAGCACTTGCCCCAGCAGTCTGTTAATGGCTATGCAGGGGGTCTTTTCTCTGTCCATTCGAGCATGAATGCATGCCCGTGTGTGTGTGTATGTACGTATGTTGAACTCCTTTCGCACTGCACGTAGCCAAACGTGCTAATCGGAGGTGCGTGAGTACATGAGTGCGTGCCAGTGCTTGAGTGCGTGTGTGAGTGCGTGCCTATGAGTGTGTGAGTGTGTACGAGTGTGCGTGCCCATGAGTGTGTGCGTGTGTGCGTGCCCATGAGTGCGTGCGTGAGTGCGTGCCAGTGGGTGAGTGCGTGCGAGTGTGTACAAGTGTGAGTGCGTACTCATAAGTACGCCGTCTCCCGACAGACCTGGTCTTCACCTGAGGACGGCTGCTTGCGTTGTGGTCAAAACGTCGTGAGAATTATTTTATTATGTTTTATTTTTATTATTTTATTACTTCCCTTCTACGTGACTTTACCGAAAGAACCAAGAAGAAGTGTACGTACGTACAAGTGTGAGTGAGTGCGTGCCCGTTAGTGCATGCGTGAGTGCGAGTGCGTGCCAGTGCGTGAATGCGTGCGTGAGTGTGTACGTGTGCATGCATGAGTGCGTGCGAGTGTGTACAAGTGTGAGTGCGTGCCAGTGCGTGAGTGCGTGCGTGAGTGCGTGCGTGTGTATATGAGTGTGTGCGTGCCAGTGAGCGAGTGTATTAGTGCATGCCAATGCGTGTGAGTATGTACGAGTGTGAGTACGTGCGTGAGTGTGAGTACGTGCGTGAGTGTGTGCCAGTGAGTGCGTGTGCGTATGTACAAGTGTGAGTGCGTGCGTGAGTGGGTGTGTGCGTGAGTGTGTGTGTTTACGAGTGTGAGTGCGTGCGAGTGCGTGCTTGAGTGCGTGCATGTGTGTGAATGTGTACGAGTTTGTGTGAGTGCGTGAGTGTGTGAGTGCGTGCCAGTGAGTGCGTGCTTGAGTGCGTGCTTGAGTGCGTGCGTGTGTACAAGTGTGAGTGCGTGCGAGTGCTTGCCCGTGAATGCGTACGAGTGCATGCGCGAGTGAGTGCATGCGTGAGCGTGCACGTACCTATCGCGTAGACGTGCGGCGGCAGCATGCCCAGCGACTTGCCGTTGTACTGCTTGACGGTCTGCGACGAGTAGAGCGCGGGAGGTCGTAGTAGGGTTCACCGCGATCAGGATGTTCGCTACGTACGTCTGAAACGGACATCATCCCCACGTGCAGCCTCAGCAGACCGTTGGGGCGAGCGCTGTTACAGGGAGCAGCCCCAAAGAAGGCCGGCACGGCGCATGCACACTGGCCCGGGCCTGGTCCTCACCCCGGCGCTCCACTTAGGCTCTGGAATGTACTCGGGGCTGACTGGTCAACACTGGGCCAGGCGTCTTAGAAGAGGGGGTAGTTTACCCACACTTCACCGCACGTGCATTTGCAGGTAAAAAATATGATAATTGGTTTTTTACCCTTCTATCTGGCAACAAAACTGACACCTTTTTTTGCAGCGAACCTGTTTATGCTGTCGTTCCGACTGCCGTGCCGGGAGATCAAACCAGCGCAGCCCTCCATTGTGTGCGAAACCAATTCTTGCACCAAGGCAGCATTCCCCAAGGGTCGATGACTCAACCGATTATCGATTCGCTTCTTCGGCTCATCAGAAAACAGCCGGGGAAGAGAAAGGTAAAAATCTCGCACGATGCGCCGCCGGACGGGAAGTGACGGGGGTCGGCTTGGTGACATCATCAGCATCACGCCGGGCGTCGCTAGCTTGGGGGTTTCCCACCTTCAGGGGAAGCAGGATGTCGGGCCGCTGCCCATTTTCAAATGAGCCCGCGTGATCGGCCACACACAAACGACGTTCGGTTGAACAATCGACTCGCGTATGGCCCGTCCGTGTGACCAGAGGTGCTCAGCTCAATAGGCCTCACCAGCTGAGACGAAAAGAGTCCGAGTCTCCGATGTCCCAGCTCGACTCTCATAATTATGTAAGGGGCGCCACGGTGGCGAGATGTTAGCTCCCTCGCCTGGTATACAGGAGGTCCCAACCTCTACACGGTGGCTAGGAGATGTTAACTGCCTCGCCTGGTATACAGGAGGTCGTGGGTTCGATCCCGACCATGACGCCTCCAGTATATTTGGAGTTTGAGTGTCTCTCTCTCTCTCATCATCATTATGGTGGCTAGGAGATATTAACTACCTCGCCTGGTATACAGGAGGTCGTGGGTTCGATCCTGACGCCTGCTGTATATTTGGAGTTTGCGTGTCTCTCTCATTATCACGGTGGCTAGGAGATGTTAACTGCCTCGCGTGGTATACAGGAGGTCGTGGGTTCAATCCCGACCATGACGCCTGCTGTATATTTTGAGTTTGCGAGCGTCTCCCTCTATACCGTGATCGCGTAGNTTTTTTCTCAGGGGATCCTCCAGTCTTTCCCTCCACATTTAGAATCAACATCACGCGTTTAGAGTATTTGTCTGTTATACATTTCGACATGATGATCAGCTACTTCGTTGACCTATCATGCGTGGCCAGGGCGCTTCTAAAACAGAACTAATAGCTCAGCGGGCCCTTACCTGGTAAAATAAAGTGTAGTTTAGTTGTTGCATTTATTGGTTTTGAGTGACTTGCTTACCTTTCCTGTGCTTTGAACTTCTATCGTGTCTTTGTATTGTTAGTTGCTATAACTTTCTGACCTGCCCTACTGGACACATTTGTGACAAATAGCTTCATAGCTCATCGGATTCCTCCAGGATGGATCAAGATTCTGATTCCGATTTCCGTCATCACAAACTGTGCTCTCAGCCGGCTCGTCTTCAACGCGTTCCAAAAGGCCTAGAGAAGGCTGAGAGCCAAATCATCTAAATGCACATCAATTATAAATGTGGAGAAAAATTCACGCGACCCCAGGAAGAGAGAGCCAAGCAAACTCCAAATACTGTTTATAGCAGGCGTCAGGGTCGGGATCGAACCCACGACCTCCTGTATACCACGCGAGGCAGTTAACATCTCACCACCGTGTAGAGGTTGGGACCTCCTGTATACCAGGCGAGGAAGTTAACATCTCATAGCCACCATATAGGGTTGGGACCTCCTGTATACCAGGCGAGGAAGTTAACATCTCCTAGCCACTGTGTAGAGGTTGGGACCACCTGTATACCAGGCAAGGCAGTTAACATCTCATAGCCACCATATAGAGTTTGGGACTTCCCGTATACCAGGCGAGGCAGTTAACATCTCGCCACCGGGTAGAGGTTGGGACCTCCCGTATACCAGGCGAGGCAGTTAATATCTCATAGCCACCATATAGAGTTTGGGACTTCCCGTATACCAGGCAAGGTAGTTAACATCTCACCACCGACGAACTCGGTGGAAACGTTGTAGAAACGTGAGGCTACGACCAAGTGACCCAGACCGCGGCGACCCCGACCTGGGGACCGAGCTCTCCGAGCGAGACAAGAAGGACGAGTGAAGCCAAGCGCACGCGAGACGGGACACAGGAACCGATTTCCAGTGTAGGCAGGGGGCGGGTGGGGGTGGCGGCCGCGAGCTCAACCGTGGACGGACCAATCGAAATCGCTCGGGGGGGGGAGGCGAACCGGCCGCGAGCCTCCTGACGCCCGCGAACCTTCGCCGTGCGTTACCGGGCGCCCGTCTCTTCTGCGAAGAGAGAGATTCTCTTCGCTCTAAATATTACAAACGAGCGGCTGCTCATTATGAATTTAAACGAAAAGGAACACCCCCACCCCACCCCACCAGTAGCCACCTGAACAAAAAAAAAAACGAACGCAACCCGACCCGTGGCTTCAATTGGCGCACACGCACGGTCGGCCATGCAATGAGATGGACCAAAGGCTACAAAGCATCAACGTCAAAAGCCGGGCGATCAGATGTCTGAGTTCCCCCTCCGAGCACCCTTCCCTCTCTCTCCCAGCCTCCCCACTCTCTGACAATGAGGCCGATATCAATGTCCTGGAACTGAGCCAGCCCACCTTGGCGACCTGGGTTCGAGCCCCGACTCTGGGGCGAGCGCTAGGTACGTGGCCCGATTTGGGCGAGCGGGGCAGACGAAGCTTCGAGCCGTCGCTTCGTTACCCGCTCTTTTTACAATTTGCAAATGACATGCGAGTGTTACATTTAAGCTGATGGAGTGGACAATGCTGCCCAAGCGAGACTAAAAGATACGACTCCAGTGGTTTGTAAAATATAATTATTTTAATTAATCGCGACTCCCCCCAACCCGGAATTCACAAGCGTTTTACGTCGGACGGTTAAGAGGACAGGGCACTGCTTGGGGAGGTCTTCATCCAGCAGTAGACTGATCAAGGCTGCTGCTGATGATGATGATGAGTCAACAGTGGTGACAGGTTGTCCAGCAGGAATTACCACATTTCACACCCACACTTCACACATACACACTAAGAACAACACACACACACACTATCACATTACACACACACTCACACTACAAACACTCCACACACTCTCTACACACTACAAAGATCCCTGCCCTATAGACTTAACATAATGTCGGTGCACCTAATAAGGTCAGCACGGCACACGAGGGGGTGGGTAACCAGCACCACGCCCGGCCGCCTTTGTCTTCCCAGTGGCGATGTTTGCACACCATATCAGGTACTCATTTGAGGCTGAGTCAATCTAGGGGAGGCCCAGGGCCGGTTCATATAATCGTCATTGGTGTTGGTTGGCCGTAAACATTACACACTCACACACCAGACAATCATAATGCACACAATCTATACACCACAAACCTCCACACACACATACACTGCACGCACTCCCTTGACACACTCTCACACCCCCACACAATCACACACACGCCACACTACACACTCTCACACACGCCACACTACACAATCACACGCACCACCCTGGTCATACAGTCGGTAAGAGTAAGAAGATGGAGGGACTGCCTCCAACTGCCCAGCAGCGTCCTTCACGAGCCTCCTAAACAGAGGACGATCTTGACACCGCTGGTACCGGTCATCGTCAAGTCCACTCAGCTCCACATCCTCCAGCACCACATCAGCTCGTGCCGCGCCCGTTTAACCCCCACTCTCCGGCCGAACAGAAGCTGTTTGGGTATGCGATGGCTGGACATGCGGGCTACATGGGGGGGTCACCCCCCACCCCACCCCACCAGCACCATCGGGGTCAAGTCAATGAACGTGGCAGCGGCGACGCCGCCACCATCGAACCCCACCCGGGCGAGACCCCCACTTCCCGACTTCCGGCATCACCGGGTGTCCATCAGGACAACTTACTTCGATCAATGATGACCATTTGTGGGGGGCACGTAGCCACTGCGTACCCCCCCCCCCCGGCCACCGCCCCTCTCGCGCAGAAGGTCAGTGACGCGGCATTTAAATTGTCGCCAGCTGCGCGCACGTGCTCCTCCAGCTGAGACGATCCCGAGGCTCGATGAGGAAGCCGCGCTTCAGAATGACATTAGAATCGGAACAATTTATTTATGCTGGAGAAATCCGATGAGCTGTAAAGCTCTTTTTTCCCACAGATGTCCGTCAGGGGAGCTGGGTAAGAACGTTACGTAATGATAGAAGTGACACCACTGCCACCGCCGTCGTCATCATCGCCGTCGTCAGCATCTCTCCGGCCATCAGCGCTAACCGCCGGCGAGTGAACCTTGTTCACCTATCATCATCATCGTGATTATTGTTATCATAGATCATCGCGCTCGTTTACCCAGGAAAGCCTCACTGTGTCGCAAGACTATCTTTTCAGGTTTACGTTCCAGCCAAGTTTTCCAAAGTCGATGTTTGTCGCTGCTGTCGCTGCTGTCGCTGCTGCTGCGTGATCCAGATTAAGTGGCACAGGTGGCAACGCTCGCGCCTCACCAGCATCAACCCCGGGTTCGACTCCCAGACTCAGGCGCCTTTCTGAGTTTGTATGTTCTGTTTCTCTCTCTCTCTCCACCTGTCCTGCACTTGTTTCCACCGGCTTCTCCAGTTTCCTCCCACAGACTAAAGCACACACACAATGTAACCACTAACGGCGCCAATGCTGAAAGAATTCCCGCAAGTTACTCAATCGGGATCACGCAGCATCAGCAGCAGCATCATCCCCCTGTCTATTAGGACAAAAAACTTGGCAGGATCCCCTGAAATTAAAAACTATAAAAAAATTGTTACTTTTCAAATGTAAGGCCCACTGAGCTACATAGCTTATTTTCAGAAGCGACCTGCCAATCACACATGATAGACCCCAAAGAAGGTGGCTTATCACGTGAAAATGTCTAGTTGCCAAATACTCTAAACGTGTTGTTGTTGTTGTTGATTCTAAATCCTGAGGGAAAGACGGAAGGACACGGAAAAAAAATCCACACGACCACCGGGAGAGAGTGACACACGAATACCCCAAATATAAAGCAGGCATCGTCAGGGTCGGGATCAAACCCACGACCTCCTGCGTACAAGGCGAGGTAGTTAACATCTCCCAGCCACCGCAGTGCCACTCTTGAGACTCGGAGAGGCTTTCCTGGGTAATCTAACATAGATAAATAAATAAATAACGAGCCCGAGTTCACACCACTCGGAGCTCTGGCTGTGACCTTAATAGCTGCCCCCGTTCAGGAGGGAGTTCATAATGGATTTTTCGTAATTATTATTTATTTCCAAAACGGGTTCCGTTTTAAAGATTTCCCGCCGTCAATTAAACCGTCTGTCATCGCGCGCAAACAGACGAGCCTTTCGAAGAGCTCGCGTCTCCGAAGAACTCGCGTCTACATTGCTAATCAATAATGTGTGCTCTTGTAGAATAAGAGTTTAAGGGTAGTTTAATCCGTGCACAGTAGTGTTGTGGTGAGGACTGCGTTCACGAGGACGTGTGGGTGTTGTGGTGAGCGCTGGTATCATGAGTCCGTGTGGGTGTTGTGGTGAGCGCTGGTATCATGAGTCCGTGTGGGTGTTGTGGTGAGCGCTGGTATCATGAGTGTGTGTGGGTGTTGCGGTGAGCGCTGGTATCATGAGTCCGTGTGGGTGTTGTGGTGAGCGCTTGTATCATGAGTCCGTGTGGGTGTTGTGGTGAGGAGTGGAACCATGAGTTCGGGTGGGTGCTGTGGTGAAGAGCATTCCAGACGGCCGCAGAAGCGCATCAGAAAGCACGCAATGCAGTGACCATCTTTGTTCATGTATGTGTGTATGTGTATTTAACTTCTCTCGCACCGTGCGTAGCCGACCGTGCTAATTGGAGGTACGGGGGAGGGAAGGACGACAAACTAAATAATAAAGGTTTGAAGAAAAGAATTTGTCAATCGAGATGATTTTTAGCTCCAGTGGCTTCCTAACATCGGAAGGAAGAGAGCGTTCCAGACGGCCGCCGAAGCGCACCTGAACGCGCGCGATGTGGTGACCGTCTTCGTTCATGAGGAGCATCCAGCCGCATCCGACCCTGGCTGCTATGCGCGATGACCTTTGGTCCAATCTACGCTCAGCCGAAGGAGGCCGCGGGTTTTGTCTACCGCTGCCTGACTGGAAGGCCCTCGCTGCGGGCTGCCCCTGGCACTCAACTCCCCTACTCACCCACTCAACCGCTCACTCGTCCACCCATCCAAACACCCAGGCTCACTCCCCTAATCACCCACTCAACAGCTCGCTCGTCCACTAATCTAAACACCCAAGGACTCACTCCCCTACTCACCCACTCAACAGCTGGCTCGCCCACTAATCTAAACACTCACGGACTCACTCCCCTACTCACCCACTCAACAGCTGGCTCTCCCGCTCATCCAAACACCCACGGACTCACTCCCCTACTCACCCACTCAACTGCTCACTCGTCCACTAATCTAAACACTCACGCACTCACCCTACTCACCCACTCAACAGCTGGCTCGCCCGCTCATCCAAACACCCACGGACTCACTCCCCTACTCACCCACTCAACCGCTCACTCGCCCGCTCACCACACTCTCTCTCCGATCTTCCCTCCGCGCCCACTCAACTTCTCCTCGTCGTCTCTTCCTTCCCCCCAGAAGCTCTCGGTAACAAAAATAATTAACCGCCCATTCGCGCGTTCACCCTTTTCTCTCCCCGATTTTTACCTGTGCGCATGTTCACTGCCATCTTACCTGCGCTCTTGATGGTCTCTTCCTTCCCCCCAAGCTCTCGGACATATCTTTTTATATGGATAATTAATTTATGCGACTCGTTACTTCTTTACTATTTTCTGTGTATCGCTAGCCATACCGGCATCTCGAGAGTTCAATCTTCAGTTCAATAATAATAAAGATNATATAAGATTGCAGTGGTTTGGCCCCGTTGCCTTCGGGCTTCTGCTGCGTGCCCAACCGTGGCAGATAGGAGGAGGTGGATGACAACGAAACGAGGGGAGCGACTCGCTTACCTTAATCTTGTCCTTGCTGTCGACACTTGTTGAGCAGCGTCGCCTCGTTCGGTACATAAGCGCTGCACAAGCCACGGACAACAAAACAAAATCCACCCCCCCCGAAGCCTCAACAGAGANCTGTGAAGGCCGCAGTGCAGGGGGTGGCCGCACCGCCGGCCCCTTTGTCCTCGAGTACCTGTTTACACTGCACTAAGTACTTATTTGAGGCTGCGTCGAACCAGGGGAGGCCCGGGACCGGTCGAAATCGCAGTGTTGGTGGCCTGACGTAACTCAAGTCCGGGTTGTAGCGCAGCNCGCTATCATTCCACATTTCCTCCTCACTCATTCACTCACCACACACCCATTTGACACAAAGACAAAGAACCAAGCCCCCTGTTGAGGCCTGTAGCGAGCACCAATGAAAGCCAGAACGGTACGAAAGGGGTGGCCAACACCACGCCCGACCGCCTTTGTCTCCACAGTGGCGATGTTAACACACCGCACCAGGTACTCGTTTGAGGCTGAGTCGATCTAGGGAAGACCCAGAACCGGTTCAGATAATCATCACTGGTGTTGGTGGCCGTGAGCGGGAATTGAACTCGGGTCACCGGGTTCATAGCGCAGCGTGCTATCCTTCAACATTACCACTCCCCACTCATTCACTCACCACACACTCATTCTCACACATGCGCAGACACACTCTTCACTCACACTCTACAGAAGAGGGAAGAACCCACAACATCCAAACAGGAGGTGCCCGAGTCAGGAATCGAACTGGGGCCCCTTCTTGCCGAGAGGATCGAGTGAGTGCACCCCCACGCACGCGACTCCGGGTTAGACGATTCGCTACACATATAAAGTTCGTACGTACATCATACGCGCAGGGGAAAGCGAGCAAACAAGGCTCACAGTTGTCCTCCACGTTCTTCTGGCTGTCCTCCTCGGCAGGGAACACCTGGTTGTACGGGGCCTGGAACATCTGCAAGGAAAGGAAGGGGGAAAGATCCGACGATCGCACCCTCTGATCCAGCACAGTTGGCGAGTACGGTGCGAAAGAAGTTCAACGTAGACTCACACAGTCACTCACCCACTCAGTCACTCACCCACACACCCATCCTCCGATTCGCATGGTTGGCTACGTACAGTGCGAAAGAAGTGAAATATACATAGACGCACACAGTCACTCACCCACTCACTATAGTCACTCACTCACATAGTCACTCACCCACTCACAATGTCACTCACCCACCCACTCACATAGTCACTCAGCCACACACTCACCCACTCACATAGTCACTCACCCACCCACTGACATAGTCACTCACCCACACACTCACCTATCCTCGGATTAGCACATTTGGCTGTGCACGGTGTGAAAAAAGTTAGACACACAGATACATAGATTTTAGATTTGAAGCTTTCGTGACTGCAAGGATTCATATTCTTAGGTTTTTCGGTAAAGTCACGTAGGTAAAACATTTTAATTAAAATAATATAGAATAAATAAATAAATGTTTTACCTACGTGACTTTACCGAAAAACCTAAGAATACAGATACATAAACTCACATAGTCACTCACCCATCCTCCGATCCAGCACGGTTGGCGACGTACGGTGCGATCAAAGTTCAACATACATAGACTCAAATAGGCACTCACCCACACACTCACCCATCCTCCGATAAGTGAATTCAAAGTACATACGCACGTTGAGTATTCCGTCGTTATTCGCCAGGGATACGTTCCCGGAGATGCTCGTGGATAGAAACATTTTGCGGATATTGATGTTGGCCCCACATATCGTACGCACGTCTTCACATACTTCTAAACCGTCCATCACTTCTCTCTCTCTATATCATCTCTCTCTCATCATCTCATCACTTCATCTCATACTTTATCTCTCATCACTTTATCTCTCATCACTTTATCTCATAACTTTATCTCTTAATTTTCTCTCATCACTTTATCTCACCACTTTATCTCTCACCACTTTATCTCTCATCACTTTATCTCTCATCACTTTATCTCTCATCACTTTATCTCTCATCACTTTATCTCTCATCACGTTATCTCTCATCGCTTTATCTCTCATCACTTTATCTCTCATCACTTTATCTCTCATCACTTTATCTCTCATCACTTTATCTTCATCACTTTATCTCATCGCTTTATCTCTCATCGCTTTATCTCTCATCGCTTTATCTCTCATCACTTTATCTCTCGTCACTTTATCTCTCGTCACTTTATCTCTCGTCACTTTATCTCTCATCACTTATCTCTCATCACTTTATCTCTCATTACTTTATCTCTCATCACTTCATCTCTCATCACTTATCTCTCATCACTTTATCTCTCATCATTTATTTTTTCCTCTCTCTCGATGCCATATCGTGTAGAGAGCAGGCATCGCGGGCAGCCAAAATCGCGGGCGAGTTCGTATAAGGGAATACTTTAACAGAAATACCCCAGTTCACGTCGGGCGTGTACAGGGTAGTAGGTGGAGGCGAAGGCTGAGCTGTGTGTAAGTTGTGTGNTGTGTGTGTGGAGTGTGAATGAATTCTGGGCGATTCGGTGTCAGAGTTGTGGTGCTGCGAGTGGGCTTTGTGTGGAGTGTGTGAGTGTGTGCGAGTTTGCGTCAAAGTGCGCGTGAGGCTATTGCGTCGACTCCGCCTCAAGCGAGTACCCGGTACGGAGTGTAAACATCGCCACTCAGGAGACACAAAGCAGCCTGGCATGGCGCTGGCCAACCACCCCCAACGTGTGCCGTGATGACCTTCACAGGTGCTACTCGCTAACAGCACTTGTCCCAACAGTCTGTTACGGCTACACGGGGACCTTTGTCTGTTAGCACGGTGCCAGTAATCTCAGTTAAACCGCAAAGTATGGCTCATGTTGAATGTGTTGAGTGAGTTTTGTTGAGTCAATACGTTGAGTGCGTGCATTGAGCCCACGTATTGATTGGCATTCCACCTGTCCCTTACCCCTACTGGCTGGATGGTGAGGCAGTCACAGTGCCCTTGAGTGTGAGTGTGTGGTTATTGAGCCCGCATGTCGAATGTGTGTATTGAGTACGTGTGTCAAGTGTGTGTGTTGAGTGAGTGTGGGTGAGCGGTAGCGTAACAGTTTGCGTGCTGCGCTCCNAACCCGGTGACCGCGTTCAATTCCCGCTCACGGCCAACACCAGTGATGATTATCTGAACCGGTCATAGGCCTCCCCTGGTTCGAGTCAGCCTCAAATAAGTACTTTGTGCAGTGTGTAAACATTGCTACTCGAGAGAGAAAGGCAGCTGGGCGTGGTGCTGGCCACCCACCCCCTTGTGTGCCATGCCGGCCTTCTTAGGTGCTACTCGCTAAAAGCACTTGCCCCAACAGTCTGCGAAGGGTTTGTAAATACGTGTGTGCAGAGTGTGCTAAGTGTGTGTGTGTGTTGAGAATTCAATGTGCTAAGACTGTTGATGTGTTGAGTGTGTGTGTGTTGAAACTATCAATTTGTGTGAGTGTGTGTGTGTTGAGACTGTGTCCGGCAAAAACAACCCCCTACCTCCTCGTGGTGCCGGACGGCAACTCTGTGGTGGCAGTGCCGTGGGGGAGGGCAAACATAGATTGGCCTTTCCCTTTATGGCGGCTGTAACCACCACAGCGGCCAAATGGGGGCTCTGGACAGGTGCGAGGGGCAGCTAACCCCTCCACCTTCAATTAACTAACACCAAACTACGATTTNAAAAATAATTAAACTTGTACCGGAGGCCCCAGGGGGACAGGCGTCTATGCCGTCTCCTGGCCCCAACCCCATTTGGCGTAGCCAGGAGACTGAATCCTTATCCTCGGGGCTCCTCCAGAAATAACAAAAAGCCACTATGGATGGAAAAAAGGAATGTTCGAAAGCTCACTGCGGAGGAGAGGCTGCCACTCCTCTGTCAGGAGCTGGACCAGTACCGCCTGGATCTCTGTGTATTCAGGAAGTCCGGTGGACTGGCTCTGGCTCCTGCCACCATGAGGGTTGGACAGTCCTCTACTGAGGGCAGGAGACTACCAAACAACAGGGAGTGGCTCTTCGTCTGAACAAAAGATTGAAGGGGGCGTGGGAACCTGGCGGTGAGGTGTGGGAAGCTGTCAGCCCCAGGCTACTTTGGGCTCGCATTCCCATCAACCAGAGGCGAGGAGTGGTAGTCGTGGTTACTTATGCCCCCACCGAAGACGAACATCCGTGGAGGGATGCAGGAAAGGCCGATGAGTCAGATGCCTTCCATAACCTCCTGTCACAGGTGCTGGCTAAAGTGGACCCTCGGGATAGGGTCATCTTGTTGGGTGACTTCAATTTCCGAGTTGGTCATGATGCTGGCACCTGGTCTGGAGTGATTGGAAGGCATGGGCCAGATTAGCTCAATAACAACAGCAGGAGGCTACTAGATTTTTGTGCAGCCCATGGGCTTCTAATTACCAACACGCTGTTCCGGCATCGGCGCATCCACACAACATCATGGATGCATGCCGGGTCCAAGCAAGAACATCTGCTAGACTACATAGTGACGGATCAGCGGATGCGAGAAACATTTAGGCTGTCCTGCCTACGATCCATCCTGGGTTTAACCAGGCTGGATTGTGTGAGGAGGTCACAAATCATTGAAAGATCTGGACAAAGTCCCATTTGTGAGCTCCTCCGGCAGGCAAGGCTGCGTTGGCTGGGTCATGTAGCCCGCATGCCCAGCCACTGCATGCCTAAACAGCTTTTGTTTGGCCAGATGGAGGGGGCTAAACGGGCATGGCACGGGCTAGAGAAGAGATGGAGTGATGTGGTACAGGAGGATGTGGAGCTGAGTGGACTTGCCGATGACTGGTACCAGCGGTGTCAAGATCAGCCTCTATGGAGGAGGCTCGTGAAGGACGCTACTGGGCAGTTGGAGGCAGTCGCCCTCCAACAACAATGGAGGGCGGAGGAGCGACGCTCACAACAACGAGCGGAGTGCCGTGTGGCTAAAGCACAGCAAGTTGGTACAGTAGGGGGCACAGGTGGTGCATCAGCCAGTCATCTCAGTCATCTCAGTCATTCGACCC
This sequence comes from Lethenteron camtschaticum, assembly GCA_018977245.1. Lineage (NCBI taxonomy): Eukaryota > Metazoa > Chordata > Hyperoartia > Petromyzontiformes > Petromyzontidae > Lethenteron > Lethenteron camtschaticum. Next base: position 2,124,208 of record MU249629.1, read on the forward strand.
GTGGCACCTGGGTCTGCCCGTGACCTCCTGCGAGCGGGCGTTCGACACTTCACGTAGGCCTCAACGTGCTCATAGCCTGGCACAAACGTCGTGGTGACGTCAATGCCACTTAGTGGCGAATTGCGGTTGTTGTTGTTGAGACTGTCAACGTCCCGCATGTGTGTGTATCTGTTGCAGGGGTGTGCATCTCTCACCTGCCCCTTGCCGGTGAGCGGCTGGATGGTGAGGGAGTCGGTGCCCATGTCCACGATGGTTCCCAGCTGGAAGCCATCGCTGGCGTGCGGCGCCCACACGGGCTTCCCATCGTCCATCGCGGGCCGCCGGCCGCCGCGCTCGGCGCCTGCGGAACGAGAAGAGGGTGGGGGGAGGGGCAAAGCAGCAGAGTCATTACGGCTTTCCCACGCCGTCGCCATCCCTCGCTCACGCTCCTGCTCGTGAACCGATCTCATCGCACCATCAGAAGTCGTCCTTTGGATAGGAAGCCATTAGGATCTATGGGCGTGGGTGGGGGGGTTAAGAAACCTGTGCCGTTGTTTCAACTGCAGCGCCGGGAGCTGGAATCAAAGCGGTGACCTCTGGACTTTGCGCGCTCAAGTAGATTAACGTAACCCCATTGCTGCAACGACTCGCGCAAACCGCGGTCAAGCTTGCAGCGGCTTTTGGGGAAATCGAACAGAGGCGGTCACCACAGCAGATGCGCTGCTTCTGCGGCTGTCTAGAACACTGTTCCTTCCGATAATAGGAAGCTACTGGGAGCTGTGAACTTATGAATCAAGAACTAGATTGACAAACTCATTTCAGTAGAACCGTTCGTTGTTGTGTTTAGTTTGTTGTCCTTCCCCCCACACACTTCTGATTAGCGCGGTTGGCTACGTGCGTTGCTAAAGAAGTTCAACATACATATACACACATGCAGTTGATCATCGATTATCCGGCACGCGATTATACAGCTTCCAACATTATCCGGGTAGATCCGGTGAAACCGGCAAAACCACTCCAAAGGCTTTAACCAGTCCGGTGATAGGCACCATGTGCGTGACAGCGATGCTTGATTTCAGTGTGAAATATTGTACACAGTACATTATAGACTACATACAACTGAATGAAAATACTGTATATACATCACCCCATGCAGAGGCTTCGAGATTGGAGTGGTAAGTATGGCACAGTAAATGCAGTAACTATTTAAAGTAGCGTATTTATCTTTGTCTCTTTGTATGTTTATGTCAATTTCACATAGCAACACACATTAAAACTATAAAAAAACATAACAACACCTAAAAACCTAATGTCATGCAAGAATTTACAATAAGCTATTTAGCTATTTTAAATAATGATGAGCAGTGATTATCCGGCGTTTTTTTTTAATCCGGTGCCCCCCCCCCCCACCGCCCTTCGAAGCCGTCGGATAACACTGGTCAAAAAAAAAACAAAATTTCTGGCCTGGACGTTTGCAGCTGTTTTAAACTAATTTCAGGGTGCCGATTCCAAATCGGATCTCAGATTTACTCTATCACATCTCATTTTTAAATCCTTTATATTAAGTTCACTTGCTTGCTTGCTTACGACCGTGCAAATCTTTCGGTCGTTTTTTAACCCACTTCCCGTGATCCAATCGAGCTGACATTTTGCACAGACTCGTTGTGCGAGACAATTAATGTTCGTGAAATTATTTTTCCAAAATTTTACACTGTTTAGGGAAAACAAATTAAATGTTTAATTACCAATTGCTTAATACTGGCAGACAATCATCTGACCCATAGGTGGCAGCCATCTCAAGCCAGAGGACGAGAGGACTCGAGCCGCCACGCATATAAAGGATTTATAGTGAAAAACTTAGTTTTTACGGGTTATACTTATTATGTTATCGGCATACCCCATTTTCATTGATTTTACCCGAAATTAACTCTGCCATGATTGCAAGTTGTTGCGAGTCAGTGACTGCTTTAGTGTTAAAATATGGTGCTGTATTTTTAGGATAGTGCGTTTATAATATAATTGTATGTAGATATCCACATTTATTTAATATTTTTCTTTTGCAGTTTATATTGAAAATGTAATATTTGATATCTCAATATTGGAATCAGCACCCCAAATGACCTTAAAACCGTTGGAATACCTTATGCCAGAAAAAGTGTGTTGACCAGTGTAATCGACCATCGACTGCAGCTCCCCTTTCTTTTGGCTGCCACTCGGCCTATGGCCTTAACCCACCGGCGATGATCCCGGTCCAACCCACAATGTATCCTGCCGGCAAGGCTCGTCTCGGTCCGAGCCACCGACGTTTCAGAGCCACGTCTCCCATTTGGCCTCTCAAAAAAATGGGTTTTTGCATCGAAGGCCCCCCCCCCCCCCAACCTCTCGCCGCCAAAAAGATTCCCCGTTGCGTTGCCGACGTCGCATCGACGGAGTGTGGGCCCCCACCACCCTTCAGTTTGCAACTTCCCGCAGCCTTGTGTCAAGAGATCGACCCGTGGGGAAATTGACGTTGATCACAGCTGCTTCTGAAGTCATATCAATGATGATAAAATTATTATTATTTTCTTTAAACTCGTTTTGATTTAAAGCTTTCGTGACTGCATGGATTCATATTCGGTAAAGTCACGTAGAAGGGAAATAATTAAATAACAAAAATATTAAACAACACAAATTCTCACGACGTTTCGACTGCAACACAAACAATCATCATCCGGTGTGAAATCCACGGCAAGAAAAAATTCTTGCTGTAGCTTTCACTGTGGATTTCACACCTGATGATGATTGCTTTTGTTGCAGTTCAAACGTCGTGAGAATTTGTACTGTTTGATATTTTTATTATTTTATTATTTCCCTTCTACGTGACTTTACCGAAAGAACCAAGGTGGGTCCTGACAAGTTTTTTTGTTGCAGTGACAGAGGCGATGTTGCCGCTCTGTGTCGTCCCGAATAAGCAATTTGCGAGTCCGCTCAAAAGTCCGATTTAATAAATGATAATAATAGATAAAAAAGTAATAATAGTTTTTTCCCTTCCTGGCAATAAACAGCAGTTGTTAAGATGTTTAAAAACCAACGACACCTTTTGTAAGGAATCAAGTCTGTAAAAACCCGAGGACCTGGAGAAAAATCCACGCCACCACGGGGGGAGAGAGAGAGACAACGCAAACTCCAAATATACAACAGGCGTTGGGGTCGGGATCGAACCACGATCTCCTGTATACCAAGTGAGGCAGTTAACATCTCACCACCAAGTAAACTATAAAAACTATTTTTATTTTACCAGGTAAAGCCCACTGAGAATTTAGCTCTTTTTAATAAGCGATCTAGCCACAAATGATAGCCCAATTAAGTGGCTTATTCGGTGAAAATGTATCGCAGCAAAATACTCTAAACACGTGACGTGGATTCTAAAATGTGGAGGGGAAAAACCGGACGACCCGGAGAAAATCAATGCGACCACGGGGAGAGAGATAGACAGATGCAAACTCCAAATATACAACAGGCATCAGGGTCAGGATCTAACCCACAACCTCCTATATACCAGGCGAAGCAGTTAACATCTCGCCACCTCTTCTAGAGGGGGACTTTGGCTGCAAGCGAGCGAGTGATCGCCACGCCGCACATTCAGGGTTTATCCCAGGCAGGGCCCGTCCATAGGGGGTGTGGGACCCAGGGCATGCCACACCGCGTTGACCCCCCACCCCCGACACCTTCAAACTAAACCGTAAGTATTACATCTGACACCGTGACCGTCGAAGCGCGGGGGGGGGAGGGTAACCCCCAAAGCGCGGGGGCCCCCCAAAGTGCGGGGCCCGGGGTGGTCACCCCAATTCACACCGGGGATGTCTCCGATCCCGGTTCCCCCTGGCAGTAAGCAGCGAACTGCTGGCAGTGAGACTCTCAGCCGAAAGAACAGAGGCAGACGAGCCCAACACGCGTGGCGTCCGGTTTCTGTTGAACCGCAAATCAAATCTCGCGGCGTGTGTTTGGCGGCGGGCGCGCTGCGGTCCATCATTTTATCGAACAAACTATTCAAGGTACAACACACAAGAGGGCATGTGTGGGTAATTGACACCAGCGCTAGACACAACGTAAAGTACAACGATTGTTACCAACGTTTTATATTTTAACCACCTGACTACGCCACATGTTTCAATAAACCTCGACGTCCCTGGCGTCTTTGCGGTCTATTTTTTTACGCGCGTGCATCTGTGGCCGACCACCCTAGACCCCCCGTCCCTCCCTCCTTGGCCCCCATTGATGCCTCAAACATGACTCGTTGTCGTCATCGCCGTTGTCATCGCCGTCGTCATCATTTGTCGTCGTCATCGTCGCCGTCGCCATCATCATCATCGTCGTCGCCGCTGTCACATTACTGCCATCGTATTGATGTGAAACACGTCGCCGGCAAACACAAGAATGCACCCGACCTTATCGGAGAACACTTACAAACGCTCTGCACAAACGATCGCGGTGACAATGTCTGGACGGCGCGGTGTNGGGGGGGGGTGCAAGATGAATACGTGTCGAGTGGGTCACCTCTTCACGGCACGAGTGGCCGACCGTCCAGTGGGTTAGAGACAAAGGCGTTAGGGGGCTTTAATCGAATTGAGTACCGCTTCTCGGCCATTTAGGAGCCACTGAAGTGTTGTGTGGTGCCGCGGGAATGTGCAATGGCATTTAACCCCTTTGCCGTTTCCGAGACATCTGCAAGTTGCAGGGTGGTGCGTGTCCCCGTCGCCGTAGCAGCAGCGCCGTTGTTTTTAAAGAAGTCGTTACTCACCGCGGAGAACCATAGCGGCACGACCGCCGCTACTCTACGATAGCCGGCGCCAAACTGTGCCGCAAGCTCTCCCGCATGGGCTTGTGGGAGCCTCGGTGTACCGATAAGGTCATTTTATTTTAGTTTTTGTTCCGGTTACGTTCCGATGACGTACATGTACACATACGTCATAGGAATGGGAAAGGGTTAACAACGCAGAGTTAGAAGAGTAAGCGTGGACCTGGCGGTAGGACGCGTCGACAGAAGGAATAATGAACGAGAGTCGAGACGACGGCGAAGTAAACTATAAAGTATAAAAACCAATAAACTATTCACAGTCATACCTGTCAAGGCCCACTGAGCTGTATAGATATTTTTCAGAAGCGACCAGGCTATCACNAATGAAAGCCCAATTATTACGTGCAAATGTTATGGCAGCCAAACGCTCTAAACGCGTGATGTTGAATCTAAGTGTGGAGAGGGAAAAACCGGACCACGCAGAGGAAAATCTACACGACCACGGGGAGAAAGAACACGAACTCCAAATAGTGAATAGATCACGGCTGGTGGAAATGATAACGATGACGACCGCGGTCATCGTTCCCACGACGATGACGTTGATAATGACCTGAGACCGTTAAACTTATGGTGGTGGCTGTGCTGGTGGTGGTTATTACGATGGTTACGATCAGGGTCGGCAACCATAACAACAACGAGGAGGGGCATTTTTTTCATAGCCGGTAACAAAACACCACTCGATATTTCAAGAGCCGCCAATGCACTGCGGTGTATACGAGACACGGTGGTTCTTGACAAACAGCGTCACAAAGCAGTCCCTTAAAGAGTCGTGTGCGGCTCTAGGAGCCGCAGGTTGCACGACCCTGCCCATGGTAAACTGGACTTCCATGGTAATCTGGACTCCTATGGTAAACTGAACTCCCATGGTGAACTGGACTACTATGGTAAACTGAACTCTCATGGTAAACTACATTCCCATGGTAAACTGAACTCCATGGTAAACTAAATTCCATGGTAAACTGAATTTCCAGGGTAAACTGAACTTCCAAGGTAACTGAATTTCCATGGTAAACTGGACTCCCATGGTAAACTGGACTCCATGGTGAACTGGACGCCCATGATGACCTGCATTCCATGGTTAACTGCACTCCACGATCAGGGTCAGAAAACCAAAAGAACAAGAAGAGCCNTTTTTTTCAAGAGCAGCACCGGAGTCCCTTAATAAAGAGCCACCCGCACGCGGCCGTCCCCTGGTCACTTTGATGATGATGACCGATGACACAGGGCTGGCTTTGAACCGCCCTGGCCTTAAACCGAGGAGGACCCTCACAACCTGGGACACACACACAGAGATGGGCAGATCCGCCAAAGCAAGGCAATAGAAAGACAAAGATCCCCTGTATAGCCTTTACAGACTGTTGGGGCAAGTGCTGTTAAGCGAGCACTTGCTTAGGCCGAAACGGCACACGAGGCGGTGGCAAGCACCACGCCCGACCGCCTTTGTCTCCCTAGTGGCGATGTTTACACACTGCACCAAAGTCCTGATTTGGAGGCTGAGTTGACCGAGGGATGCCCAGGACCAGTTCAGGTAATCGTCACTGGTGTTGGCCGTGAATGGGAATCGAACTCGGGATGGCAAGTTCGTAATGCAGCGCGATAACTGCTACACTACCACTCCCTCACACACACACGCACGCGTGCACGCTCCCACACCCACTGTAGCTTCTATAAATACGGCCGGTGTCTCTCGCCCACGACAACACGGGTCCCGGCCACACCCGACGACACAGGTGCACCTGTATAGGGAGTCAGCGCAGGGACAAACAGGTTCGGTGTCATTCGCAGCAACTTGGGCTAGTGGTGGAGGGGCCATCGAGGTCACGCGATGGTTTTCAAAAGATGTAGCGATGAGCCCTCCTCCAATGTGGGGTTGGCGTGGGCTGGCGTGGGGCAGGCAGGGGAAGAGTAACAATTTAATCTTTCACTCATTTAAAGTCAGGTCCCTTTTGCTCCTGATAGACACGTCCCAGTCGTGTACAACTGATGCACGTTGTGTGGAAACATTTCAACGTTTGACGAACGGTCAGGGCCCCCCACCGCCTTTCGTCTCTAACCCACCGGACAGTCGCCCACTCGCGCCGTGAAGAGGTGACCCACTCAACACGTATTCCTCTTGCACCCCCCCCCACGCCGTCGTCCAGACATTGTCACCGCGATCGTTTGTGCAGAGCGCTGTCCGATGACACCTTCGTCTATAGCAGGGCTTTCAAACTAAACTACTAAACTCCACAATGGAAGTTTATGGGTTAGATCGTGTAAATGTGTCATTAAACCCGCCACCACCCGTCACAATCAATTAGAAAGGTGTCATAAACAAAAACATGGCAATTCATTACTAGTTCAGCACATCTTCTTGTCTTTCCGACAGACCTGTTCTTCACCTGAGGACGGCTGCTTGCGTTGTGGCCGAGACGTCGTGAGAATTGTATTTTATTTTTATTATTTTATTATTTCCTTCTACGTGACTTTACCGAAAGAACCAAGAAGATGAATCCCTGCAGTCACGAAAGCTTTAAATCGAAATTTAGTTCAGCACACTTGTTCGTTGGAGAGTAAACCCACAACATTTACCGTATTTCCCATATACATCTACGAGATCTAATCAAAACACCTCTATTATGGACAATATTGCTTGTGAAAACCTACGTGTTAAACTAACTACTAAACTATTTTTTATTTTGCCAGGGAGGGGCCCACTCAGCTATGTAGCTATATTTCAGAAGCGACCGGGCGATCACAAACCATAGCTCAACAATAGTGGCAAATCATCATCATGTGGAAATGTCAAGTGGCCAAATACTTTAAATTGCCATGTTGATTCTAATGTGGAGGGAAACCGGATGACCCAGAGAAAAATCCACACGACCATGGGAAGAGAGGCACGCAAACTCCAAATATACAGCAGGTGTCAAGGTCGGGATTGAACCCATGCCCTCCTGTGTACCAGGCAAGGGAATTAACATCTCCTAGCCACCGTGATGATGATAAGAGAGACACGCAAACTCCAAATATACAGCAGCAGGCGTCAGGGTCGGGATCGAACCCACGTCCTCCTGTGTACCAGGCGAGGGAGTTAACATCTCCTAGCCACCGTGATGATGATGAAAGAGAGACACGCAAACTCCAAATATACAGCAGCAGGCGTCAGGGTCGGGATCGAACCCACGATCTCCTGTGTACCAGGCGAGGGAGTTAACATCTCCTAGCCACCGTGATGATGATGAGAGAGACACGCTAACTCCAAATATACAGCAGGCATCAGGGTCTGGATCGAACCCACGACCTCCTGTGTACCAGGCAAGGGAGTTAACATCTCCTAGCCACCGTGATGATGAGAGAGAGAGACACGCAAACTCCAAATATACAGCAGCAGGTCTGGATCGAACCCACGCCTCCTGTATATCTGGTGAGGTAGTTAACATCTCATAGTGGTGGTGCCCTGGAGGGTTGGGGAAGAGAATTTGGCGCTGGCTGCATTTCCACTCGTCTGTGGATTTTCCTCGCGCCTCTGAGTCGTTCTCTAAATTGAAATAAAAACTGCTTTTTGTGTTTAGTTTGTTGTCCTTCCCCCGCACCTCCGATTAGCACGGCTGGCTACGCACGGTGCGAAGTTCAACATACACACTCATACGAGCGAGCAGCCTTCATCCAGCGGTGGATAGATCAAACAACTCGCTCAGACGAGAAGTGATCCAACAACCCTTGGCTTTGGAGGTGAGCGTTAGCGGGAGTGTTTACGTTATGAATCCATGGTGAATAATCCATTAGGTTTTTGGTTAGATCGCGTAAGTATAAATGTGTCATTACCCGCCACCACCGACACAGCTAATAAGTAAGGTTTGTCACGTAAACATAACCTCTATTACGGATAACGTTGGTCGCAAAAGCCTACGCGTTAAACTGACGGTGCGTAATGATCATTGGCGAGTGCTGTTTCGCGGAAACACGACCAATCTCGGGCATAAATTGCCACAAATTACGCAATTACACCTCCTCCACCACCCCCTTCCACTTTGCTTCGTACACACGCCACCACGTGCGTTAAAGCATCAGGGAAACACACGGGGAGGGGAGGTAATGACCTGACAGTGGTAAACGCTACCACGACCATCGCCGTACACGATAAGCCACTTCGTTGAGCTATTATCATTTGCATGTCTCTCTCCCGTGGTAGTGTGGATTTTTCTCCGGGTCCTCTGGTTCCCCCCCCCCCCCCCCCACTATACTTACAATCAACATCACGCATTTAGGGTATTTAGCTATTATAGATTTCAACGTGATAAGCCACTTCGTTGAGCCATCATTTGTGATAGCCAGGACACTTCTGAAAAAGAGCTATATAACTCAGTGGGCCTTACCTGGGACAATAAAACAGTTTAGTTATCTATTCAGGGAGCAGCAGCAATATCAGTGCAATTGTCCGTGCGATCAGCACCATCAGCCTGGCGACGCGAGTTCCGATTTCCCAGCCGGGGCTAACATCAGTGGCGAGCGTTATCTGAATCGGTCACGGGGCGCGATGATGTCACGCACGATGGCATCATGAGAGCGAGTGCATGGCGTGTGAATTGGCCAAAAAGGCTCACCTATAATATCGTTGGTTTTTAATAGCCACATTTTGGGTAATCCTTTGATTGATTTTCACAGTTTTTTTATGGATTAATTCTCTGATACCAACACAACTTTAAAGTAATGCTTCGTTCACATTGAATCACCTTCATGAGAGTCATCGTGACCCAATGATACACACAGATAGAGCTAATGTGTCAACGCTTTCAATCCTCGTTGAAAAGCGTTCATCATCATCATAATAACAAAAATATTTTCAGCCCTTTGTCAATCCACTTCTGCAAGTCAGCCTCGGTCACACGGGGGATTGTTCAACCACGCTGGTTAGTGCCGGGCCCAATGATGCAAGCCTTGGCTGGGGAATCCAACTCGGGCAGCCGAGCGTGGTGTGCGCAAACCGTAGGTGCCACTGCTCCACCTTCCGAAATTAGTTTTTTATCTGAAGTGATTGTTTTTTTTGAGACCTTACAGATTGTTCCCTGCCTGCAACGGCGTCACGGACTTTGAACACCGCTGTACAGAGGTGACCTTGGCACGTACGCGAACCAGAAAATTAGGAAAAAAATAAACGACAAGCCAGGGAAAGTTTTGGCCAGACGCGCTAATCTCTGTGAACGCGGCCAAAATTACACGGTCCAACACTGCTAGCGATGACGCAGAGGGAAATAAACGAGTGAAATATTTTGACACGGGGCTGAACACAAGCGCGGAGTGCCATGCCCCCTCGTGCAAAGCGCAGCGCTGGGTTGTCTCCGGGTTCTCCCGTTATCTTCCCCACCTCTCTCATAATAACATAATTCTCACGACAGACCTGGTCTTCACCTGAGGACGGCTGCTTGCGTTGTGGCCGAAACGTCGTGAGAATTATTTTATGTTTTATTTTTATTATTTTATTATTTCCCTTCTACGTGACTTTACCGAAAGAACCGGAAGACGAATCCCTGCAGTCACAAAAGCTTTAAATCGAAAGATGGGTGTGTTCTCGCACGTCCACCCACCGGGTGACGATGCGCTCACGGGGTTGCGACGATACAAAGATGCGTCGAGTCGTCGGTCGCAGACAATTTCCGGAGCCGAATAAAAGAAAACCAAAAAGAGCAGCTTCCAAATTACACCCCCCCCCCCCCCCCCTGTAAGACGGAGCGGATGTCTTGCTTAGCGCAGTTTTTGTTCGACTAGGGACCACCCATTGGCAGCTTTCCCTATGCAGCTCGTGGCTCGTGATGCATGCAGCACAGGAGTGTGTGTGTCTGCGGGTGTGTGTGGTTATGTGGGTGTGAATCGTTAGGTTTACGGAAATCACACGCAATTCTAAACGGGCGCAGGATTATCCCCGTTTTGATAATCACGGCCGGGAAAGTTGCTTCGAGTCTCAACAGGGCTCTGCATCGGAATGTTTGGCTGGCCAAATGACATTCATTGGGAGTTGTGGGAAGAAAACGGGAGAACCCAGAGACAATCCAGCACTTACGCTGTGTGTAAGGGGATAGCATTCCGGGTATGTGTTCAGCCGGGTCTGCCATGTCAAAATATTTCAGCACCCAGCACACCACATCCAGGATGCCCTCTTGCTATGGCTGTGGTTACTCCTAGTCGCGTACCTACTCCAATCTACCAGCGGACCTGGAAAACGCCTGGGACAAATTAATCACTTCTAATATTCAAGCGCCGTAGAGATAAGATTCAGGAATTCACTTTTTTTTTGCCCGTCCTTCCCTGAAAGCCACTTGTGTTAAACGCCGCGGTACACGCCACGACCGCCTTAAAATTAAACGCAATTTTGTTTTCGGCAGCCAAAGAATAAGCCTGCGCTACCGGGGCACGCCTCCATAGTCCCGGCTCTCGTTGTGAACGACGCAGGCGTGAGGACAGGGGAGGGGGTTGCAGATGACCGAGATCNGTGTCGGCAAAGCGGCGTTAATCCGGCGCCTACTGAGTTCACGCAGCACCCCGGATGCGTGCTGGGGCCCGAGAGTCGTCTGTCAGTCAAGAAAAGATTTGGTGAAGAGCTGGTCGGGTCGGTCGAGGGGGTCAGAGCTCTTCCTTCCGATATTAGGAAACCACTGGGAGGAGCTACCTGAAGACGGTCGCTTGTTGTTGCTATCGAAACATCGTGATCTATTCTTTTTCCTACCTACGTGACTTTACCGAAAGGACCAAAGAGTATGGATTCTTGCAGTCACGAAAGCTTCAAATCAGGATCTTAACATGGCCAGAAAGGGTAAACCTATTATTATTTTTCATACTTTTGATTACTGGCAAAAAAGGTCCCGTGATGAAATTAGCGACACACAACAATGTACCGTGGAAAGCGCCGCAAAGTCACGACGATCGCGAGCGCCCTGCCAGGCCACGGGCGGCTCACCGCTCGCTGTGCTACGGAGCCACCAGCCGGAGCCACCAGCCGGAGCCAACAGCCGGAGCCACCGTCCAGACGCGGACTCATTTATATATACATATGTTTGTGCGAATTGATTACCTTTCCTAAACGTTGCACTCCTCTTCTTGGTTCTTTCGGTAAAGTCACGTAGAATGGAAATAATAAAATAATAAAAATTAAACATAATAAAATACAATTCTCACGACGTTTTGGCCACAACGCAAGCAGCCGTCCTCAGGTGGAGAGCACGTCTGTCGAGTGACTTTACCGAAAGAACCAAGAAGATGAATCCCTGCAGTCACGAAAGCTTTAAATCGAAACTTTGCACTCCTGTCGTGTTTTTGTATTGTGAATTCGGATTATTTAGATTGTTTTGCTGCTATAAATTTCCATGTGATAAGTCACTTCGTTGAGCTATCATTTGTGGCCAGGTCGCTTCTGAAAAGAAGCTATAATAGCTCAGTTGGCATCACAGAGACCCATAGACTCCCATAGACTGCGCTGTGATTGAACCAGGTTCCCGAGGGAGGGGAGTTGATGGGTCTCATTAGTGATCCATAGACTCCCACAGAGACCCACAGACTCCCATAGACTGCGCTGTGATTGAACTGGGTCTGTTAAAGCTATACGGGGGATCTTCATTTTAGTTTTTTTTTGCATTACAAGGAAAGAGATATAGAAATCGGCTTGCACGTTTCGGGTAAATGGGACGTGAAACAATTTCTCCGAATCAACGCGAATGTATGAACCGGTCATCTCTGTCATCGAGCGTCGTGGATCGTTGCCCCGCAGGCTCGCGAGAGCGACGACAACGGGGCGAGGCCTCCATCCAGCAGCGGAAAGACCCGCGGCCGATGGTGAACAAGATTTACGCGCGGCGGCCCACTGCGTGACGAGATCTGGCGAAGCCGAGAGCTTTACAGGGAGGTGTCCGTGCTTATTGCCACGACTGGCTGCTGCTGCCGCCCAGTGTCCCGCGGAGTCTTTAACGCCGAGTATTTACGTCGGGAACGTGTGCAGAGCGTGCGATCAAAAAGTGTGGGCAGTCGAACAAGTGTGGACGTGAGCGTCACGCACTGTAAGGGACGTGGGTGACGACCGCGATGACCGTGGAGAGAGTTCTCACTCGGGTGGTGACAAATTAGGGCTGCAAATTCGTAAATAAATCATGTCCACCTTTGTTTTTTCGAGAAAAGGAGGAATGCTCGTAAATACCGCGGTGACAAGATGTTAACTACTGCGCCTGGTATACAGGAGGTCGTGCGTTCGATCCCGACCCTGACGATGCCTGTATATTTGGAGTTTGCACGTGTCTCTCTCTCTCCCCATGATCACGGGAATTTTTCCTCCGGGTCCTCCAGTTTTTCCCTCCACATTTAGAATCATCGTCACACGTTTAAAAGTATTTGCCTGCTATAAATTCCCATGTGGATAAGCCACATCGTTTGAGCTATCATTTGTGATAGCCAGTTCACTTCTGAAACATAGCTCTATAGCTCAGTGGGCCTTACCTGTTCAGTTTAGAACTGACTTTTTATTCCATGCTGGGATGGCATTGGAGCATTCACTTCCGTATGCACTGTACCGGTAAACCCAGACACATTCCACGATGAAACCACATTTTCGAAAACCATATGTAATTCCCTCCCAAAGTTAAACCACGCATATATTTGTCGGATGACGTTGACATTTTGGCCGATGCTTCCCCAACTTGACGGACTACCCAGTGAGTGACTTACTTTTTTTTTACTCTTAAGTAAAAACGTAAAATAGGCTCTACGCGCAGCCCTGCAATCGCACGCGAACGTCACTGCTGCCGGACCTTCCACTACAGCCCCCTCTCAAATAGTGAATTTTCACCTACCGGTAATCCTTCCACGCTGACCGGACTTATTGGAAGAGATGCGAGTTACCCGAATCAGTCCCACCACGCACGACCTGCCCATCACGTTTAGATCATAAGGGGGGTGATACGGGGGTTTAAAGAAACCTGCGCCGTTGTTTCAACAGCCGTGCCAGAAGCTGGAATCAAACCAGGTGACCTTTGGAGTTACTGTAGAGAGCTCAAGTAGATAAACATCACACCATTGCTGCACGACTCGCATCATTTAAACTCCAGCGGCATTCGGCTAACATCAAACGAAGATGGTCACCACATCGCGCGGTGCTTTCAGATGCGCCTCTGCGGCCGTCTAATGATCTTCCTACGATGGAGCTACACAAGTTTAAATCTAGATTAAAACGCATTTCTTTACAACTGCTTTTTGTGTTTAGTTTGTTGTCCTTCCCCGCACCTCCGATTGGCAAGGTTGGCTACGACGGTGCAAAGAAGTTCAACATACACAGGAAAGCAAAGGTCCCCATATAGCCTGTTAGGGCAAGTGCTGTTTAGCGAGTAGCACCTATGAATGCGGGCACGTACACATATTCACACTCGTACACAGTTACCCTTTTAGATGCACTTCTGTGGCCGTCTGGAACGCTCTTCCTTCCGATATTAGAAAGCCACTGGAGCTATGCACTTTCAAACCATCTATTCAGATTCCAAAGAACACAGGATGAGATGTTACTATCCTTTGTGCAAGCACTTCCAAGAGTTCATGAACAGTGAGCCTGGTGAAATTTGGGGAGCGCATCGTCAGTAGTGACCTTTGGTTCCTAGGGTGTTTCGGCCTTTCATACTATACACCCTCCCAAAGGCGGCCAGCGACAGGGTGATCAATCCTACGCTTGCGTCCCATTCCCAATTAGTCATAGGAGTTGCCTTGTTGTTGGTAGCCAACATCCCATGGGACTATGCATGGCAGGGGCGTCCTCCTCCTGAGTCAAGCATTGTTGACTGCATACCTCCTGGTATGCAGTCAAAACTAATTTCTTTAGAACTGCTTTTTGTTTTAGGTTTGTTATCCCCCCCGCGCACCTCCAATTAGCACGGTTGGCTATGTACGGTGCGAAAGAAGTTCAACATACGTGCACACAAACATAACGGATACGGTGGAGACTTTGCCAAGTCTGGCCTTTATCGTAAATTTTTTCCCTTGAAACTTGCTTCATCAAAATTACCCAGCGGCAATCGAATCGCCTGTGCATCTGCTCCACGTCGAGATGTGGCCAGGATACAGCCGGAAGAAACGCGTTCCTGTGCACAGGCAGAGGGGCACCCAATTCTCTAAACGACTAAAAAAAGATGATGTTACCATGTAGGGCCCACTGAGATGTGTAGCTCTTTTTCTGAAGCGACCTGGCCACAAATGATAGCTCAACAAAGTTGCTTATCATCATCACGTGGCAATTTATAGCAGCCAAATCCTCAAAACGCGCGATGTTGACTCTAAGAAAGGCAGGAGGACCTGGAGAAAAATCCACACAAACACAGGGACAGAGACATGCAAACTCCAAATTTACAGGTGTCAGGGTCGGGATTGAACCCACGACTCCTGCAATCCAGGCAAGGCAGTGAAAACATCTCNTAGCACCATGTGAAGCTTGGGACCTCCTGCATACCAGGCGAGGTAGTTAACATTTCACAGCCACCGTGTGGAGGCTGGGACCTCCTGTATACCAGGCGAGGTAGTTAACATTTGGACCTCCTGTATACCAGGCGAGGCAGTAACATCTCATAGCCACCGTGTGGAGTTGGACCTCCTGTATACCAGGCGAGGCAGTTAACATCTCATAGCCATCGTGTGGAGGTTGGGACCTCCTGTATACCAGGCGAGGCAGTTAACATCTCACAGCCACCGTGTGGAGGTTGGACCTCCTGTATCCAGGCGAGGTAGTTAACATCTCATAGCCACGTGTGGAGGTTGGGACCTCCTGTATACCAGGCGAGGCAGTTAACATCTCACAGCCACCGTGTGGAGGTTGGACCTCCTGTATACCAGGCGAGGTAGTTAACATCTCATAGCCACGTGTGGAGGTTGGGACCTCCTGTATACCAGGTGAGGTAGTTAACATTCACAGCCACCGTGTGGAGGTTGGACCTCCTGTATACCAGGCGAGGTAGTTAACATCTCATAGCCACCGTGTGGAGTTGGACCTCCTGTATACCAGGCGAGGTAGTTAACATCTCATAGCCACCGTGTGGGTTGGGACCTCCTGTATACCAGGAGAGGTAGTTAACATCTCATAGCCACCGTGTGGAGGTTGGACCTCCTGTATACCAGGCGAGGTAGTTAACATCTCATAGCTACGTGTGGAGGTTGGGACCTCCTGTATACCAGGCGAGGCAGTTAACATCTCACAGTCATCGTGTGGAGGTTGGGACCTCCTGTATACCAGGCGAGGCAGTTAACATCTCATAGCCACCGTGTGAGGTTGGGACCTCCTGTATACCAGGCGAGGCAGTTAACATCTCACAGCCACCGTGTGAGGTTGGGACCTCCTGTATACCAGGCGAGGCAGTTAACATCTCATAGCCACCGTGTGAGGTTGGGACCTCCTGTAACCAGGCGAGGCAGTTAACATCTCACAGCCACGTGTGGAGATTGGGACCTCCTGTATACCAGGCGAGGTAGTTAACATCTCATATCCAGAGGTTGGGCCTCCTGTATACCAGGCGAGGTAGTTAACATCTCAAGCCACCGTGTGAGGTTGGGACCTCCTGTATACCAGGCGAGGCAGTTAACATCTCACAGCCACCGTGTGAGTTGGGACCTCCTGTATACCAGGCGAGGCAGTTAACATCTCAAGCCACCGTGTGGAGGTTGGACCTCCTGTATACCAGGCGAGGCAGTTAACATCTCATAGCCACCGTGTGAGGTTGGGACCTCCTGTATACCAGGCGAGGCAGTTAACATCTCACAGCCACCGTGTGAGGTTGGGCCTCCTGTATACCAGACGAGGTAGTTAACATCTCACAGCCACCGTGTGGAGGTTGGACCTCCTGTATACCAGGCGAGGTAGTTAACATCTCACAGCCACCGTGTGGAGGTTGGACCTCCTGTATACAGGCGAGGCAGTTAACATCTCACAGCCACCGTGTGNAGGTTGGGACCTCCTGTATACAGGCGAGGTAGTTAACATCTCATAGCCACCATGTGGAGGTTGGACCTCCTGTATACCAGGCGAGGTAGTTAACATCTCAGCACCGTGTGGAGGTTGGACCTCCTGTATACCAGGCGAGGCACCGTGTGGAGGTTAGGACCTCCTGCATACCAGGCGAGGTAGTTAACATCTCAAGCACCGTGTGGAGGTTGGACCTCCTGTATACCAGGCGAGGTAGTTAACATCTCAAGGCACCGTGTGGAGGTTGGACCTCCTGCATACCAGGCGAGGTAGTTAACATCTCAAAGCACCGTGTGGAGGTTGGACCTCCTGTATACCAGGCGAGGTAGTTAACATCTCAAGCACCGTGTGGAGGTTGGACCTCCTGTATACCAGGCGAGGTAGTTAACATCTCAAGGCACCGTGTGGAGGTTAGGACCTCCTGTATACCAGGCGAGGCAGTTAACATCTCGCGCACCGTGGTGCCCCACTTCTCCGGCGACCCCGTCGTGCGGGCGTGACGTTGGCTACACCGCGGCCAGCTCTGGTTCCGGGTCGCTTATGCCCAGCAGCAGCTTACAAGCAGCGTGAAGCGACGTGAAGCGGCATGATAGAGGCACGTGCGCCGGTTACCGCCAGCCCCTCGAGTAATGCGCGATGCCCCGCCGTAGCAGCGGCACGAGCAAGAGAGCCCCTCCATTATGCCACCGTCACGGGGACCCGCGGCATGCACTGCGGTGACAGCGGTGACGTTGGCCGGGGAGTGGTGGGAGTCGCGTAGTGGTGGCGCTAGTGTTGACAGCAAGTGGTGGTAGTGGTGATGGAATGGTGGCGGCAGTGGTGGCAGTGGTGGTGATAGCGGAGCGGTGGTGACACTGGTGGTGGTGATGATGGCTGTGGTGGTAGTGGTATTCGTGGCAGTATTTGGTAGCAATATTGGTAGTGGTGGTATTTGTGGTGGTACTGGTGGTAGCAATATTGGTGGTGGAGGTGTTACTGGTGGCAGTGTTTGTAGTGGTGGCGATGTTTGTGGTGGTGGCAGTATTGGTGACAGTATGGTAGTGGCGGTGTTTGTGATCATAGCGGCGGTGCCACCAACATCTCCCCACACCCCACCCCACACAATGCGCCGGGTTACCAGTGCACGCCGCCCGCCCAGGCACGACCGAAACCGAAACCCAAACCGTCCGGACGACACAAAAGGGGGTTTGGCCGCGGCGAACCCAACACTGGGGCGTTCGGTGACGGGCGCGGCTCGGGTGAGCGTGGCACCGCCGGGGTAACAATGGCGGTGCCGCGCGGCTCAAGTGGCCGCCCGTTTTCTCCGCACAACGCGGCCATCAATTATTTAGTGCAAGCGGCTGCTGGCCGTGGAAGGGGGGCCAGGGGGGGCCGACGGGGCCCAAAAGGGCCCACGGGGAATAAGAGGGCCCGCGGGAGAAGGTGGGGCGGGAAAACATCCGAGCCGGCACCCAACCGAGATGCTGGGTTCGATCGCTCTCGAAAGAATGCACATAAACAAAAAAAACTACAAACTAATTGTTATTTTACCAGGCCAGGCCACACAGCGATATATCTGTTTTTTCAGAAGCGACCTGGCCATCACAAATGATAGCTCAACGAAGTGGCGTCATCACGTGGAAATTTATAGCAGCCGAATACTCTAAACGCGTGACGTTGATTCTAAATGTAGAAGGGAAAAACCGGAGGACCCGGAGAAAAATCCACGCGACCACAGGAAGAGAGAGAGACATGCAAACTACGTATATAGAAGAGGCGTCAGGGTCGGGATAGAACCCACGACATCCTGTATACCAGGCGAGGTAGTTAACATCTCCCCCACCATGACGCCCATAATGGCTGTGTTGAACAACCCAAGCCAACACTGCTTAAAGATCTGAGCTTGATATCAGTTTTAGCAACTTGTGAATGAACCAGGTTCCATCAACTATGAGGAGGTGATGGTTGGAAACTTAACTCACAAGCCAAGACAAATGCAAATCCTGTTTGCTATATTCTTCTTATTAATGTATAAACATTATTGAATTAACCAAATTCCCACAGTCACACCAACAAATCGCTGGCATGAACTCTGTGACCCACGATCACCGTTCCTTCAACACTAGCGACAACTGCCCTGGAGTTGATTTACCACCGCCTGGCCTTCCACGTCTGTCATCGCCACGCACACCCCCACACGGGAACTCCGGTCATCCCCGCAGCAGCAGCAGGGGCGGCTTCTGGCTAAGTCATCGAACAACAAAGACGGTTCACCGCATCGCACGGCGCTTTCGGACGCGCTTTTGCGGCCGTCTGGAACGCTCTCCCTCCCAATAATAGGAAGCCAACTGGAAGATTTGCAGTTTTAAATAATCATCTAGATTGAAAACCAATTTGTGTTAAGTTCTGTTTTCTTTCCCCGCACCTCCTATTAGCACGGTTGGCTACGTACGGTGCGAAAGACGTTCAACGTACACACGTACACCGCTTACTGGAGCTATCTCGCCCATTGCCAAACATTGCCACAATGCACACAGCCGTCACACGCTTCTATGCGACTCTCTTGTCTGCGCACCCTTAGAACAAACAACATAGCCCTTTTGTCATTCCGCTGCTGAATGCCGCGTCTGTCATTGTGGTCGTTTGACCATATTTCACCACGCTGGTCAGTGGTGAAGTACAGGGGAAGAGGCGCAGAAGCGAAGCAGTTTGGATATCCTCGCCGCCGACGTTAGCAGTGGCCATGAGTGAACTCAAGCTACCGGGGTTGTCGTGCACTGCAGTGTGCTAACCACTACACCACCGCTCCACCCCCCCCTTCTAGGGTTTGGAGAACGAGAGCTATGTAATAGGTGGTGTTTAGAGACCAGAGGGGTAGAATCAGAACGTCCACTCCACGTCTCTGGCCTCACCATGTGCTGTCAAGAAGGGCATTGCCTAAAATATCACCCGATTATCCACGTAGTTTTGGTAATCCGTGCCGAACGCCTGACCCTCTGTACGCTGCGCGTAACGCTGCTGGGTAAGCTACGTGGATTTTCATGCAATTTTAAATATTTTCTTGTTTTCACAAAAGGCTTATTATTAGCCAAAGTGCCCCCCGTTTTGTATTTTTTATTTTCGTTTTGCACGCCATCACAGAAAGATGATAGTCAATTTTACACCAAATGTGATAATAGAGAAATGTTTCATTAAATAAATTCAATAGAATTTTTACATTTTAGTCTTCTTCATTAAATTTCATTTTACGAAACCGTCATACGACGGGCAATTACACTCGTATATATACTTACCAGAATATCAAAGGTCATGTGAAACAAAAATGTTAAAAAATAAAGCATCTCCTGATAGCGGCGAGAGTTCTGCAACCATGACAACGCTGCNAAATAAGAAAGAAAATAACTTAGCAACCATAGTTTTTTTTACTCCAGTCTCTATGGCAACGGCCAATTAACCATGACAACAGTCCAGCTGCCGTGGCGATGAATCCAATTGGCAGAGCAAGAGTCAGGTGACTGTGGAGGAGTGCAGTAACCATGGAACCAGCCCAGTAGCCATGGAAAGAGTCCAGTCACCATGGATACAACTCAGTATCTATTGCAGTCCAGTATCCATCACAATAGTCAAGTATCCATGACAACAGTCTGATAACCAAGAAATCACCCGAGTAACTGAGTAGTGCAGCGAGATGAGATTGGAGAGGTGGGAAAGTGAGATGAGAGGGGAGAGATAGGAGAGTGCGTGGACGGGAGTAATGAAATGAGAGGGGAGAGGTAGGGAGGTGCGTGGAAGGGAGTAGAGTAAGTTGAGAGGGGAGAGGTAGGTGAGTGCGTGGAAGGGAGTACTTTGAAACAGACGTCGCAATCGGGTACCCGATACCCGTACCGTACCCGATGCCGGCTACCCGTACCCGGCCGGGTACGGGTACCCGTTTGCGACCCTGGTGCGGCCGGGTACGGGTAGGCCGTGAGTCACTGGTGAGTAACCGTTTGTCACTCATTTCGGGTAGCCAGGTACCCGGCCGGGTACAGGTACGGGTACCCATTTGCGACCCTGGTGCGGCCGGGTACGGGTAAAGAATCAAAACCCGTTTGCGACCTCTGCTTTGAAATGAGATGAGAGGGGAGAAACTGATCCCGCGATTTGAATTATAGCCAAATTATCACATTGCGGGCAGGCTGAGACTAAAGCCACGAGGGATTAGGAAACCCACGACACCCGACGGAGACGCCAGGCCACGTCCCAGCGACGACCCCTGCGTTCACAGCGGGCAGCACAAGGCCGCCACATCCCCCTTTAGCTCTCGGCAAGCCTGCGTCGTTGCGTCAAACGTGGAACTCCCCGAGCGGGGAGACGGAGCCCGACTGGACCTTTGCTCCGCTGCCCTCCTGGAATCCCCCCCCCGACGTCACCGCCCAGAGCAAGGGTCGGAGAGACACCGCGCACCGAACCGCAGCCGCGGACACGTGGGTTGGTTATCACGGAAATTCAACCTCCGCACGGTGGCTAGGAGATGTTAACTACCTCCAGGTATGCAGGAGGTCGCGGGTTCATCGACCCTGATGCCTATTGTATATTTGAAGTTTGTGTGTCTCTCTCTCCCGTGGTCGCGTGGATTTTCTCCGGGTCCTACGGGTTTTCCCTCCACATTTGAATCGACGCTATGATTTCACATGATGATGATAAGCCACTTCGTTGAGCTATAATTTGTGGTCAGATTGCTTCTACAAAAGAGCTACATAGCTCAGTGGGCCTTCCCTGGTAAGATAAACATATTTTCGTTTTTAGATTTATGTCATACATTTCTAGGCAATAACATTCTTTGCGGACTTTCAGGGGTTGAGAGATGACCAGTCTTGTCACAGACTGATGTCAGTATTAAAAAAACAATCAGACAAGGTAAGAATTGTTGATGTCTTCTGAGTTTCAAAACACCGGCATCTCAGAGCACCTGACATAACGACGCCACACATCATTTCAATGGTTAAGTGCAGGTTCCTCTTAATTAATTAAATGTAGCCTAGGGATCCCTGTTGGCAGCTGTCCCTATGTGACACAATGTGACACGGCATCGGCTTGCAAAAGGTCATTGGTCTGTCAACAGGGGTATATTGCTCTGGGCTATTCACAATTAAGTAATCCGCAAGTATTTTGTTTTAAATTTTGCTAAAGCTGGACGTGACGTCAGCACATGTGGCCTACTCCTTTTCCAACAGCGTCACTGGATCTTTAACGCCCAATTTGATATAACGCGATCGAGTGAACGGAACTACGGTCACACGAGTAGGAATAAGCGGTTGTACGGCTGCCTTGGCGTAGCATCACACAACTAGGCGGAATGCTACTGGATGCTTCGAGATGCTGCCTCTCATCACACAGATTGCCTTAACAAATCCTGGCCTATCACGGCCCTTTATGGACCTTGTTATACAGAGTCGAACCTCAATGAGCAGATGCAGTTCAGGGGAGCACGAGGTAAATTATTCACGAGATTTGTTTTTATTTGCGCTTGTAGTTAACGGTTGACCGGGCCGTGCGAATCTTCACTTTCTCTCCGCAGTCACGCAGGATGCTGCGGCATACGGCTCCACTGTAAATCAATCGCTCTGCGACTCGCAGATGGCAGTGAGGCAGCGGGCTGTCGCGGAGCTGTTAAGTTCTCTCCCGTTAAAACGTTTAAACTTTTTTTCCAGCTCTCCAGGTCTGGTTTACGCACTCTAAAACAATGTATTTTAATTTTAAGAGACGTATATGTTTTGGCACGTTGCTCATCGGCATTTTGCTTTTGGGTAATTGAGCTACGAGCAGAACGAGGGACACAAAATCATCCGATAATAAATCAATCGGAGAATGTACGTGTATATGTTGAACTTCTCTCACACCGTACGAAGCCAACCGTGCTAATCGGAGGTGCGGGGGAAGGACAACAAAATTAACTCCGCAACAAGCAGTCCTAAAGAAGTTAGTTTTCAATCCAGACGATTATTTAAAAGTGCACAGCCTACAGTGGCTTCCTAATATCGAAGAGCGTTCCAAACGGCCGCAAAAGCGCATCTGAAAGCGCCGCGCGATGCGGTCACCGCCGTCTTTGTTCGACGGCCAGCCAAAATCTGCTGCTGCTGCTGCGAAGACGACCGGAGTTTGCGCGATGACGGTTTACGCCCCTTGACCAGGACCAGCAAGATAACGAGGTTCATTTGAGGCAAGCACGTTGTGTGTGCGTGCGTGCTATGATTGCGACCTTATAAATGTAATTATCCCTGCAGTGCAGCCCAAACCCCCGCCCCCACCGTTCCTGGTTTTCGGAACGTTTCTGACGCCCGCATTCAGCCGACAGGACGGAACGCCCTCGCGTATTTGTCCGCTGGCCAAAGCATGCGAAAGGAAACCCAACGCTTCAAAGGACCTGGGTGGGGGGGCTGTGGACTACGCCTCGCCTTTGCACAGTGAGGGGCGTGGGTGGGTGGGGGATACGGACAACAGAAACGTCTTTCTTTCTTCCGAACCAGGGCCAGGGAGCGCCTCTCGCTTGCCACTCTCTCTCAACCCGAGAGATTGAGAAGCCACAGGAGACGTGCCCCTGCTGGAAAATCTCCGCCTCGCCAAGGCGGCCACGCAGCCCACGGGCCGCACGAGGCCTACTCACGTTGGACAGGCCCGTAAAACTAAGTTGTGTTTTCGTGACGCGAATTGGACATAACGCGACGAATGAATTAGGGAACAGGTTTGCTTATAACGTGGATGCAAATTGGATACGACGCGATCGAGTGAACGGAACTACGTCGCGCGAGTTAGAAATAAGCGGTCGTACGTCTGCATCGGCGTACCATTGCGCAACAAGGCATTGCGATACTGCTGGATGCTTCTAGACGCTCCCCACGAGCCTCAGTTTTTGTTCAGCCTGCGTACGAATCGCGCACTGTGCTTTACCCCTAAATTATATCTTATTTACTGTAATACATTTTTACGTAACGCGACCTTCTTCAGGAACGCAACTACCGCCGCCGCGTTATAGGGGAACGGACTGTATTGTGAATGAACCTACAATTAATGAAATGGGTGTGGTGGTAGCGCCTGGACACAAAAGCGTACGCAAGAATAGAATGCAAATATAATTTATCAAATGAATACTAAATTAAAGACGTTGTTTTGAAATCAAATGAAGTGGAGAAAAGAAAAAAAGACAATTCAGCTGTTCCGTGATGTTTATTCTCGTTTGTTGTATGTTCCATACTGCTCCGGCTTTAGAACGTGGTATTTGGTCTGCGCTCGCTTCCTTCCCGAGTAATCATCTCAAATTGCCCTTTGTTCTGTTGCCTCGGGATGCACCGCACGGCAGAGGCGCGGCATCAATAATAAACGACGACAAACAAAGATGACGAAGAACCGACGTTCGAACTCTGAGTTTTGTAACGTAGAGATTAATCCGATCGGAAAGGGTGACCCGTGAAAGTAAGGCAAACACCGCACACCATCGACACGGAACCTTGGGGGTCAAGGAAACGATAACGGGCACATGCAAAACGCACTCCCCGTGGACATGCGGGCGTGCAGGTGGGCGGACACTGAATTTGCATGCGAAAGAAGCGTGCTCAAGCGAGCAGCAGCAGCAGTATTAGCAGCGCTAAAAGACAAACAGGAGTGACCCCAGCTCACGGTCCAAGCCAGACTCACAGCGGGGTGGAAAACCACACATTCGAGGGCTAGATACTAGATACTAATAATCAACTAAACTTTTTATTTCACCAGGTAAGGCCCACTGAGCTACAATGCACTTTTTCAGAAGCGACCTGGCCACAAATGATAGCCCAATGTTAGTGAGTTATCACGTGGACATTTCTCGGAGACAAATAATCTAAACGCATGTTTCTAAACTTGGAGGGAAAAACCAGAGGACCCGAAGAATAATCCACGCGACCACGGGGAGAGCACGCAAACTCCAAATGTACAACAGGTGTCACAGGGTCGGGGTCGAACCTACAACCTCCTGTACACCAGGCGAGGAAGTTAACTCAAGCCACCACGGCCCCACATACAACCCGCTACTTTGTTTCGTACGCCCATCACCTCACAACCACGTGAACCATCGATCCCTCCTCCTCGCTGACCGTTTCCTGTCATCCACGGCGAGCCCAAACCACTGCGCACTGCAGGTCGCTCCTCTTTCTGCCTCGCACTGCTCCACTTTGGAATTCCCTCCTCTTCCATCATCATCATCTCATTTCCCCAAACTCCCTTAATCGCTTTGCTCAATTCAAGACACGTACAGCATATATTACACTTTCATTCATAATGTTGGTTGCTGGCTGCTTGACATTCGGGCCTGTTCTCAGCAACTGTAATTTTTTTTGTAAATAAAAACAATAAAACTTAGGCCTGCTATTTAAAAACAGTCCACAAACGAATACATTTTATCCATCTCTGCAAGCATCGAAGCTGCACTGCACGAGAATGAGAGTGGGTTATATGTTGGGACGTGGCAACTCTGGGTTGCCCACGACATCCTGTGCAGTTGACGACTCCCAAGAGGGGCCGCAAAACCCCCACATCGCCGGCCAGACTCGGCTGCCCACTGTCATTGAAATGCAAATGGCACGGTCAGCAGGAGCAGTGGCCGCAGCAGCGACGTTGGGCATCAACCCAGGGCTGGCACTGAATCAGGCATCGGAAGCAGGGTCCCTGAAGGGCAGAGCATGCGGCCAATCTGCCAATCTACGAAACTATTTTTTTATTTTACGAGGTAAGGCCCACTGAGCCGCTCTGTAGCTCTTTTCAGAAGCGACGTGGCTTTTACAAATGGTAGCTCAATTAATTGGCTTATCATAACGTGGAAATTTATAGAGGCAGCCAAATACTCTAAATGCGCTCGATTCTAAATGTGGAGGGTAATGAGTAATATTAAAAATACTTTTTAAAAAAACACGCTTTAATGAAATGTACCGTACGAGTAATTGCAGAACTCCACGACTCCAGGAAGTGGCCCCGAAGCTTGCCATAACTTAAGGGACTGTGGTGAATTACAGCCAACGTCAGTTGAGCGTGGACAATTAGACCCAAGCCGAAACATAACATAAAAAAGAATGTTTAAAAATATATATTTTTTATTTTTAATGACAGAATATAGTATTGTCATCAGTATGACATAAGTATACCAAGTTGGCAGTCTATACCACATTGGGAAATGGGGTTAAAATGGAGTTACAAGATTTGAGGATATGACAACAACAACAACAGAGAGTGAGTTAATAGAAAGAGTGTAATAGAAACTGAAGGGCCCGGAGAAAAAAATCCACGCGACCATGGGGACAGAGAGATTCAACCAAAACTCCAAATATACAGCAGGCGTCAGTGTCGGAATCCAACCCCACGACCTCCTGCGTGCCAACCATACGAGGTAGTCCACATCACGCCGGGCGGCGACCGACCGCGACCGCACCTCAATATTGCTTCCCAACTTCCTTCCCTGTCTGTGCCACATCCCGCAACTGGGTGCAGCTAAAAATTGGCACCCCGAGGCTTCTGCCTCCCACAACCTCACACCACCTCCCCTTTGGTGACCGACCCTCCGGGTGCCCAATTGCAGCGCGAGGCTGTATAAGCCAGGCGGGCGCTCCTCCTTCACACGCGTGGCAACCTGGTAAGACCCCACCCGCCCCCCTCTCTTGCTTTCAGCCCACAGTGCTTTTCTGCCAATATCTCCCATCAGCACAGGTGGTTATGTACGGTGCGAAAGAAGTTCAACGTACACATATGCATAGACTCACATATATCAATCACCCACTCACATACTCACTCACCCACACTTACCCACCCATTATCTGATGAGCACGGTTGGCTAGGTAAGGTGTGAAAGAAGTTCACCGTACACATATGCGTAGACTCACATAGTCAATCCCCACTCACATACTCACTCACCCACACACACACGCATCCTCCAATAAGCACAATTGGCTACGTACGGTTCGAAATAAGTTCAACTTGCGCATATGCATACTCACATAGTCACTCACCCACTCACAGTCACTCACCCACACTTACCCACCCATCCTCCGATTAGCACGGTTGCCTACGTATAGTGCGAAAGAATTCAATCATCACCTTAATCTTTATCGTTTCTGTTTCCGTGTGAGCGAAATATCATAATACACTATCCACCAACACTGATATTAACTGTGCACTTTTAAATCATCTATATTTCTTCAGAGCAGCTTTTTGTTGTGTTTAGTTTGTTGTCCTTCCCTCCCCGGCACCTCCGCTTAGCAAGGTTGGCTACATACTGTACGAAATAACTTCAGCATACAGTATGTACATACACGCTTGATCTAATCCGGTGGTTCTTAACCTGGGCTTCACACACCCATGGGGGTGCGAGATGCCCTTTCTGGGAACAAATGGGTGCAGGCTGCAGTAAAGGTTAAGAACCACTGATCTAATCACTCCATTTCAACAGCCGTTGTCCACCTTGGGTACCTCTGGCTTCTGAGATAAACCCCCGCCCGCATTTCAGCGTTCCTCTCTCCCAATCATTCACGCGTGCCGAACTTTAACCGCTGAAACTTCCTCGGCCTCAACTCCGGAAGAAAGCCCCGCGGCAGAGGGCGGCGAACAGCTCGACGGAGAAAATTGCCGGGCGCGCGGCCCAACCAACGCCGGAAGCACCCGCGGTTTGAATTGGGAGGCTGCGTCCACCCAAGTTCTAAGGCATCGCGGGCCCACTCCCACTTAACCCAACGTGCTTCACCGGGGCCAGCACGGTGAAGTACGGTCAAACAAACTGACGCGACATTGATTGACACCTGGCTCTACATCCCCCCCTTCACCCCGTTCTCCCCGTACTATTCTACAAGGCACGCGTGTTTCTCCAAGCACGTCAAAAAAAGTTATGAATCTCAGTGCACGTTCTAAAACTAAACCACAGAACTAAACAATTTTTTTTAATCTACCAGGTAAGGCCCACTTAACTCTTTTTGAGAAGAGACCTGGGTACATTTACCGCAACCAAATACACTGAAAGCGTGATGCTGATTCTAAATGTGGAAAGGAAAAACCGGGAGACCCGGAAAAAAATCCACACGAACACAGGGAAAGAGAGAGAGAAACACGCAAACTCCAAATATACAGCAGGCATCAGGATTGGGATCGAACCCATGACCTCCTGCATACCAGGAAAGGTAGTTAACAGCTCCTTGCCACCGTGATGATGATGAGAGACACGCAAACTCCAAATATACAGCAGGCATCAGGGTTTGGATCGAACCACAACCTCTTGTATACTAGACGAGGTAGTTAACAGGTTTTGGATCGAACCCACGACCTCCTGCATACCAGGCAAGGTAGTTAACAGCTCCGAGCCACCGCGGCGCCCGTTCAAACACAGGAGCCTCATGCACAACGCCACCACCGCCTCAGGGTAACCGGCGTGGCTGGCGAGGCTGGCGCAGTTGGCACGGCTGGCACAGAGGGAGCCCACTGTAGAGGGCCCGGGGCATTTAAAACGCGGCGCCAGCGGCGATCTGTATTCTGCGGCCGTCACTCACGCAGTTCTCATTTGCTGCGTGGCTGCGCAGCCGTGACGGCTACGAGCGAGGCCGCCGGGGAAGCGGCAATTAAACCGCGGGGACTAATTGAGGAAGACGCACCACCACCACCGCCACCGCCGTGCATTTGAATTTAAAATAAATTAATAACCAGTAGGACAAATGTTCAATTCATTCACCGTGGGGGACTGAGGAGAGAGGATTTACCGTGGCCGATGGTGAGGAGCGGAGCTCCGTCACGTCACCGTGCCGTGTCCACGCGTCCAACTGGTGACGGGGACAAGGACCAACATGAGCCCATGCGCCACGCGGACCCGTATACAAGTGCAGTACAGTGCAGAATTTGGAATGTTTACAGAAACTGGAATTTATGGCAAACTGCACACAGAGAGGGCCTCAAGTGCCGTGGTTATGGATTGATTTCAAGCGACGGGCTTAAACTTAGCTTCCCGTAGTAAAATATAAACAAGGGCTGGCGCAACTCGATGGCAGTAGCTAAACAACAACTTCCAGGTCATAAACGTGAATAGACCCCCTGGGTTTATAAGCGACCCGCAATGCGAAATGCAAAATCTACAGGCGAAGCTGTGTGGCGTCAACGGCCACCCTATTTTGGCACGAGTGAGATGTAAAATCCGACAAACAGAGCCAAGGTTGGCAGAACCAAACAATAGTTCATTGTCGTCGTCGTCGTCGTTATCATCGAACGCGAGTTGACCTCGCGCGTCACACCAGCGAGTAAGACAAGTCCTCCCCACACCCCCTCCACCGCCCTAAGAGCTAGCAGAATTAAGAAGCGCGCGGTTGAACAACGGAGCGCTGCACTTGAACAGTAGCACGCACGAACGTCAAATAGATTTCCGCCCATTCCGCTGAACTCGGGACAATGGAAGGCTCTCTGTGGTCGTGGGGATTTCATTTTTGCGTATTCCGCCACGCTTGGCCCGTGATGTTTGGTGAATGGTGGGGGGAGGGTGGTGGGGGGGTTAGGACAGGTCAGAGGTCAGACGGAACTTGCCACTGATGTTAGCCGTGGCTGGGACCTCAACGCTCGTGGGCACGGCAGGATGACGTCACACGCAATGGCGTCATCGAGAGGGGAGCGGAGGCGCGATGGCACAGCACTTGTTTTTTGTTTTAGTTTTCGGGAACCCTTCGATAAGTTGTGCCGCTGGTTTTCTCTGTGGTAGGTCCCAAATAGCAAAACGACTGCACATTAATGTTTCGAGTCCCAAATGAATCGCCCTCATGGGAGTTATCGTGACCCCCTTCGTCACGCACAGAGCCAATACCAAATTCACGCTTTCGCCCCGAGTTGAAATAGCGTCAAAACGATCGCTCCGATCCAGCGTGTCTCTCTCTACGCTAACTAACGTGCGGTAAAGCAACACCGCAGCAGCAGCAGCAACAGCAGCTGTAGCTGTAGAAGTAGCCGGAGCAATGTGTGGGTGTGGTTTGGCGCGACACTCACGTTGACAACCGTCTGTTGGCGATCGATTCGTCGATGGTCTCTGTACCACTCGTCACGACGTCCCGGGCACGAGGGCCTCTCACAGCGCTCCGAGCCGGATCCACTCGAGCCAGCGCCCCTCTCAAAATTCCGCCCCACACAGCACCATCACCACCACCACAACGCCTCATCACCCACAGCAGCCCACCATCACCCACAGCAGCCCACCATCACCCACAGCAACCCACCATCACCCACACCCTCCCACCTTCACCATCAACCCCATCAACTGCACAATCCGCACCACCCCACCATCACCTTCCAACCATGTTTATAAAGATATTCTCAGCCAGTTAACGAGTGCTGATGTATGCACTCGTTAACTGGCTGGCGGTCAGCCAGCCAATTTTCAGGCAGTTAACGTTTTTTTCTGGGTGCAGCGTTGGTGCAGTGGTAAGCGGCGCTGTGGCTCGAACCCGCTGTGTTCAACAATCATCTCTGAGAATAAAAACGCTGCATGCAGGAGGCAAACGTTCTGACCCTGGTGGATGAGTTTATCAACCTCTCGAAGCCAGACTAATCGAGGGGCAGGGCCTTTCCGGGTAAGGGGAGCTGTCCAGCATTCTGCAAATAATTAAGTCGTACATAAATACTGGATAGACTTAAAGTACATGTGCATTTGATTGTTATTCTCATAGGGGGAGCTGCAGGGGTGGAGAGTGGTGGCACGGTTGGTTACACACCGCAAATTGACCTCGACGACCCGAGTTTTGATTCAAGAGACACGGCTAACGTCAGAAGCGAATTACACCTCCTACAACTTTTGACAAACCTGCTCTGAGCAGGGTGAGGTAAGTGTGTTCAAACAACCCTCAATGGCATATGAGACTCCGTATGATGTAAGGCAACTGCTAATTAAACAGTGGGCACATTCATTTCATAGAGTGAAGCCTCAGTGTCTATGTGAGTAAAATGTGTGTTCAAAGGTCTCGATTGGGGTTTGGGTATTTAAGTAATTGAATTGGGTCTCTGTGTGAGTCTATGTGGGTTCTCTGGTGTGAGTCTATGTGAGTTCTCAGTGTGAGTCTATGGGGGTCTCTGTGTGAGTCTATGGGGGTCTCTCTGTGAGTCTATGGGAGGTCTCTGTGCGAGTCTTATGGGGTTCTCTGTATGAGTATATGGGGTTCTAGATTTGAAGCTTTCGTGACTGTAAGGATTCATACTCTTAGTTATTTCGGTAAAGTCACGTTCTCTGTGCGAATCTATGGGAGGTCTCTGTGTGAGTCTATGGGGGTTCTCCAAATCACACTATGAGGGTCTCTGTATCAGTCAATGGGGATCTCTGGTGCGAGGCCACGGGGTCGATGGGGCATTCCATACAGACTATTTATAGGGAGACGAGCGAAGATGCGCGCGTCACTTTCAACGCAAATTAACAGCAATCGTCCGGTAATTTCCTGCGAGTGCAAGGTCCACGGAGGGCGCTCTCTTGGCCCGCTCGGCAGTGGGAGATTTCGTCACTCATTCTGGAGACGCGTTCAGCCACCCTCACCCCTCACCCCACGGGAGGGGCGGTTGGGGGGCTTAAGCCAGCTCAACCAGAGAGGCGCGTCGTTGTAACAGAACGCTCAAGTGACCTCCGACCAATCGTGGGGCGCCGCGGTGGCTTGGTGTTAACGCCCTCGCCTGGTGTGCAGGAGGTCGTGGGTTCGATCCCGACGCCTGCTGCTGTATATTTGGAGTTTGCGTGTCTCTCTCTCTCTCATCATCACGGTGGCTAGGAAATGTTAACTACCTCGCCTGGTATGCAGGAGGTCGTGGGTTCGATCCCGACCCCTGACGCCTGCTGCTGTATATTTGGAGTTTGCGTGTCTCTCTCTCTCATCATCAAGGTGGCTAGGAGATGTTAACTACCTCGCCTGGTGTGCAGGAGGTCGTGGGTTCCATCCGACCCCTGATGCCTGCTGCTGTATATTTGGAGTTTGCGTGTCTCTCTCTCTCATCATCACGGTGGCTAGGAAATGTTAACTACCTCGCCTGGTGTGCAGGAGGTCGTGGGTTCGATCCCGACCCTGATGCCTGCTGCTGTATATTTGGAGTTTGCGTGTCTCTCCCTCTCTCCATCCGTGGTTCGGTGGATTTTTCTCCAGGTCCTCCGGGTTTTTTGCCTCCACATTTAGAATCAACGTCACACGTTTAGAGAGTATTTGGCTGCTATGAATGTCCACGTGATGATGAGCCACTTTCGCCGAGCTATCATTTGTGTTAGCCGAGCAGCTTCTGAAAAATAACTATTTAACTTAGTGGGCCTTACCTGGTAACATGTAAAAAAAAAATGGAAAGGAAAACCCGCGTCCACGGGAGAGAAAGAGACACGCAAACTCCAAATATGCAGTGGGCGTTAAGGTTGGGGATCGAACTCACGACCTCCTGTATAGCAGGCGAGGTAGTTAATATTTCGCCACTCCGTCGCCCATTTAGAAACATGAATCATCTCAGGCATCCGAGCTTGCGTGTGAATTGCGAAACGTCCAGGGTAATTATTTACCAAAGTGGCATTCTCACTGGTCATACATCAGTGTTATTGTTGCCATTACTCTGGGATAGCTTCGTGAACAATGCAACCGTTCGAACAATGCCGAGGCAATTACATCACAGGAAGGCATGACTGCTGTGGCGAGATGTTAACCCGACGCTGGCGCCCGCTGTATATTTGGAGTTTGCATGTCTCGCTCTCCGTGGTCGCGTGGATTTTTCTCCGGGACCTCCGGTTTTTCCCTCCATATTTAGAAACATGCGTTTAGAGCATTTGGCTGCTATAAATGTCCACGTGATAAGCCACTTCGTTGAGCCATCATCTGTGATAGCCAGGTCGCTGCTGAAAATGAACTACAGAACTCAGTGGGGCCTTATATGTAGTCAAATAAAATTGTTTAAATCGACTGCTGAGCCATTTATAGCATTTCTCCAGACTGTGGATCGCCACACAAAATTTGCAGTCAATCTAAAGCGGGCAAAACATGCGACTATTTCCTGTTGCCAGGCCGTTACACTGCGCGCATTTACGGAAAGTTCTCGCAGCTCATCCGGTGCACCTTTTCTGTTTTGCACTGAGCGAATTTTAGCTCGACGAACTGACGTTAAGCAGCCTCGCCACCGGATCGCCTGGAATCAGCCCGATCTCATCAGATCTCAGAATCTAATCACGGGATTCATCCTGGATAATGCTCGGATGGGTGACGCCAGCCAGGCAACGAGTGCATACATCAGCACTCGTTAACTTGCTGAAAACATCTTTATAAACATATAGGATCACAGAGCTTGCCAATTGTTGGTAGAGATAACTCACTCCTGGCTGTTGCCCTTCTGGCTTGTCTGTGACTCCTCGGCAATTTTGTGATGCAATTTGCATAAACAAGGAAGCAATATGAAACAAAACATCAATTTTTTTTTTAAACAGATTGTTACAGTCTGTGGAGCGACGTGGCTGTCAGCAGAGGAAGTCTAGCAAAGCTCGCCATTGTACATTTTTACGCTTCCACGTCTATGCTCCCCGCCTCCGCTAACCCGCACTGACCAGAGTGGTAAAGTATGGTCAGAAAACACCCACCCCCTCGCCCCCTCAAGACTCGCGCAGCAGTGGATTAACTAAGAGCTGTATATGTAGAGGACTGCTGAGGTGTATGTCGCAGGTGAGGAACTTCATATGAACATTGTCCACATCAATGAATCCAGTTTCCTGGGAATGGGACTTTTGTCAAATTCCTTACAAAGCTTCTGCGCATGACGAAAAACCATCGGAGAAATCCGGTGAAAGCGAGCGGACAACACTACAACTGGCTAGCCAGGGGGCAAATCTCCTCCGGCTTCACTAAAACAAGGAAGACCAATTGATTCACAAACTGTCCTGAGACCAGGTCTCCTGGAACCCGAATGGAGACCACCAAGATCAATAAATCGAGCCTGGTCCATTTAGACAATGCTTACTTGCCAATGGGGATGGAGCGGTGGCGCAGTGGTTAGCGCGTTTACACTGCGAACCGGGCAACCAAGTTCAATTCCCATGCAGGGCTCAGAGCAGTGGCGAGCGATACCTGAACGAGTCCTGGACACCCAACCACCTTCAACAACCTGCACTGACCCAGCGTGGTCAAGAGTGGTCAATCATGGCGTGGGGAGGCCTTCATTCAGCAGTACGTTGACAAAAATGAGCTTTACCCAGCACAAAAAAAAGATCCTCCATATAGCCTCAACAAACTGTTGGGACAAGTGCTGTTCGCGAGCACCTATGAAGGTCAGCACGGCACGAGGGGTGGGTGACCAACACCACGCCCGGCCGCCTTTGTCTCCCCAGTGGTGATGTTTACACACCGCACCATGTACTCATTTGAGGCTGAGTCGACCTAGGGGTGGCCCAGGACCGGCTCAGATAATCGTTACTGGTGTTGACCGCGAGCGGGAATTGAACCCGGGTCGCAAGGTTCGTAAAGCAGCTCGCTAACCGCTACACTATCACTCTTCACTGTACCCAGCACACTCACACACACACGTGCGTGTGTGTGATGTTAAATAGCAAATTGTCCGCGAGATATATGTGCAAGCGACGCTGGCACGGGGGGGGAGTGTGTGCCGCGTTCGAACAGTCGGGCGTTTTTATCCGTTAAGCAGTCAAACGAGACACAAATACCGTCCGGCGGTTCGAGGATTTTGGATTGTGAACGACGTACCGTTTCAGAAACTTCACACAGCTGCGGCTATTAATTAACGCCGGTCACGGAGTGGCTTTTCAATCGGGGCAAAGGATATCAAGCGATCCTGAGAACTGCGATTCGGACGTAAATTATTCGTTCACCTCGTCTAGACAGAGGGAGAAAAGCTCGCAAATACCACCAACATGTCGGGGACTCTGTGCAACGAACTGGCTGTCATCCACACGGGGATGATGGTGGCACGCTCGATCCCGTGCACGTGTCAAACCACCAGCGACTCATTCCGACAAGGAGCCACGGTTTCCGCAACGGCACGTAATCACCTTCAAAATGACACCTCGTGTGCATTCATGGGATGATTCTGGAATTTTGACATGCGCAGAACCGCCCATATCTATATATAAACACACAACAGATGGCATCGGCAGTTCAACATAGGTCTTGCAGTTAAACAACCCGTCTAGATACATTTATTAACGGGACTCCATTCTGTCTCCACTTAAAATTAGTTTTTTTTAAGCAGTCTATCAGCTTATTGGCTTTCCAGAACAATATTATCAAGCAGCAGTTGGTCTAAGCATTACAAACTAGATTGGTTTCTACCCTCCGGGTCTCATCGCCAGTCAGGCTTGTGAAACAAAACACTACCGGATTAACAGATGTCACTGGCAAGAGCTCTCCACGTAAACGTAATATATCCTTTTACTCATAAGGCTCTACACGTAATGAGCTCGCATCAAGATACGCACAAATTTAAAACGTGGCCGAGAGTAGCGGTGTCACTCCCTCGACGGGGGGGGGGGTGGAAACTAAAAACCCCGCAGCCTCTAACGAGGACATATGGCCGTTGAGAAGGACATGAAGATCAATAGCTGTTGGGCACCAGTGGCCATAGTTACACGCACTTCTGCCTGGCGCGCTACAGAATGAAAGCCCTCGTTTTAATAATTAATCTTTACACACTCGCGTTACCCCCTAATTTCTGAAAAAGCAGCCGCCACTCAAGCGACGAAGGAAAAGGGGCGAGGAGCCCTCGAACACACCCTGACAACGCGGACCCCGGGCCATCGCAACACCGGTGTGGCGATTGCATCCGGCAGGGCGTTGTACCGCCCCGCGTTCTCTCGCGGTGACTAAAACTAAAACTGTTACCTCTTTTTATTCTAGCAAGTTAAGGCCGACTGACCTGCATATACCTCCTTTACCAGTGGCAAAATATAGAAATAGGTTTTTACCCTTTCAACTGGTACAAAACTGACACCTTTATACAAGGCATCATGTTTGCAATAATCACAACACAAGCAGTCAAAATGCAACACCAATGTAGACTAGGCTCTAAGAAAAGCTGTCTCGGGTGTGGACCAATCAACTTCAAGGACAGTGCATACCATTATCATCAACAGAGTTGTTTCTTTTGTTTGCATTTTGACTGCCTTGTGTTGTGGTTATTGCAAACATGATGCCTTGTATAAAGGTGTCAGTGTTTGTACCAGTTGAAAGGGTAAAAACCTATTACTATGACCTGCATAGCTCGTTTTTTTTGCAGAAGCGACCTGGGCTATCACATATGGTGGCTCAACGAAGTGGCTTCTCGTCACGTGGACATTTACAGCGGCCAAATACTCTAAATGCGTGGCGTCCATTCTAAATGTGGAGGGGGAAAAACAGGGAAGGGCCCAGAAAAAAATCCACGCGATCACAGGGAGAGAGAAAGAAAGAGAGAGAAACATTCAAACTCCGAATATTCATCAGGCGTCAGGGTTGGGATCGAACCCACGACCTCCTGCATACCAGGCGAGGGAGATAACATCTCCTCACACGGGACACGGCACAGCTGGTGCGTCGTCATTCTTGTCGTGACCCTAATTAGAGAAAACAATTGTGGTAAGGCAAGAATTGTTTTTGTTACTTTAGCCAGCGATGACTGTGAAGGCACGGAGACCCGTGGAGAAAAAATACTCCAAGGGCCCACTGAAGAATGTCTGACCATCACTCACCGCATTCAGAGACTCAAGCCACAATCTTTTTGTTTTAAAAGAGAGGGGGTCAAATCTGGCGATTACCTTGTTTTTCTGTGAAACTAAATTAGCCAAAGTATTTTTATTTCAGCCGACGATGACGACGAGCAGATGAAAATCTTCATACACAACACGATGATTGACTGCTCACCAAAATCCACTGCTAACCGTGACACCACAGCACATTACGTAATGTAGGCGGTATTATATCTACTAAACTACTTTAATTTTGACATGTAAGGCCCATATAAGATGTATAAGTGGCCATTCAAACCAAACTATGAACCATATAGTAACGATTCTAGATTTGAAGCTTTCGTGACTGCAATGATTCATATTCTTAGGTTTTTTCGGTAAAGTCACGTAGGTCAAAAAACATTAAAAAGTAAAATAAAATAAAAATCACGACGTTTCGGAGGCAACACAAGCTTCCGTCTTCAGGTGGTACCGTCACAGCCACGACAGCTGTATCAAGTAAATGAGAGATTGCAGTAACGTTGATGTCTGTGCTCCAAAAGAGAAGGGTCAGCAAAACTACACAAACTCTCTCCTGAAGGCCTCTTGTCGTGGCCAGGAGACCTCGACGTTGGTATTTAGCTCCTGAGCACAATGACATATGCAAGAACAATATATATAAATGATAGAGAGAATGAGAGAGTCACAGCTAGAAGTAAAAGGAAGGTCGTGAGTCTGGAATTAAACAGGGGGCAGGAAGTTGACAGCACAGATGGCTGTGGGGGGAGGAGCTCAACATTTTGATAAAAACCTGCCCTGGTCTGTAACCCACACCCGCCCCTCTCACTCACCACAGCCTGCCCCCATCACACCCCAACAGCCAAACAGACTTGCCTTTATCACTCTGAAAATAAAAAAACCCCAGTCTTCTTCTCTGTACGGCTGATGCTGATGTAGGGGGCAAAAGCTGATGTTAGGGCGACGGCTATGATTATCATTTTACATGGAGGTGGTTGATGAGCCAGATAATTGCATCAGGGGGAGCGGAGTGATGATTATGACGATGATGATGATGACGAAGATGATGCGAAGATGATAATGACGACGACGATGATGACGATGACGAAGATGATGACGACGACGACGATGACGACGACGACAATGACGACGACAACGACGACGACGACGATGACGACGACGACGACGATGACGATGACAATGACGATGACGACGATGACGACGATGACGATAATGACGATAATGACGACGATGACGACGACGATGACGACAATGACGATAATGACGATGCCTCCCCCTTTGTACTTGAGTTGTTCTTATATTTTCGGGGTGTGTGTTCGAGGTGACCAGTCGCAACACTGCCGAAGAGTTTTCCATTTGTGCATCAAGTATCAGGCATCGGCTGCAATGGTCTGTGTGCTGGTAGAATTTAGGGGTTGTACCCGTGAGCTTCGCGGAGATGCAAGCCATGGATTTTCTGCGTCATCGGGTATTTTACGAGGTGTTGTCACTTAAAAAAGCAGTACAAATTCCTGACCCACGCGAGATTCCCACGGCTAAAATCGTCCGCGTAGAAAACCAGCTGATGCGTCGCAAAACATCTCTACGTGGCACTTTCAAAATATTAACACGGTACAACAAATGGCACGACTTTGAAGAAGGTCAGGGACTGGACTTGCTGCCACGTGTAAAAAAAGGTGACGAATCTTTAGATGTCAAAATAAACCTCGGGCTACCACCGCGATATGGCGATAGTAACTTTGATAAAGCGATAGATACAAGATCCACGATTATCATATCGCCAGTTTTTTTCTAAAATGTCACGACACCGTGATTATCGCTGTCCATTTATTGAATATCTTATTGCCCAAAAAAATATATTCGTGAAATTAACAACGCAATTACGAATGTTATAAATAGCTATATTAGCAGCTCTCTCGCCGACTTCAGCATTTTCTTGTTCCACCTGATGAAGATTGCTTGTGTTGCGATCGAAACGTCGTTAATTGTTTTATTTTATTTCTACCTACGTGACTCTACCGAAAGAACCAAAGAGTATAGCTATATTACCCCTTAAACATATGTGTTTCCTGTATCACCACATTAAGTAAGCCTTGACATTTGTACGAGTTCACTTATCGCTTTCTTGTGTAACTGCCGGCGTGCGAGTTAAGGTTGTTGCGGGTTGCATCGCGACAGATTTCAGAAGACGGATGGCAGCTGGCCTGTTTGGTGAACTCCAATCGTTATCTTTATTCACGGTGGAAGTACGGCAAAAACAGAATAACAAAAGGCTTTTTTTTCTCTCACACAATTACAAAGTTGTGGGAAAATGACATCGCAGTGATCGTTAAATTGTGAACTACCATACCGTGAAAAATAATATCATGGCAACCCTAACAGAAACCCACAGTTCACATTAGGTCCCGATCTTATCAGGGCAACAAAAGGGGCAAAAGCAGGTGAATCTGTCCTGTGCAGGAGAAAACATGAACGAGACATGCCATTCATAAAAAACGTTTTTGGGTTTAGATCGCGTTATTTATAAATGTGTCGTAACCCTCCACCACCCGACACGGCCAATCAGCAACAAAGTGTCACGTTGACAAAAGACAAATAGTTCACTGCTTTAGTTCACTACTTTAGCCCACTGGTGTGTTGAAGAGTGAATCCACAACATTTACAGTTTTTGAGTTCATCCAGCATCATCGGGCAATTCGCCAACGTACTGCTGAATGCCATCTTCGTGAAGTGAGGCTTAAAACACTAGGGATGATTCAGGGGCACTGTGGCAAAAAAATCCAGTGCTGTACTACACTTCTATGCTCCCGTGTCTACTCCTCATGCCGCCTTCAACCAACCCTGCAATAAACCAGCCCGGTGAAGTACAGTAAACCGAGCCGGACTAAACCAAAATTGTGCCATTCTTAATCGATTTAAACCCCAATTCTAAATTGTTAAGAGGTGTCGTGTTAGGCCAACATTGCTGCTGTGTTTGCAATTACCCGACCCAAGTAACCCCACGACCCACAGCACGGCGTGGGGAGTGGCCCTCATCCAGCAGTGGATTGACAGAATGGCTGCACTCGTACAATGACTTAGAATGGGTTGTGTTAGACCAGCGGTTGGGAACCTATGGCTCGTGAGCCATATATGGCTCTTCCAGTGACGGCATATGGCTCCCAGACAATTTTGAGTTGAAAAAAAAAATAATAAAAAATAAAAAAATCAGTTTGGAACTGATTTTAAAATACTTATGATATTGCTTAATAATACTGTGTCATTTTGAAGTAGAAAGAAATTAGTTTTGAAGATAAATTTCACGGGTCCGCCTGCACGAAGCTCAACCTTCACCACGTATGAACCAGACTACAAGGCCATCAGCAAAACCATGCAGCACCAGAAGTCGCATTAAAAGTAAGACATATTTAATTTATTATACGTTAAACATACTATATGGCTCTCAATGAAATATATTTAGAAATATTTGGCTTTTATGGCTCTCCCAGTCAAAAAGGTTCCCGACCCCTGGTCTAGACCGTCGAATTCAGTCGGTGCTGTACCCAACATTGTGTGTTCTTAAGCAGAGACGTCACCCAAAACGACAGGAGCCAAGACCCTCTCTTAAATCCAGACTTTTGACAGGCAGCAACACGTGTGCATGACGGAGGTTGAATCGTTAATGCGGCACGACAATTTCACACAGACGAATGCAATGTTAAGAAATAAGTATCATTTCAACGGCCATGTGTTGGTTGTTCTTGTGAGAGTCTGCGAATTTTTTTCACTGGGCTCAGGCAAAGCTGTACGACAGGCGGGCAAAGCCCCACTTCCCAAAGCTCTGCGGTTCTCTACATACACATGTGGGGTGTTATCGGCAAATGTAAAACTAAGAAGCCGCAGAGATCCAGAGACCCATACAGACTCATAGAGACCCACACTAAAACTAAACACATTTTTTTTTTTTTCGATTTAAAGCTTTCGTGACTGCAGGGATTCATCTTCTTGGTTCTTTCGGTAAAGTCACGTAGAAGGGAAGTAATAAAATAATAAAAATAAAACATAATAAAATAATTCTCACGACGTTTCGGCCACAACGCAAGCAGCCGTCCTCAGGTGAAGACCAGATCTGTTGGGGAGACAGACCTGGTCTTCACCCTTCTACGTGACTTTACCGAAAGAACCAAGACATTTTTTTTAGTTTACTAGTAAGGCCACTGAGTTTTTTTTAGAAGCGACCTGGCTATCAAATGATGATGATAGCTCAACGAAGTGGGATTATCACGTGAAATGTATAGCAGCGAAATACTCGAATAAACTAAACGCACCGGGCTCGTCGTGATGGCAACGTGGTATAGCGATAATCGGTGAGATGACACGAGTGGTGGTGGTGAGCGGTAGCAACGTTAAAGGTGAGGCGGTTAGTGGCAGAGGTCGCAACCGGGTACCCGATCCCGTACCCTACCCGTACCCGGCTACCTGTACCCGGCCGGGACGGGTACCGTTTGCGACCTGGTGCGGCCGGGTACGGGTAGGCCGTGAGTCACTGGTGAGTCACCATTTGTCACTCATTTCCCAACGTCTTGTCTCTTCTCACAATTCAAGTTCCTAGAATCAACCCCCGCACCTGCAACATGGCTTCATCCCAGAGGTCGCAATCAGGTACCCGATACCCGTATGGCCGGGTACGGGTACCCGTTTGCGACCCTGGTGCGGCCGGGTACGGGTAAGGAATCAAAACCCGTTTGCGACCTCTGGTTAGTGGTGTCAATAACTTCTCTGACAGATTGTGACAGCATTGATATGCGGTGCTTTTTCTGGAAGATTTTGCTGATTTTTTCCTGGATTTTTCTGTTTGCGCGTAGTCACTTTAAGATGTTTTCTTGTTAATGTTTTTGTTTGTTGCTGTTGCACCCGATTTAAAAGCCGAATGGCTCACAGGGCTATACCAAATAAATGACACTGAAGGTTTCGATTTAAAGCTTTCTTGACTGCAGGGATTCATCTTCTTGGTTCTTTCGGTAAAGTCACGTAGAAGGGAAATACTATTTTAATAAAATTATCACGCTGTTTCCGACAGACCGCCACCAGCGGTGCTTGCGTTGTGGCCGAAACGTCGTGAGAATTGTATTTTAGTATTTTTTATTTTAACAGGACCCTGCGGGGTGGCTGTAGGAAAATACTTAGTAGGTACAGAGATATCGAGGTTAGAGGAGTTAAAGAAAAAATTACTGTATTCTAGTGTAACGTTATTAAAAGTGTTTGTTTTGACGGCTGTGGTTAGTCGTGTCTTTCATTTCCAACACACCTCAACACCACCCCTCCCACGGCGGCGGGGAACATTAATCTATTGGTGGTCTGGTCCACTTCGTTCCTACCAGTATAATTCCCTTCTCTGACTTTACCACAAAAACTGGGTTGGTGGGGAGGATGATCTGATGGTGGGCGATGGTAATCGGCGGTGGTTAGTGGTGTCAATAACTTCTCTGACATTGTCACAATTACTGTAGCTGCTGCTGTGATGATGAAGATGGTGTTGGTGGTGATGATGGTGGTGGTGGGCGATGTTGAGGTTGGTGGTGGTTCGTGATGGTTGATCCGGTTGTGTTGCTCTGACGGTCGTGGTAGCGATGGTGATGACGGCGGTGGTTAGTGGTGTCAATAACTTCTCTGACATTGTCACAATTACTGTAGCTGCTGCTGTGATGATGAAGGTGGTGGTGGTGATGATGGCGGTGGCAATGTTGAGGTGGGTGGTGGTAAGTGATGGTTGATCCGGTTGTGTTGCTCCGATGTTCGTGGTAGCGATGGTGATGACGGCGGTGGTTAGTGGTGTCAATAACTTCTCTGACATTGTCACAATTACTGCAGCTGCTGCTGTGATGATGAAGGTGGTGGTGGTGGTGATGACGGCGGTGGTTAGTGGTGTCAATAACTTATCTGACATTGTCACAATTACTGTGGCTGCTGCTGTGATGATGAAGGTGGTGGTGGTGGTGATGACAGCAGTGGTTAGTGGTGTCAATAACTTATCTGACATTGTCACAATTACTGTGGCTGCTGTGATGATGGTGGTGGTGGTGATGACGGCGGTGGTTAGTGGTGTCAATAACTTCTCTGACATTGTCACAATTACTGCAGCTGCTGCTGTGATGATGAAGGTGGTGGTGGTGGTGATGACGGCGGTGGTTAGTGGTGTCAATAACTTATCTGACATTGTCACAATTACTGTGGCTGCTGCTGTGATGATGAAGGTGGTGGTGGTGGTGATGACAGCGGTGGTTAGTGGTGTCAATAACTTCTCTGACATTGTCACAATTACTGCAGCTGCTGCTGTGATGATGGTGGTGGTGGTGATGACGGCGGTGGTTAGTGGTGTCAATAACTTCTCTGACATTGTCACAATTACTGCAGCTGCTGCTGTGATGATGAAGGTGGTGGTGGTGATGACGGCGGTGGGGCATGTTGAAATAAAACATAATACAATTTTTTTCCACCCTACGTGACTTTAAAAATAAAACATAATAAAATTATTCTTATTTTTTTTCCCTTCTACGTGACTTTAAAAATAAACAATAAAATTATTCTTTTTTTTCCCTTCTACGTGACTTTAAAAATAAAACAATAAAATTATTCTTATTTCTTCCCCTTCTACGTGACTTTAAAATAAACATAATAAAATTATAATTTTTTCCCTTCTACGTGACTTTAAAAATAAAACATAATACATTTTAAATTTCCATTCTACGTGACTTTAAAAATAAAAATAAAACANTTTTTTTTATATTTCCCTTCTACGTGACTTTACCGAAAGAACCAAGAAGATGAATCCCTGCGGTCACGAAAGAAGCTTTAAATCGAAATGTAACAACATCCCATCGCTGAATTGCGTTGAGAGGCGGCGATGTTGTTAACCGGCGCTGTCAATCGCGGTCATTAAACTAATCTACTACAGTCGCGTTAATGTCGACGCTGGTGTTGACACCGGTAAAAGGGAAACATTCATAATGACGTGAGCGTCTAGTAAACATCAACAACAACAAACAAACNACAACATCGTCGTTATCATCAATTCACCGACCGACCGGCCGATGCCTCACGCTCACTCACAAACGACCACTCGGGCAAAGTGGTGTTTGACGAAGCCCTTGGTGAGGAAAAAAAACACACAATCTGTGTGTATATATGTGTGTCTATGTGTGTCTGTGTGTGTGTATATATGTGTGTGTGTGTGTGTGTGTATGTGTGTGTGTGTGTGTCTGTGTGTATGTGTGTCTATGTGTCTATGTGTGTCTATGTGTGTGTCTCTATATGTGTCTATGTGTATATATGTGTGTCTATGTGTGTCTATGTGTGTATATGTGTGTGTCTATGTGTCTATGTGTGTATATGTGTGTGTATGTGTGTCTATGTGTATATGTGTGTATATGTGTGTCTATGTGTGTATGTGTGTCTATGTGTGTATGTGTGTCTATGTGTCTATGTGTGTGTGTATATGTGTCTATGTGTATATATGTGTGTCTATATGTGTGTGTCTGTGTATATGTGTGTGTCTATGTGTGTGTGTGTCTATGTGTATATGTGTGTGTATATGTGTGTGTGTGCTTGGCGGGAACTTTACCTCACCGGGTGCCGTACGGCGCGAGACGCGTTGGCGGGAAAGCGGCGGCAGCAGCACGGACCCCGGGGCTGCCGAGAGGCGAGAGAGGAGACGCTCTCACACACTCACTCGCTCGCTCTCTCTCACTCTCCACTTGCACTACTCGGCCTCACAGGCGGAGGGGACCTCTCTCCCTCTCGCCCCACCCTCTCGCTCTCCCCACCCTCCCACCCCCCTCTCTCTCCCCCACCCTCTCCCCACCCTCTCCCCCACCCTCTNCCCCCACCCTCTCCCCCACCCTCTCCCCCACCCCTCCCCCCCCTCTCCCCACCCTCCCCCCCCTCTCTCTCCCCCCACCCTCTCCCCACCCTCTCCCCCACCCTCTCCCCCACCCTCCCCCCC
This sequence comes from Lethenteron camtschaticum, assembly GCA_018977245.1. Taxonomy (NCBI): domain Eukaryota; kingdom Metazoa; phylum Chordata; class Hyperoartia; order Petromyzontiformes; family Petromyzontidae; genus Lethenteron; species Lethenteron camtschaticum. Next base: position 2,168,648 of record MU249629.1, read on the forward strand.
ACCCTCTCCCTCTCGCTCTCCCCACCTCCCACCCCCTCTCTCTCCCCCCACCCTCTCCCCCACCCTCTCCCCACCCTCTCCCCCACCCTCTCCCCCACCCTCTCCCCCCACCCTCCCCCACCCTCTCCCCCACCCTCTCCCCCACCCTCTCCCCACCCTCTCCCCCACCCTCTCCCCCACCCCTCCCTCTCGCTCTCCCCACCCTCCCCCCCCCTCTCTCCCCCACCCTCTCCCCCACCTCTCCCCACCCTCTCCCCCACCTCTCCCCCACCCTCTCCCNCTCGCTCTCCCCACCCTCCCCCCCCCTCTCTCCCCCACCTCTCCCCCACCCTCTCCCCACCCTCTCCCCACCCTCTCCCCCANCCTCTNCCCCACCCTCTCCCCCCACCCTCTCCCCCACCCTCTCCCCNCGCTCTCCCCACCCTCCCACCCCCTCTCTCTCCCCACCCTCTCCCCCACCCTCTCCCCCACCCTCTCCCCCACCTCTNCCCCCACCCTCTCCCCCACCTCTCCCCCACCCTCTCCCCACCCTCTNCCCCACCCTCTCCCCCACCCTCTCCCTCTCGCTCTCCCCACCCTCTCCCCCACCCTCTCCTCTCGCTCTCCCCACCCTCCCACCCCCCTCTCTCTCCCCACCCTCTCCCCCACCTCTCCCCACCCTCTCCCCCACCCTCTCCCCCACCCTCTCCCCCACCCTCTCCCCACCCTCTCCCCCCACCCTCTCCCCCACCCTCTCCTCTCGCTCTCCCACCCTCCCACCCCCTCTCTCTCCCCCCACTCTCCCCACCCTCTCCCCCACCCTCTACCCCTCCCCCACCCTCTCCCCCACCCTCTCCTCTCGCTCCCCACCCTCCACCCCCTCCTCTCCCCCACCCCCCCTCCTTTTTTTTTACGATCCATCTCGGTTTCGGCACTTTGTTTCTCTCCGTAAAGGGGCTTTNCCCTCCTCCTCGCTCACTCTCCGCTCCCTCTCTCCCACTCGCTCGCCTCTCGCTCTCTCTCTCGCTCTCTCCTCCTCTCCCGCCACTCTCTCTACGCCGCCCCCCCTCGCGCTATCCTCCGACGGGTAGCTCCAGCTCCTCCCCGCTCTCACCACACCCTNCTCCTCGCCCACTNCTNCCCACTCTCCCACTCTCTCGCCCCACCCTCTCGCTCTCCCCCCCTCTCTCCGNTCTCGCTCCCCCCCTCTCACTCTCCCGCCCTCTCCCCCCAACCTCTCCCCCACCTCTCGCCCACCCTCTCCCCGTCTCGCCCCACCCTCTCTCCCACCCCTCGCCCCTGCCTNCCCCCCGCCTCTCCCCACCCCTCTCACTCTCCCCGCCTCTCGCTTTCCCCCCACCCACTCATTCCCCCCGCCCGCTCGCTCCCCCACTCTCTCTTTATCTCCCCACCCTCTCTCGCTCTCCACCCCGCCTCGCTTCCCCTCTCTCTTTATCTCTCCCCCTCTCTCTTTATCTCTCCCCACCCTCCCCCGCCGCTCTCCCGGCAGCGCGCGACACAAGCGGAAGCGGCGCGCGAGACGTAGGGAGCCCCCCCCTCCACCACTTGTGGGGGGGGGTCCAGGGGAAANGGGGGGGGGCGGTTCCGAGGGGAAAGGGGAGGGCGAATGGAGGCGGGGCAAGTCGGTGGCGTGGCTTATGAGACAGTAGCCTGCAAACTTGATTTTGGAGGTTTCGTGACTGCAGGGATTATTCTTTGGTTCTTTCGGTAAATATTCTTAGTTTTTTTCGGTAAAGTCACGTAGGTAAAAAATTAAAATTTACAAAATAAAAATCACGACGTTTCGGAGGCAACACAAGCTTCCGTCTTCAGGTGGAACAGTCACAGCACGATAGCTGTATCAAGTGAGAGAAATTACAAGAAAACCGTATTTGTATATACTGTATATTGGTTGAGGGTGGAGGAGCCAAGGTAGGCCCACACACGGAAGCTTGTGTTGCCTCCGAAACGTCGTGATTTTTATTTTATTTTTATTTTACTTTTATTAATTTTATTTTTTTTACCTACGTGACTTTACCGAAAAAACCTAAGAATACGGAAGCTTGTGTTGCCTCCGAAACGTCGTGATTTTTTTTTATTTTACTTTTATTAATTTTANTTTTTTTACCTACGTGACTTTACCGAAAAACCAAGAATATGAATACTTGCAGTCACGAAAGCTTCAAATCTAGAAATTTAAATAAAAAATATGCGGAGCCTGAGTTTAATCAGCTGTATTCTTAGGTTTTTTCGGTTCGTAGGTAAAAACATTAAAAGTAAAATAAAATAAAAAATACGCGTTTGGAGGCAACACAAGCTTCCGCTTCAGGTGGTGTCACAGCCACGACAGCTGTATCAAGTAAATGAGAGATTGCAGAAGCCACCACTCCGTTTATATAATGGTTGGAGGAGGTGGTGGAGCAAGGGCCGCATACTTTTATTAATATGGTAAGGTGAGGCTTAAGACTAAGACTGCATAACAAAGGCTGAGCCTTTGTTATGGAGAGGTGCGGTTTGTGACTCAACCTGTAACAGGGAGACCACCACTAGGCATGGTAAAACTGTGATGGTCGTCTGTCAAATAAGATTGGCAAATAAGTGTAGTTAAATCTTTTTTGCATGGTTAATCACATCTTTCCAATGATTACTCAGTTTGTAACCGTCATCACGGTTGAAATTATGTCTGTGTTTCTATATTTGTATGGCTTCGTGTACAAACCTTTGATGGTAGCCAGGAGGTTTGCAAAGAACCTTGGTCTCGGAAAAGACAATTTCATGAGAGCCCACCGAGTTGTAGCAATGATCGGCAACGGCCGAAGAATCAGTTCTGCCGTGTTTCAGATCTGACTTGTGATCGCGGACACGATCAGCAACATGACGTTTCGTTCTCCAATGTAGCAATCACCACAAATGCAACTCAATTTGTAGACTCCAGGATACTGTAAGTCAGGAACAACATCCTTCACAGATGGAATCAGGGTTGCGATTTGCGCACCAATTTCCGCAAACATGCTGTTTTCCACCGCATTTCGCGGTAGTTTCTGTGACCCTCTTCCGCACAAATTTCCGCAATTTGCGGTGATTCCTGGGAAGACTTCCGCAAATCATGACTTCGATTCCCGCCTATACCGGTGCCGTACTCGCGCGGTTGGCGCACATATCTCGCGTCTACCCACTTGCCTCTGCCGTAGCTACTCTATACCTCCTGCAAATAAATACACTTTACTGCTAACGATAATAGCTCATAACATCACACACAGATTCAAAAATGAGCAGCACCCCCACCACCAAGAGCAAGCCTATCGTCCTCGAGCGCTGGTTCCTCGGCCGCCTGTGGCTCATGTACGACGAGGAGAAAAGCGCCTTCTGCACCACGTGCTCTGCCGCCGGGCCGAGGTCATGCATCTTCCACAAGGGCAACAAAGGATATACCCCGGGCGTCTCGGGCAAGTTTTCCCTCGACCGCATCGTCGACCACGGCGACAGCATCGGCCACCTCAAGGCCGCCGAGACGCTCCGAGCGAAGTCGGCCTTGGAGTTGGCCTTCCAGCGCAGCGGCGAGCAGGAGCAGAAGAGCATGGGCGCGGCGGCCGGCGAGTCGGGCGCCGCCGACTACACGCTCTGGCATTCGCACGCGCTGCGGTGCGGCTACTTCATTGCCAAGCACAGTCTGCCCTACTCGATGATGGAGCACATCTGCGGCCTCGTGCAGACCAGCATCAACTCGTATGCGGGCAAGCAGGCCTTCTCCACTGCCAGCGGCACCTACGGCTCATACTGCTCGCGCGACAGCGCAGTCGACATGGTGGAGATCTGCAGCACGTCCATCTTGGAGAAGACCGTGCACGAGATGCGCGAGGCCAAGTTCTTCTCGATCAGCTGCGACGAGAGCACGGGTCTGTCGACTGCGAGAGGGCCTTCTCTCTGCAAAACAACATCAAGACCGAGGAGCGGTCGCTCCTCACGTGCAAGCAGTTGAACGCGCTTATGGTTTGCGCCCGCGACGGACCAAAACTCAGCAACTTTGATGCCGAAGACAACATGAAGCGCTGGAAGAATGCGAAGAAGAGAAAGTACATTTGCTCGTAATCACGCTCTGCCTTTGAATAAAGTACATTTGCTCGTAATCACGGCTCTGCATTTGAATAAAGTATGTGGTTCTTGTGCGGAAATGCGGAAATCATATATTCATTGCAATCAGTAGCTCAAAGCCCTGCGTGATGTTGGGCCTTGCATATATCCTTTCCAATAGAACGCATTAACGTGTTGTTAAAAGCGCGCGGTCACAGGAGTAGTCTTTCCACCGTTTGCGGTTGACATTAGCAGAAATGCGGGAAAAATTGAACCCTCCTTCCGCATTTTCCATGCCGAAATCGCAACCCTGGATGGAATCAGATCACGGATTTTATGCACTGTACTGAATCGGACTTGGATCTTATGTTTGTTTAGAATTTTGGAGATCTTTTTGGTCACGCCTGCTATGTATGGTAACGTGATGGTTTTGGTCGGAGTTTCATGTGGCTGTTTCTGTGTAGTGGGAGAAACAGCTCAAAAGAATTCTCTCATCAAAACGCTATACCACAGAGCCCATGGCATTTCTGACCAACACCACCTGGCCGGTGAATTAAGACATGTTTTATTTTACTTTTAATGTTTTACCTACGTGACTTTACCGAAAATACCTAAGAATATGAATCATTGCAGTCACGAAAGCTTCAAATCTGGAATTTATTCAGCTGGTTTATGGGCGGGGCTTCTGAGGGGCGGGGCTTGTGAGAGCTGCAAGGGGAATCCGATGAGCTGTAAAGCTCTTTATTTCACAGGCGTTAAGTCAGGTGGGGTCAGAACGTTACAATAACAAACAATACAAAAAACGATAGGAGTGCAAAGTACAAGAAAGGTGAACACATCAGCCAAACAAATACAACCAAATTTCGATTTAGGACGGCTGCTTGCGTTGTGGCCGAAACGTCGTGAGAATTTATTATGTTTTATTTTATTATTTTATTATTTCCATTCTACGTGACTTTACCGAAAGAACCAAGAAGATAAATACAACCAAACCATCACCCTTCCTACTCAGCAAAGCCCACCAATCATACGTATTTTCTCAAGTGACCTGGCTACCACAAATGATAGCTCAACGAAGTGGGCTCTGCATCACCACTTGGACATTTGATAGCGAAGCGAGAGGCAGATTTCGCTGAGTTCGTCCAAATGTAAAAGCGACAGGGGAGGGCGGAGCAAGAGGCGGTGGGCGGGGCACCGCTGGGTGGGCGGGGCCTAAGGCGGAAGTGGTGGGCGTGGCACCGCTGGGTGGGCGGGGCCTAAGGCGGAAGTGGTGGGCGGGCCTATAAAAGCCAGCTGAGGGGGCGGAGCTAATTGTGGGATTGGGGCGGGCTTATAAGGGGGGGTGGTTGGGGCGGGGCTTAAGGTTGGGGCGGGGCGGGCTACTTGTGGGGATTTGAGGCGGGGCTTGAAGTGGAGGGTTGGGGCGGGGCTAATTGGGGGCGGGGCTTATAAGGTGGAGGGTTGGGGGCGGGCTACTTGTGGGGATTTGAGCGGGTGCGTTCAAGTTCAAGTTCATTTATTAGGTATAGCCCTGTGAGCCATTCAGCTCTTGAATCGGGTGCAACCGCAACAAACAAAAAACAAAAACATGAACAAAAAAACATCTTAAAGTGAATATGTGACTAAGTGCAAACAGAAAATCCAAGAAAAGACAGCAAAAATATTGCAGAAAAAACACCGTACACCAACGCTGTGTGCAAAAATCCCAGTGGGATGCAAGTCAAACAACAACAACAACCACAAGACAACTTAGATTAAGGCCATCAGTCTAACTCTGTACTACAACAACACAAACATGGCTAAACCAATACACTTTTCGAAATCACCAAAATAAAGCCATGAAGGCAATGAAAAAGCAATCATAGGAACTGACGGAATTTTCACAATAAATGGCATAAACAACATGTACTACCAAAACCCTGCAGCCATAGCTGGCTGCATGAGTCACTCCACAACAGCAGGAGCATCAATCGGAGTATTGTAATTTTTCAATGCACCTTTAAGATCAGCACACTAAATCAAAACACAGGTCATACTTTGTAGCGATCATCCGGAGCGAAACATTTTATTTAGGTCACTGAATAGCACTGGCAGCTAGGGGTGTACAACTCCTCTAAAGCAGTTTTGAGTGAAGATCTCATAGGTAGTGACTCAAGTTTCAATTTATTTGCAACAGCATTCCAGACCCTGGGGCATCAATAGCAAAGGCCCTTCCTCCAGTATATGTACGGCAATAGGGAATATTAAGCTGGTAAATGAGTGTAGACCTTAGGTCAAATTTGTTCTTTGAAACAGAGACGAGATCCAGCAGGTAATCTGCAGATTTTTTTGCAAGTACATCATGAATAAATAAGATCTGGTGCACAAGCCGTCGAACATTCAGAGATGTTAAGTTTGACCCAATGTAGAGATCACAGTGGTGAGTCCTATATGGGCAGTTCAATGCAAATCTTAAGGCCGAGTGATACATTGAGTCAAGCTTCTTCAGTACAGTACTTGGGGCTGATTTATACACAATGTCACAGTAATCAAGTAGAGGCAGTACGGTAGCTTTAATCAATTCCAAACGGAACATAGGAGGGAAGCAGTGCTTGTGTCGATATAGAAAACCAATTTTAATTTTTGTCTTTTCCCAATATAATCAATGTGATCTTCAAAATTCAGTTTTGAATCCAGGATGACCCAAGATACTTATAGATCTTGACTTGCTCTATTTGATCATTATTTAAGGTATGTAATTGGGGAAAAATAACTTCCCGCTTTAGTCCTGGTGAGAAGCATAGCACCTTGGTTTTGGCAGGATTTAGGACTAGTTTAAGAGCAACTAGCTGATGTTGTAGTTTGTTGAAATCACTCTGGAGCTTAGCAATCAGGTCATCCGGAGAGCGGCCAGCAGTAATTAGTACCGTGTCATCTGCAAAAAGATTTACCCTGGAATAATCCAGTTCAGTGCCAAGTCATTTACATAAAGAGAAAACAAGAGGGGGCCGAGAATGGAACCCTGTGGAACCCTTTTGTTATCTTAACACTGTTTGACCTCCAACCATCTGTGAATACAGTTTGGGTGCGAGAAAAGAGGTAATTTTTTAACCATTTTACTGTGTTTTCGGAAAAACCGAGGCAACTTATTTTACTAAGCAGGATGTTGTGGTCTACTGTATCAAAAGCTTTGGACAAGTCAAGAAAAGACAGGCGCAGTACTGCTTATTATCAAGGCTACTGTAAATGTGATTCAGAGAGTCTAATGCAGCAGATGTGGTGCTGTATTTTTTCGGAACCCAGATTGTTTTAGATGTAATAGATTGTTGGCGGACAGGAAACTGTTAATTTGGTAGGTCAATAATTTTTCAAAAATTTTCATCAACGGGGACAAAATTGAGATAGGTCGGTAGTTATTTGGATCATCTTTAGGGCCCCCTTTGTGAAGTGGACGAACATAGGAATGTTTCCATTCTAGAGGAACTGATGCTTCTTTGATGGACAGGTTGAAAATATGGGCTATAGGTTTGTATATTAGGTGACCAACAGTTAGTAGAGCAAAGACGGGAATACTATCTGCTCCGGTAGAGGAGGACCCTTTGAGGTAGGACAGTTGTTTCAGAACATTACTTTCGTGGATTGGCTGAAAACTAAATTCGCTTAATGTTTGGACAGGAGTGTAGGAATTTGCATGAGCAGGGGTGACTCCCAATACATTATCAAATAGGGTACCAGCTTCAGAAAAATGAAGGTTAAAATTGTCAACTATTTTTTGGGGATCTGAAAAATATTCCCCATTTCGGTTAAGCTGAACGGGCAGATGATCTGTTTTGGATGCCTTTTCGATACATTTGATTGTTTTCCAGAAAATCCTGGCATTTCCATGAGATTCAAGGAGAGTGGAAGAGAAGTAGTTATTTTTTGCATGCCGTATTTTTTTGACGCATCTATTCCTTAAAATCCTGTATTCTAGCCAGTCATTGACCAAATTACTTTTCTGAGCACATGCCCAAGCCTTGTCCCTAGTTTTCATGAGCTTTGTAATCACAGGATCAAACCATGGTGGACGGTTGCCTTTAGTTTAAATTTAACCAACGGAGCATGTTTGTTAAGAATTTGGAGAAACGTGTACCTGAAGGTCTCCAAGCCGTAGTCAGGTTTGGAATATCACAGACCTTGTCAATATCCGAGTGAAGCACATCATTAGTAAATGCCTGAGTGCTGAAGTGTCTCATGGAGTGCTTCTCAACCAATTTAGGGGGGCTTTGGGTCTGGCTGATGATCTCACCCAAAAATGAAGGAGTGATCACTAAGGTTATTACTAGAACACCAGTCAGTGCGAAATTGTGAGGGCATTTGTCAATAGGACGTCAAGCAGAGATGACTGTCCCGGATTTTTTAGGTTGGGTCTTGTGGGGACATTTATTAATTGAAACAGGTTAAATTCATCTGCAAAATTTGTGGCCACGGCCGGCGGGTTTAGCCAATTCCAATTTAGATCACCCACTAAAACTATTTCACCTTTAGGGAGGCCCCCAAGAAGCTCTCTCAGTGCAGATGCAGCTTCAACATCCTTCCCACTAGGCGGTCTATAGCAGCACACTACCAATATGTGTTGATTATTAGGGAGAGTTATTCTGAGAGCCAGACCTTCAAAGCAACATTTTTAAACAAGGAGTGAGCTGGTGAACATGCAATAGTATTACGAACATAGATGGCAATTCCACCTCCTTTAGATCCTCGGTCAAGCCGAAAAAGATTGTAGTTGTCAATCGTAATCTGCAAGTCATTGACGGCAGGAGTGAGAAATGTTTCTGTTAGGCAAAATATGTCCGGGTCAAGATTTGCTACTTCTAGTTTTAGTTGACTTAATTTAATCAAAAGCCCTCTGATGTTGACATGTAGAACACCAACACCTTTTCTGCCAGAAAAATCTACAGAATTATATGAGTTCTTTACATTTGGTCCAGGATGAAGCTCAATACCACCCAGAAATAAGAAAAGTAGAATTAATAGTTTGCACAGGTATTTTCTGTGAAAGGATGAAGAGCGACGAACCTTGGACGAATAGCAGCAGCTCGCAGATGGTGTTATTTTTAAGAGCAGAATGAAGTTTGGAAGGAGTGCTGGTGAAGTAATGGGACAAAGATAGGGTTTAAAAGGATATAATGATGGAGTGTAGAAGTGTCTATAAGTTGTTTCATTAGCAGGTGTAGTTGCAAATTTAGCAATAAGTATTGACGCGAAGTAACGCGGGTAGCCATTTGTAGAGTTGAGTGTGGCACTAGATATGGCCGGGAAGGACAGTAGTAAGATACACAGCAGGTGAATTGACATCTTTAAAACACTAAATTTAAACACACACACAGCTCACTCACACGCAGCTCACCCTCACCCACTCTCACGCACAGCCCACACCCATGCAGCACAACGCACACGTGGCCGCACACGCCGCCGCCATCTTGCTGCTGTTGTTGTTGCAGCTGCTGTTGTTGTTGCAGCTGCTGTTGTTGCTGCAGCTGCTGCTGCTGTTGTTGTTGCAGCTGCTGCTGTTGCTGCTGCAGCTGCTGCTGTTGTTGCTGCAGCTGCTGTTGTTGCTGCAGCTGCTGCTGTTGTTGCTGCAGCTGCTGCTGTTGTTGCTGCTGCTGCTGCTGTTGCTGCAGCTGCTGCTGTTGTTGCTGCAGCTGCTGCTGTTGCTGCTGCAGCTGCTGCTGTTGCAGCTGCTGCTGTTGTTGCAGCTGCTGTTGTTGCTGCAGCTGCTGCTGTTGCTGCAGCTGCTGCTGTTGCTGCTGCTGTTGTTGCAGCTGCTGCTGCTGTTGCTGCTGCAGCTGCTGCTGTTGCTGCTGCTGTTGTTGCTGCAGCTGCTGCTGTTGCTGCAGCTGCTGCTGCTGTTGCTGCAGCTGCTGCTGCTGTTGCTGCAGCTGCTGCTGCTGCTGCTGCAGCTGCTGCTGTTGCTGCAGCTGCTGCTGCTGTTGCTGCAGCTGCTGCTGCTGTTGCTGCAGCTGCAGCTGCTGCTGTTGTTGCAGCTGCTGCTGCTGTTGCTGCTGCAGCTGCTGCTGTTGCTGCTGCAGCTGCTGCTGTTGCTGCTGCAGCTGCTGTTGTTGCTGCAGCTGCTGCTGTTGTTGCAGCTGCTGTTGTTGTTGTTGTAGCTGCTGCTGTTGTTGCTGCTGCAGCAGCTGCTGTTGTTGCTGCAGCTGCTGCTGCTGTTGTTGCTGCAGCTGCTGCTGCTGTTGTTGCTGCAGCTGCTGCTGCTGTTGTTGCTGCTGCTGCTGTTGCTGCAGCTGTTGCTGCTGTTGCTGCTGCAGCTGCTGCTGTTGCTGCTGCAGCTGCTGCTGTTGCTGCAGCTGCTGTTGTTGTTGTTGTTGCTGCTGTTGTTGTTGTTGTAGCTGCTGTAGCAGCTGCAGCCGACCCAACTGCAGTTGCAGGAGTCATACACGAAGCAGCAGCAGCTGTGTGTACTACAGCAGAGCAGCAGCGGCCGTGCGGCCTGGAGGCGCCGAGGCTGAATAGTTGCGTAATGTGGACGTGGAGAGACGAGATGTTTGGCCCATCAGCTTCATTGTTCTGCTTCCATTTACGAGCGCCCTCCACGTAGGCCCCCACGTGGGCCCCGACGTAGGCCCCGACGTAGGCCTCTATGTAGGCCCCCGTGGGCCCCGACGTGAGGGCNGGGGGGGATATGGGGGCGGGGCTAATTGGGGGCTGGGTGAGCGTAAGGGGCGGAGCTTGTGAGNGGGGGGGTTGGGGCGGGGCTTATGGTGGAGGGTTGGGGCGGGGCTTATGGTGGAGGGTTGGGGCGGGGCTTATGGTGGAGGGTTGGGGCGGGGCTTATGGTGGGGGTTGGGGGCGGGGCTTATGGTGGNGGTTGGGGCGGGGCTTATGGTGGAGGGTTGGGGGGGCTTATGGTGGAGGGTTGGGGGGGCTTATGGTGAGGGTTGGGGCGGGGCTTATGGTGGGGGTTGGGGGCGGGTGGGGGGGGGCGGGCTTATGGTGGAGGGTTGGGGGGGCTTATGGTGGAGGGTTGGGGAGGGGCTTATGGTGGGGGTTGGGGCGGGGCTTATGGTGGGGTTGGGGGGCGGGGTTATGGTGNNGGGCGGGCTTATGGTGGGGGTTGGGGGCGGGGCTTATGGTGAGGGTTGGGGCGGGCTGTAGTAGCTGGTGGGGTTTGAGTGGCGTGAGCAGAGTAATTGGGGTGGGGGGTGTTGGAGGTGAAGACAAAGTCCGCTCACTTCGAGATGAACGTCTTTGACCCGCCGACACAAACCGCCCAGAGTTTGTGTCGCGCCTCCACTCCGAATCCATTTAACCGGCAACGTTAAAGGGGCCGTCCATAAATGACGTCACGCGATTTTGTACGATTTTTACCTCCCCCCCCCTTCGTCACATGACGTCACAAAAAGTCAGACCCCCCCCTCTCAAATATGACGTCACCAAGCTCTGCCCCCCCAAAAAAATATAAAACATGCTTCAAATCGCTTTAAACTGTTGTCATTGTAGTGAGTATTTAATGTGGCGCTGCACTCTGATGTTGTAGGAGAAAACATTTATTAAAAAGTCTATTTAACTATATTCTTAGGTTTTTTCGGTAAAGTCACGTAGGTAAAATATTAAAATTAATAAAGTAAAATAAAATAAAAAATATTTATTAATTTTAATGTTTTACCTACGTGACTTTACCGAAAAAACCAAGAATATGAATCCTTGCAGTCGCGAAAGCTTCCAATCTAAACTAAGTAAAACGTGTTGTCTATATTTATTTAAAGTTACGCATTTTGATGTGACGTCACATTTCTCCCCCCCCCCCTCGTCACACATCGTCACATGTCTGACCCCCCCACCCCACTAGGTGCGTGACGTCATTTATGGACGGCCCCAAAGAGACGAGCGCGAATTCGCGTCTTGCTGTTGTCTGCCCGGCGCGGACGGACACAACAACAGCAACAGCGGAAAGCGTCACGAACAAATGTTTTGGCTCCTTCATTGTGACGTCACGTCCGGCGGATCTCCCGCTGTCTCTGGATGGATCCCTCCGCGCCCAGGGGGCGGGGCTTAGAGCTCTGACAGCGGGAATCGATTCCAACGGTCGGAATCGATTCGAACCGCTGTTGGAATCGGGGAATTGTGACCAACCGCCCCCCCCCGCAACGCAACACACGACAGCTGCAATCGATTCTGGAATCACGATTTGCTATCGATTCGTAGATTTACGATTTACGCGACTGGTTAGAATTGGGGAGGGGGGTGAAAGTCGTGTCAGAGGATTTGGTAACCGAATGGAAGAAGTAAAAAATTAACCCGTAAAAACAAAGTTTTTCACTATAAATCCTTTATATGCGTGGCATCGGTTTTATTTTATTATTCATTCCTGTTTTTCTTGAGTAAGAGTTTCATTTTTATCACATTGGTATTTTTAATTAAATATGAAAAAACATTTCCTAAAAAGTGGAAAATTTTGGAATTTTTTGTTTCACGAAAATAAATTGTCACGCACGAGTCTGTGTGCAAAATGTCAGCTCGATTGGATCACGGAAGTGGATTAAAAAACGACCGAAAGATTTGCACGGTCGTAAGCGCACAAGCAAGCAAGCAGTGAACTTAATATAAAGGATTTAAAAAACGGTTAAAACCGGTTAGCGGTTTCCCGCACGTACATGGAAAGCATAGAGCGACAAACACAACAACAAATCCATAGGACTGATTGTGTTTTTTTTTGTTAGATTGCCCAAAAAGTGTAGTGTATAGTAGTGATCGAACCCAANTTTTTTTTTAAACAACACGTGCTCTGGATGATATTGGTCGCGAAAGTTTACGTTTTTCTTTTTGACTGAGACACTAACACATGTTTATCCCTGTTAACTGGGAAAACGAAGGCAGTTTACACAACAAGGGCCGGTGTACAGATCGTTGCCTCCAAACGTCGTGATTGATAATTTTATTTATATATTATTCATTTTTAAATTCTTTATATTAAGTTCGCTTGCTTGCTTGCTTAGGACCGTGCAAATCTTTCGGTCGTTTTTTAACCCACTTCCCGTGATCCAATCGAGCTGACATTTTGCACACAGACTCGTGCGTGACAATGCATTTTCGTGAAAAAATTCCCAAAATTTTACACTGTTTAGGGGAAAATAAATAAATATTTAATTACCACTTGTTTAATGCTGCCAGACAATCATCTGACCCATAGGTGGCAGCCATCTCAAGCCAGAGGACGAGAGACTCTAGCCGCCCGAGGCCACGCATATAAAGGATTTATACTGGTAGGAACGAAGTGGACCAGACCACCAATAGATTAATGTGTCGTCCGTCCGTCCGACCGTCCGTCCGTCCGTGTATCAACATCGCCCCCTACTGCAAACACTTGGCATGACACGTGTAACATTCCCTTATTCCCTGAGATAGCTTTTAATTAAAACTTTGAAATTAAATAAAAAAACTCACAGCGCCCTAAAGCCTACAGCTAGGCCTAAAGCCTAGAACTAGGCTTTAGGCCTAGCTTTCCTGGCTTAACAAGTGTAATAATAAACTTCGCTTCAAATTTACTTCACTGAAACGCAGCACGTTTTTTTAACAGAGACNAAAAACATTTATTAACACAGAGACGAGATACATTTAATCGCCTTAATTGTGCACGAAAAGCACGGCGCGAGGCCTAGTGCGGCAGGCTTCGCGAGGCCTAGTGCGGCAGGCTTATGAACAGAGATGAAACGCAGCACGTTTATTTAAAAAAAAATTACTTTACTGAACGCAGCACGTTTTTTTAACACAGAGACAAGAAACATTTATTAACACAGACGAGATACATTTAATCGCCTTATTTTTTGCACGAAAAGCACGGCGCGAGGCCTAGTGCTGCAGGCTTCGCGAGGCCTAGTGCGGCATGCTTATTAACACGGAGATGAAACGCAGCACGTTTATTTAAAAAAGAAAATTACTTTCCTGAAACGCAGCACGTTTTTTAACACAGAGACCAGAAACATTTATTAACACAGAGACGAGATACATTTAATCGCCTTAATTGTTCACGAAAAGCACGGCGCGTGCTAAGCTACATTGCTCAGTTGGCCTTACCTGGTNAAAAAATATAGTCATCATGATCATCATCTCGCTGTCTCAGCATCTTCACCCCCTCGCTTGCGCGTCGGTGAGCGTGTGCGAGAATGTATTGGTTGGACAACCCGACGAAAGTATTCTCTTCGTTTAAAAATAATACGCTCGCAAAAAAACATTAAACGCAAAATTTGAGGGGCAAAACGCCATATTTGCGGAATACACACGCCGCCGTTGACCCTGGCCATTGACGAGAAACCCGACGTTCCTACCAGCTCCCTCCGCAGGAATGTGTTAACGCCTCCGGAAAGAGTCTCAGTTGCAGTGGCGACTCGTGACGTGTGCACGAGGTGGGGCTGTTGTCAGCTTTATGAACGATCTACGACACACCCAAGGAGACGCCGTCTTCGGGCCTTGACACTCTCTGGACTTGAAAACACAAATCGTGGACGTACAAACGTTGAACTTTTGGCAGCGTATGTAGCCGCAACCGTGCCTATCGGATGGGTGTGTGGGCGAGTGGCTATGAGAGTGGATGAGTGAGTGACTATGCGAGTCTTTTTGTGCGTATTTTCAACTTTTCGCACCGTACGTAGCCAACCGTGCTAAAAATCGCAGGTGCGGGTGTTCAACGCGATAACGCCGCGTCCGAATCGCTTTGTTTGCGACAATCTCCTTGCTTTAAATTTCGATTTAAAGATTTCGTGACTGCAGGGATTCATCTTCTTGGTTTTTCGGTAAAGTCACGTAGAAGGGAAGTAATACAATAATAATAAAACATAATAAAATAATATATTATGTTTTATTTTTATTATTTTATTACTTCCCTTCTACGTGACTTTACCGAAAAAACAAGAAAAATCTCCTTGCTTCAAAAGAGACACGAAATGGATTCACGGCGCTCGCACGAATTCGATTGACGGCGTTGGCCGTTGTTGCTGCTGCCGCCATGCAGTGGGCACCATCCCGCGTGCGCACGGATTCCACCGTTGTCCGACGTTTCGCTCCGCGTGCTGATAAGCTTTTCCAGGGAGCGAACCATCGGACATCCAATGCCGACAAACACGCGGTAATAACAAACCCAAGAACACTCAAAAAACAAATCTAGGTTTTTTTTCTCTTCTCCAAAATGCAGGCATCTGTGCAGAGAAATCGCTGGGGGGGAAACAAAAAAACTTTTCATTCAACAGTAAAGTCACGTAGGTAAAAATAAAAAAAAAAAAAACAATTTTATTAATTTTAATTTCATTTTTACCAACGTGACCTTACCGAAAGAACTAAGAGTATGAATCCTTGCAGTCACGAAAGCTTCAAATCTAGAATTTTCATTCAACCTCCACTTGTCTGGCGGATGGAACGCGCCCCTTGTGGATGACCAGTGCCACAGACACTGCTGATTTTGAACGCAGCAGCGCTCAAGCTGCCCCAACCCCACACGTTTTCACAGATTGGGGGGGGGGAGGGAAGCAAGGCTGCGGCATGGAAACCGTGCAGGAAAAAAAATCGGAGCTTGTGCCGACAATGCCAGCGACAAAAGAAACACCGACGCACAACGCAATCATGCCGACACAGACTCACGTAGTCACTCACCCACACACACTCGCCCATCTCCGATTAGCACGGCTGGCTAGGTACGGTGCAAAAGAAGTTCAACATACACACAGACTCACAGTCACCCACTCAGATAGTCACTCACCTACTCAATACATCACGACAGTATCACAAATCAACGGCAAGTAATTGTTTAAATACATTATTTTTTATTTAAGTCTTTGGAAGGAAAAAAAACAATCTCTGGTAACGATACGATTATGATTTTCACTCGCGATTATTTTTTTTGCATAAAGTATATCCCGCATAATCCCATCTCCCCCAAAAAAAATTGCTTCGGAGAAAATAAAGAAATAGAACAGCAGAATCCAAAGCGACCGCCTAATTTACGACAATCAAATCGACGCGCGCGCACATTCTTAAGGCGAATCCCAAAGCAAATTTCAAGGTGCCGTTGGCACCGATTTTTTTTTTTATGCGGCTACATCAACATTATTTCATTGCTTAGTAAAGACCAACGTTAATCTCGTTGGAGAGAGAAAAAAAAAATCACCTGAAGTAAAAGAACAGAGCCCAATGATTTGTGAACGGTTTTGAGGAGTACTACAGTTTTCCCCACGGTAACACAATTAATTCCAGCGGTGCTACCGCAAGCGTGTGTGTGATTGTAGGGGGTGGCAAAATTAACCCCGACGGTGCCATCCCAAGGTGTGTGATGGTAGGGGTGGCTCAATTAATCCCAGGGGTGCCATCCCAAGGCATGTGATGGTAGGGGTGGCTCAATTAACCCCAGCGGTGCCATCGCAAGGTGTGTGATGGTAGGGATGGCTCAATTAACCCCAGCGTGCCATCGCGGTGTGATGGTAGGGGATGGCACAATTAACTACAGCGGTGCTACCAAGGCATGTGATGGTAGGGGTGGGCTCAATTAATCCCAGCGGTGCCATCGCAAGGCGTGTGATGGTAGGGGATGGCTCAATTAATCCCAGCGATGCAATCGCAAGGCGTGTGATGGTAGAGGGTGGGGGGCTCAATTAATCCCAGCGGTGCCACCGCAGGGCGTGATGGTAGTGGGGGGTGGCACAAATAACCGCAGCGGTAAGGCGTGACATCGTAGGGGTGGGGCACAATTAACGCCAGCGGTGCCATCGCAGGGTATGTGACGGGAGGGTTGAGGAGGAGGAGACACGGGGAGGACAAGGAGCATCTCCGCAGACTTGAGTGTTCGTCGTCTCAGATGATGGCGTCCGTGTCTCCCCTGGAGACAAAAAAGAAAGTTTAATCGGGGGGTCTCGTTACAGAGCAAAACCCGCACGTTCACACCCCTCGGCTGTCCGCCAAATATCATCAATCGGTCGTTATTCGAGACGTAAATCAAACTTCACGATACCGTCAGTCGCCACAACAATAAACTTTTCGCATCACTTTTAAAATCACGTGACGCCCACGTCAAGTTCCACAGCATGGCGATTGTCGCAATTATCGGTTCGAGTGACTTTGTACGGTAAATTGCATTTCACGTTTTTATTTTACCGTGTTAAGAGTTGCTTTGCTGCGCTGTTAATGAATAAAGGCGATTTAAAAGCTCTTAAAACTGCAGTTCACTCAACGTACGCCCGCTGCGAGTCTTCCGAATCTCGTCACAACTTATGACGCTAATAAAAACATGCCTATAAAAACAACATGCCGCCAGGTAAGCTAAAATTAATTAAACCGACAACGAAAATGCTGAGGTCACGTAATAATCCCCCGCCGTCAACTGTTCTGGCAAACATTCTACCAAGCACACATTTAAAAGATAATAGCCATTTATTTACTACCTTAATTAGGGAGTTTGTCATTTCACATATATTTATTGACCAGAGACAGAATATTAAAATATAGAATACAATGCCCGTCACGATATTTGCAAAACGACAAGACATTTGTAGTGGACATTTAATCGTGCGATTCAGCATCACAGTGCCGCGGCAAACCTAAGCTACGAGTTCACGCCCTGTGCTAAAATCACCGCAATGGAAACTCGAGGTTTTTGTTTTAGATCGCGTAAATATAAATGTGTCGTTAAAACCGCCACACCCTGCCACAATTAAGTAAAGTTTGTCACGTAAAGACAACGTCCCCAATTTGTTACTAGCTCAGCCACGCACCGCTGTGTTGGACTCTGGCTGTACGTCTCATGATACTGGTTGTAGTTGTGAAACATCACAAATTGTAAATGTTGTTGTGGGTTTACACTCCAACACAAACCGGTTAATGCTGAACTAGTAACCAATTTGCATGTTGTGTTTACGTGACAACCCTGACTCATTGGTTATATTGGGTGGTGGGGTGAGTGACTATGTGAGTGGGTGAGTGAATGCATGTGTCTAGAACTTCTCTCGCACCGTACGTAGTCAACCGTGCTAAAATCGGAGGCGCGGCCAAGGGCTAATCCTGACAACAGAACCCCCGCTTAGCACCACCTACTGGATACATCCAACTTACCTCCGACAACATTTATAGCTGTACAACATTAGACAGCATTTTTAGATACACAATTACAATTCCATTTGATAAGAAAACACATTTCAACTTTGCTGCTCCACATTTTTAGACTACCCTTGCTGCACATTTACAGCTCTGTTCCTGCCACCCTCCCCATCTCTAGGTCCCCTAGTAAACCAAAACACAGGAGATTACTCGGACAGGCACCTCATTTTCTCTTCTGGCCACCTCTTGCTTTCATTTGTTTGTAGTTTTTTTTGTCCACCCACTCGCGATCCCGTACCCGTCAACCCCTTATCATTGCCCTACCTTATTACAGACCGATTCAGACCTTATTGGTCACCTCCGTGCCCCTTACGAATCTCAACGTTGATCCATACCAAGGGTGGCACAGTCGGTTTTTTTACAATCGGGTTTAATTGTCNTTTTATATTAAACCCGATCATCTGAGATTGGGAGAAATCCGGTTAATTGGTTCTAATTGCAGAACCGCACTTCGCCAACTTCTCAACGATGGGCTTCGTCCTTCCAGCGAAGGAACTCACTGGCGCCCACGAGTGTGGAGAAGCTCGTGTTCATCAAGACCAACCTGCCCACCGCATTCTACGACTANCCCGTGCCCGAGTACGAAAGCAGCCTAAGCCTATCAGAGTTTCGTATTCATTAAACAGGTTCTAATTCCCCGAAATCGGGTTTAATTGTATTAAAGAAAAACCCGATGCCTGCCGCTGGAAAAATCGGGTTTTTTCCACCCATGATCCTAACAAAGTCCATACAAGGGAAAGCACAAAAAATAGACNAAAGAAAATCGCCGTATTGAAACAGCTGTACGCCGTATGGACCTGAAAACTCAATTTCCCTCTACAAGAATACTGGCAAACCGTATGGATTGACAGCTCTGCGATTCACGCGCGCTCATTTGTTTCCGACCGTTAAAAAATTACCGACTATTTGCGTGCGACGAGTCTAATAAACGCGACATCCGAACAAAACGGAGACGCCACAAAGTGATTTGTTGCAGAAGCACAACACAGCAGGTGCACGCGGTACAACAGCCGCCGTTCGTCACCGAGTGGCGGTGACGTCACCACGGCATTTGTGCCAGTCTGTGCGCACTTTGAAAGGCCACGTGAATTGTCAAACGCGCCGGCAGGTCACGTGACAGACCCAGGAGTGCCATGGGTTGACCGAGATGACTGGCAGATGCGCCATCTGTTCCCCCCTTCCTATGCCAACTCGCTGCGTTTTAACCGTCCTGGGCGCTCCGCTCGTTGTTCCGAGCGTCCTCCTCTGCCCTCCGTCGTTGCTGGAGAGCGACCGACTGCCTCCAACTGCCAGGCAGCAGCGTCCTTCACGAGCCTCATCTGCAGAGGCCGATCTTGACACCACTGGTACCGGACATCGGCCAAAGTCCGCTCAGCTCCACATCATTCCGTCTCTTCCCGAGCCCGCGCACACACACACACGCAGAGAGGAGGAGGAAGAATAAGCGGGGCGAGCCGTGGGGACGAACCTCGCGGTGGCGCGGACCCCACTTACAGGTGCTNGTAGCGCGGGTTGCGCGTGCGGAAGTACTTGAAGGCGAAGAACAGCAGCGCCTGCACCGCCACGGCCAGCACCACGCCGCCCACGAAGCTCACGGCGTCGAACGAGCGGACAGACCCGTCCGACGGCACGACGCCCGCGGCCGCTACACGCACACACACGCAACAAAGATCCCCGTGTAGCCTTAACAGACTGTTGGGGCAAGTGATATTTGCGAGGAGCACCTACAAAGGCCGGCACGGCACACAAGGGGGTGGGTGGCCAGCAGCGCGCGAGCACACACACACACACACACACGCGTGGGAACACACGCACCCACGTGCTCAGACTCGCTCCACCAACTCACCTCGGTGGAACCCCACACCAACCAGCTAACACATGCACAGGCACAAAGACAAATATCCCCATGTAGCCTTAACAGACTATTGGGGCAAGTGCTGTGAAGCGAGGAGCACCTACGAAGGCCGGCCCCACAGCACACGGGGGTGGGTGGGTGGGCCAGCACCACCCAACCCCTCGAGTCAACCGGAACTAGGTGGCCCAGGACTGGTATAAATATTCACCTCTGTTATCGGCTTGGAGCGGGAATCAAACTCAGTCGTTGAGTTCATAGCACGACTTACGAGCACCAGTTTCTAGTTACACTCCCCACAAGCACCTCTATTCGCACCACACACATGCAAATTCTAAAGCAGCAGGCGTCAGTAGTCGGGATCAACCCACGCCTCCGGCATCGCAGGCGAAGGAGTTAACATCTTGCCACCTGCCCGCTCGATGGTGCCACACCCATCGCCAGCTACACACACGCATCAACTAGCACGACTCGCCAGCACCCATTAAACGCCTGCTGTTAGCCTCCGCTTCGTCACAGCATCAAGCGTCTCTACGCATCGCGCGCTAGCCGGCGGACGTGACGACGTGCGTACTCACAGGCCGTGGATGAGGCGTGGGCGGGGCGGTGGAGAAGGCCGCGGGGCTAGACGTCGTGCCATTGGTGGCGTTGTTGGGCGTCACTGTGGAGGAGTCAGACAAGGTCCGGCATCGCGGACACCACAAGGGATTAGACATCCTCCGATTAGCACGGGTGGCTACGTATGGTGCAAAAGAAGTTCAACGTACAGTCACTCACCCACACACTCTCACCCACACACTCTCACCCACACACTCTCACCCACCCACACTCTCACCCACCCACACACCCATCCTCCGATTAGCACGGTCACGTACGGTGCGAAGCAAGTTCAAGGTACGTACATAAAAGGAGGCGGGTTTTTAAGGATAGCCGAGTGGTTCCCAAGGACTCAGAATGGCCGTGTTATATCACCGAGAGCGGCTAGGATTCCAGATTGCAGTTTGTGTTGCTTACACAAACAGGCCCAGGATGTATACAAACGACACCCCAAGTGTACTGCGCGATCCACCTCACGAGGAGAGCGCCTCGCCGAGTCTCAAGGAAGAGCTGGGGACGCCGAAGTCGATCAAATGGCCCGAAAATTCGAATAGACTCCCTTCGTCTTCGATTACCAAGGCAGATCCTACGGTCGGGCGCTGCGGTGGCTTGTAAATCTTGGCTACCCAAGCCTGGAACGCAGGAGGTCGTGGGTTCGATCCCGACCCGGACGCCTGCTGCTGTATATTTGGAGTTTGCGTGTCTCTCTCATCATCATCACGGTGGCTAGGAGATGTTAACTACCTCGCCTGGTGCACAGGAGGTCGTGGGTTCGATCCCGACCCTTACGCCTGCTGCTGTATATTTGAAGTTTGCGTGTCTCTCTCATCATCATCACGGTGGCTAGGAGATGTTAACTACCTCGCCTGGTATACAGAAGCTCGTGGGTTCGATCCCGACCCTGACGGCTGCTGCTGTATATTTGGAGTTTGTGTCTTTCTCCCATGGTCGTGTGGATTTTTCTCTGGGTCCTCTGGTTTTTCCCTCCATTTTTAGAATCAACATTACGGATGTAAGAGTTTTTGGCTGCTATATATGTTTCCACGTGACAATAAGCCACTTCTCGTTGGGTTATCATGTGATAGCCAGGTCGCTTTTAAAAAAAAAAACAAAGTTTGATAGTTTTTTTGTTTCGTCTCCCGAGGGATGTCCAGCGCGACACGACCGACTGTCGACATCCCCAAGCCCTACCCATCACCTCCCATCCAGAGGCGCACACGGGGAAAACAGAGGTGAGACTTGCGTGTAATCAGATTCGTCGAGTAATCAAAATTATAAATCGGTAGAGTAATCGACTATTTAAGCCGGGAGAGTCTGGAGCACTGTTCGGGGAATTATTTTGGCACGCCAAATCTATTTCATAATCAACGTTTTTGGGTTTAGATCGCGTTTATTTATAAATGTGTCGTAACCCTCCACCACCCGACACGGCCAATCAGTAAAAATGTGTCACGTTGACAAAGACAAATAGTTCACTGCTTTAGCCCACCGGTGTGTTGAAGCCACAACATTTACAATTTGAGTACGACGTGTCGCTGGTAATTGCAACCAGCATCATCGGGCAATTCGCCAGAATGGCTTCTGGGCTAAAGCAGTGAACTATTTGTCTTTGTCAACGTGACACANTTTTTACTGATTGGCCGTGTCGGGTGGTGGAGGGTTACGACACATTTATAAATAAACGCGATCTAAACCCAAAAACGTTGATTATGAATAATATTGGTCGCGAAAGCCTACGTGTTAAAAATCTATTCGCTTATTTTGTTCTCGCGATTCTGAGTGGTGGTGTACGTTGGGTGGGTCACGTAGCCCGTATGCCCAGCCACAGCATGCCCAAGCAGCTTCTGTTTGCCCGCATAGAGGGGGCTAAACGGGCACAGCACGGGCTGGAGAGGAGATGGACCGATGCGGTACAGGAAGATGTGGAGCCGAGTGAGACTTGCCGAAGACTGGTACCAGCGGTGTCAAGTTTGGCCTCTATGGAGGAGGCTCGTGAAGGACGCCAATTGGCAGTTGAATGCAGTCGCCTCCAACAACAGCAGAGGGCAGTGGAGCGATGCTCACAACAATAAGCGGAGCGCCAGGCAGATAAAACACAGAAAGTTGGCACAGTGGGGGCACAGGTGGTGCATCTGCTCGTCATATCAGTCAGCCAATCCATAGCACATGTCTGTCCCGTGACGTCCTATCAGCAAGCCTTCGACAATTCACGTGGCCTGGCACAAACACCGCGGTGACATCACCGATACTTTGCGGCGAATGCCAGCTGTTGTTGTTGGTGCGGTGCTGTGTGCATGCCGTAGTGTATGTGTGTGTGGGTGGTGTGTGTGTGTTGTGGGGTGCAAAAAGAGTGCGAATAGTGGTTAGGGTTACCAGATGTCCTGAAGGACAGCTAGTCCTTAAGAATACAGGCTACAATAATATTAGTTTATTATGGATATGCATATCTTGCACTCTCGTGGTCGTGCATTACAATGACAAATCCCTACTCCTAGCCTGCCTGGCATTGTTCTGGAAAATAGAGTGAGAAAATAAACCCTTCGTGGTCCTGTGGCCCTCACGTGCAAAACACCAAATTCTTTTCTGGGTCCCCTGCGGTATGTGCGGTGTGTGCGTTGTGTGTGCGTTGTGTGTGCTGTGTGCGTGTGTGCGTTGTGTGTGCGGTGTGTGCGGTGTGTGTGCGTGTGTGTGCGGTGTGTGNGTGCTGTGTGTGCGGTGTGTGTGTGTGTGCGTTGTGTGTGCGTTGTGTGCGTTGTGTGCGCTGTGTGTTACCGCTGGACGCGGCTGTGCTGGCATTGTGTGGGCGGCGGTGCTGGGCGGCACGGTGCTGTTCGCAGGAGAGGGCTTCGCACTCTGCGTTACGTTTGCTGCTGAGAGGCGAGAGAACAACGGGGGCGGGGGGGAACAGTAACGTCGTTCAGACGCGTCCTCTACCCCCACACTACACCCTCAACGCAGCGTCTACTGCCAACTCGCTATTCCCACACCACGAGCCCACACCCTATCCCAATGCTCCAACCCAACCCTCACTGCCAACTCTACCCCCACACCCCAACCCCTACCCCCACGGCATATCCTCATCACGCGGCACCCCCATTCCCACACTCACAACACTCACAACATATCCTCAACTCTCACCCCCATGCCCCACACCCACCCTCTACCACACACCCCATTCTCAACTCTGTATCCCCCCACCCTCCTTTACCCCCAAACTCGTTGACCCACACGCCTTATCCCCTACCCTCTATCCATCGCTATCCCTACCTCCACACCCCTACCCAACTCGCTACACAAACACTATACATCAATAAACTCCTGATGCCATCGAATTGATTACCAAACTTGCCACACAGTTAATTATAAGCTGTAGCGTGTACAAAGTTTTTGGCACGGTACTGCAAGATCGACCGTGTCCATCCAGTGCTCCCTGGCGCTGCATTGGTTTCCATTTGCCGAAAAACGTTAGCAGTTCGCACTCATTGCACACAAAATGCGAGCCACAAATGAACCACAATACCTCGCTCATCTCGTCACGCAAACTCCGGTCATCCTCGCAGCAGGTTCTGGCTAATCATCGAAAAAAGATAATGGTCACCGCACGCGCGCTCAGATGCGCTTCTGCGCCGCTGGAACGCTCTTCCTTCGATATTAGGAAGCCGCTGGAGCTGTGCACTTTTTTTTATCTCGAGTGAAAACTCATTTCTTGAGAACTGCTTTTTGTTTGGTTTTGTCGTCTTTCCCCGAACCTCGGATCAGCAGTTGGCTACGTACGGCGCGAAAGACGTTCAACATGCATCCATACGTAACATTTTCAGTTCTTCAAATGCAATAGGAAATAGAGATGCTCTACCACCGGTGGTTCAACCTTTTTTGGGCTACTGTAGGGTACTTTCTTGAATTGTTTCAGAGTACCCTCTTTGCCTGACACAACATGGTTCTGAGAAGTAAACAAATGTATCAATCTTGATTTGAAGCTTTCTGGTACGGGCAGCCGGGTATCGGGTAGGGTACGGGTACCCGTTTGCGACCCTGGTGCGGCCGAGTACGGGTAAGGAATCAAAACCCGTTTGCGACCTCTGCCCCATGCTGCCGCATCAGTGCCCACCACCACCCCACCACCCCGCACGTTCACCTGTGGGTGGCGTCAGCGTGCCGTTCGCTGTGGTGGGCGCAGCGGTGACGTTGGGGCGATCGCAGTCGAGGCATTGGCCGTCGTGGCAGGAGAGACTGACGGCAATGCACCTGGTCCCGCTCCATCTCCATGGGAATCTGGTGTGGGGATCACGGCAAGAGTTGGTGGTTAAGATGCTTTCCGACGGAGGTCGAACGCGAACCAGGCGAGAGGGATCAGAAATCGGAACTTTTTTTTATACCGGAAGAATCGATGAGCTACGAAGCTCTTTTTCCCACAGATGCCCGGGAGTTTTCACGGGTGTACAGCAGAAATCAAGAGACCAGGAACACGTTCCTTCGGAGTGGGCAGGTAGGAACTTCTTCTTGGTTCTTTCGGTAAAGTCACGTAGAAGGGAAGTAATAAAATAATAAAAATAAAACATAATAAAATAATTCTCACGACGTTTCGGCCACAACGCAAGCAGCCGTCCTCAGGTGAAGACCAGGTCTGTCGACAGACGTCGTCTCCCCGACAGACCTGGTCTTCACCTTCTACGTGACTTTACCGAAAGAACCAAGAAGATGAATCCCTGCAGTCACGAAAGCTTTAAATCGAAAGGTAGGAACTTGGTTGGACAGCGCATTCGTGCGATCTGTGTCACGCGGCGCAAGCCGCGTNGGGCGGCGCGTCACGTGGTGCTGAGCCCACCCGAAGCGCTCTTCTATGAAATACAAATCGAGGGCGTGGCTATGCACGACAGACAGACAAATAATCCCTGGTGGGCAGTGTCGAACTGTTGTTCCTACCTGTGTAAGTCTTATTTGCATCACACCCAGGGTCACTGAAAATGGCTAAAAGAATCAAATAACCTACAACGTTGAAAAGGAAAGTCGTAATCAGGGGGGGCGCAGTCTTGATAACTCTCGTAAAGTTGATCCAAAAATAAAAAAAAACACTTTAATAGTTTTTATTTTACCACCGAGCCTTATCATTTGTGATAGCCAGAAGTGACCTGGTCCTCACAAATGATAGCTCAACGAAGTGGCTTATTAGCAGCACGTGAAAATTCATAGTGCACGGGCTTCAAAAAACCTACATTTTTGTATGAATCAACATAAAATAAATACGTAAATAAGATATTAAATACGTGAAAATTATCATAACGCCAAAAAAATACAAATTGGTTATCCTAAATGTAAAGTAAATAAAATTAAATTCAATCAGTTTTTTTAATTAACTTACTTTTATCTCATCACTTTACCTCGCTCTCGATGCAGTCGTGAGTTACAGATGTGATGTGCGATAGCCAAAATCGCAAATTCAAAGTTCGTTAATAACGAGGCAATACTTTACTTAACGACGGTCAGTGATGTGTACATTTTACATCTTAAATTTCAATTTAAAGCTTTCGTGACTGCAGGATTCATCTTCTTGGTTCTTTCGGTAAAGTCACGTAGAAGGGAAATAAAATAATAATAAAACATAATAAATATTATTAAATAATAAATATAAAACAATATTCAATATTATTTATTATGTTTGATAAAAAAAAATTTCCCTTCTACGTGACTTTACCGAAAGAACCAAGAAGATTTTATATTTTTCCCTAGCTACTCACATTTCCTCACAAATGCCAATTACCCTCTCTAAACANCACCCAACACGGTGGCGTGCACGTAATATATCGATTAGGCTTGATTATTGCACTCCTTTCGACGGCCTCCAAAAACATTACCGACTGCAGCGGTGTACAAATCGTGGCAAGGTGTCGCGACCAAAATCATCCTCAATCGAGCTGCGTTGGCTTCGGTCGCTCAAATATGTAAGTCTCTCATTAAAACTCGCCACAAATGAACCACAACCTCCCGATTTCGAAGGCGCATAAACAATCTCACACCTATCTGCAGCGTTGGCGTGAACAAAGATTATGCATACGCTTTCAAGCCTTCTGCGGTCATTGGAACGCTGTCTTCCCGCAGACCTGTTCTTCACCTGAGGACGCTGCTTGCGTTGTGGCCGAAACGTCGTGAGAATTATTTCATTATGTTTAATTTTTATTATTTATTATTTCCCTTCTACGTGACTTTACCGAAAGAACCAAGAAGATCTGGAACGATCTTCCTTCAGATATTCGGAAGCCACTGTAACCATGCTCTTTAAATCTAGATTTAAAATTCATTTCTTTAAAACCCATTTTTGTTTAGTTTGTGGTTTCCCACTGTTGGATACGTACGGTGCGAAAGATGTTCAATATACACAACCTATGCACCGTATTGAGGCTGGCACGCTCGGAAGCCTTTAAGAATCGCGCATCTACTCTTCACGCGCACAATAAAAAAACACTTACGGGCAAGTCATGGCTTAACGAGTGTTCACGCTATAAAAACGCGTTTTCGCATCAATGCGGTTCTTTTCATTGGGGTACAATATTTCGCACATCGCGGAACTAGCACCGTTGATACACCGTTATAACGCGCAGCCGAGCGGTGCGATATGCGGATTATATAGTTGGTGCGATACGGTACGCGGAATGATACAGTAACGCGGCTGTGTACCCTCGATTAACTTTCCCGCCACCTCACAGCGTGCGTGCGTGCATCGTACCTCGCCAAACTTTATTGTTATTTATGGGGAAATGGTTTACTTCTAGATTTGAAGCTTTCGTGACTGCAAGGATTCACTCTGTGGTTTTTTCGGTAAAGTCACGTAGGCAAAACAATTAATAAAATAAAATGCAAACAACTAAATTAAAGCACGACGTTTCGGAGGCACCGCAAAATAACTGTACAGTTATTCTTCTTGGTTCTTTCGGTAAAGTCACGTAGAAGGGAAGTAATAAAATAACAAAAATAAATGTTTTATGTTTTATTTTTGTTATTTTATTACTTCCCTTCTACGTGACTTTACCGAAAGAACCAAGAAGACGAATCCCTGCAGTCACGAAAGCTTTAAATCAAAATGTACAGTTATTAATAACTGTACAGTTATTTTGCTGTGCCTTTTGACACCTGATGAGGGAGGCTTGTGTTGCCTCCGAAACGTCGTGATTTAATTTAGTTGTTTTCATTTATTATATTAATTGTTTTACCTACGTGACTTTACCGAATGAACCAAAGAGTATAAAATGGTTTACGCGTAACGCGGCACTTTTCAGGAACGCATCGACCGCGTTAAACGAGGACTCGCGATGGGTAAAACTACGGCCGGCTGTTCGTGGAACGTTCAAGCAGCCGTGATGACCACCACCAAAAGTCGTCATCCACCCAGGTCTGCTGGCAGCAACATCGTTACTCCTTGGCATAGTTTTCTCGAGGGAGACCCCTCATGCTGGAGAGGTCGCAGATCACTATACAGTAACCATGAGAATTGGACTTACAAAAACGTATTTGATCGTATCACTCAATGTTCCATTCTGTCAGACATATTTGAAAAACCTCACATCTCTTCAGATTTTAATCTGTGCACCGAATGCATCAGGACCTTTCCGACACACACCAGCTCATAAAGCCGGATGGGTCACATGCCAGCCACCCAGTGTGCTCAGTTGCTTGATCCTGGCTGTGAATATTGTTGAACTTCTGTATCGCAAGGACTCTACCTGCCTTCCGTACTGGACTGCTGTCACAACACGATGCTACGCTTATAATCCAGCTACGTGGCCACGTGCCTTCGACCTCATAAGCGCTCAAATAAAATTCCTCAACTAAACTACGTCCGTACTGATTTTTTTCGCACCACGCATTTTTCCAGAATCTCGTCAAAAACCCATCTCACAGCAAAATGGCACGGAGCCAACAGATGAGGCAAAACACGACAACTTGTGAATGCAACGTTGATCAGCGGAATGTTGCCATAAGCCCACCGATAAAAATTCCCGTGTAGCGTGTAGACGATGCAATGCAAACTGCAGTTTCGATCAGGATAAAGATCAAATGTGTCCGGGGATGCCGACACCAAATCGCTACTTGGACAGGAATTCTATGGCAGGGGTAGGGGGGGGGGGGGCGAGGTTTGGCACACGACTTAATTTCATATGGCCACAAGGACATCCAAAAACAATATTTACCCATCACTGCGAGCATCTTTAGCTGCACTGAATGGATACCAGAGGGACATTTTTATAGCCTGAATACTTCTGTTATTGCAAGGGTTTCCTGCAGTGAGAAGGGACAATGACAGTTGAAAGGTCGTGGGAGGTCAAAATCCTGACCTTGACGCCTGCTGCTGCATATTTGGAGTTTGCGTGTCTCGCTCTCCCTCTTGGTCGCGTGGATTTTTCCTCCGGGTCCCTCCGGGTTTTCCCCCCTCCGCGTTTTCGAACGAAGCGCGCGTTTATTGGCTGCCAGAAGTGTTCCACGCGATGACGACAAAAAACACTTCATATTCTTGGTTCTTTCGGTAAAGTCCGTAGAAGGGAAACAATAAAATAATACAAATATTATACTTCATATCTTGGTTCTTTCGGTAAAGTCACGTAGAAGGGAACAATAAAAAAGTCTCGTAGAAGGGAAACAAAATAATATTTTTATCATTTTATTGTTTCCCTTATACGTGACTTTACCAAAAGAACCAAGAATAAGTATCCCTGCAGTCACGAAAGCTTTAAATAAAAATTTAAGAACCACTACGTTGGAGCCATCATTTGTGACGGCCAGGTCGCTTCTGAGGAAGAGCTACGTAGCTCAGTGGGGCCCTGACCTGGTAAAATGAATAAGTATAACCCGTAAAAACAAAGTTTTTCACTCTAAATCCTTTATATGCGTGGTGGCTAGAGTCCTCTCGTCCTCTGGCTTGAGATGGCTGCCACCTATGGGTCAGATGATTGTTTGCCAGTATTAAGCAATTGGTAATTAAATATATAATTTGTTTTCCCTAAACACGAACATTAATTGTCTCGCACAACGAGTCTGTGTGAAAATGTCAGCTCGATTGGATCATGGGAAGTGGGTTAAAAAACGACCAAAAATTTGCATGGTCGTAAGCAAGCAAGCAAGCAAGCGAACTTAATATAAAGGATTTAAAAATTGTTCAGTAGTTTTAGTTTAGAAAGTCCTATTCAGTCCTCAGGAAGAAAAATGTNCCCCCCCCCCATTACCCGTCTTTGGTCTCCTGCACAATGCCCCCCCCCCCCCCATTTCCAGCAGACTCTGCGACCGACCGTGATGCAAATGGGAAAATCGACACAAGGCAACTTTTTTTTGTTTCCAACGGGCTGGAGTTAATCTACAACGCACATTNANCCCCCCCCCTCCGGCTCAGACGCCTGCCGCAGAAGTGCTGTGGCAAGGGAGAACCAGGTGGCGAGCGTCACGCGCAGGGACGACATCGCCGATAGAGCGTGAAGAGTGCGCTTCTCTCAAAACAAGTTAAGCAAACTATTGTGAGATGGATCGTGTTTTTTTAGGTACAGCTCGGAATGTATCACCCGGTCATTCGCATTCTTTTATGCTCCGTAGCGGTCTTGAGAAAAAAAATTCAACGTCCAATTCTTCTTCTACCACTGCTTCAGGTGAAGCCACGTGGAATTGTTTTAGAGATCACTGTCGAATAATCCTATTCGGCAGTCGTTGACGATATGTTTACACTGTCTGGCATACTTGGTAGGGTTTTTCCCTTTTTTCTGGCAACAAAACTGACACCTTTTGCAAGGAATCATGTTTACACGCCTTTTGGCGTCATCTGGTCGAACACCATATNAGACTAGGCTCTAAGAAAAGCTGTCTCTGGTGTGGACCAATCAGTTTCAAGGACAACGCATAAATGATCAGAGTTTGTTTTTGTTTGCATTTGACTGCAAGTATTGGTTAATGTAAACATGATTCCTTGCAAAAGGTGTCAGTTTTGTTGCCAGAAAAAGGAAAACCCTATTAGTATATTTTGGTACTGGCAAGGAGGCCTCATGATGTACTGTCTGGCAAGTTTTGTTTACGTGATAAACCTTACTAATTTGGCTGTGTCGGGTGGTGGACGTTTAAACGGCACATTATATTCACGCGATTAACCCCAAAAAAAACTTCTATTATGGACGGTCTGAAATGTCGCACCATCGCAGTCACAAACTGGACTCTCGTAAATTTCCCATCGATGGAGAAAGTGTCCCGAACATTGTCCATGGAGTGTCCGGATCCGATTCGAGGAGGAACCAGGATCTTCCTCGCTCGGTCAGATCCTGGTCACGGGATTGTGGGGGGGGGGGGGTCACTGACGATGGATTTCGGCAGCAGGTCGGCGTTTGCCCCAGACTGCGCCTACATCGGTGCTACGGTGGTCGTGTCGTCTTATAGATATGAGCCCGTGCGGTGGTGGTGGTGGCGGCATGGAGATGCCCTTGTTTATTGGGAGGTTTGGATTTCTGACGGCCTTGCGTCAATTTATTATCCATCTTTTAAAGTACGTCCCCTTTTATTAGTGTTGTTTCCCTTCTACGCGACTTTACCGAAAGAACCAATAATATGAATATCTTAAGACTAGTTTATTGCCAGAAAGGGTAAAACCTATTCTTATACCTCACACACTTCGGATGCAAAGGGCTGATACCACCACTTGTATATCAGCCAACGAATCAATAAACGGTGCAAAGTACTTCCCCAAAAAAAGAAACTCAAATGGGGAAAAACTAATTTCCTCGGGCTCTTTCGTGAACACCTGCAACGTGGCAATGTCACTTCTCGCCGGCACGCAAGGCTTGCTGATAAAACCACGGCGCAACGTTGCGTCGTCGCACTCTGCAGCAGCAGAGTCACCAGAAATGAGTAGCCAGCAAGCAGCATTGAGAGCCTCCAGTTTTTGTGCATCATAAGCAACACTCAAAGGGCCCTGGGGTCACGCTGCACGCGATTTCATAAAAACACCAAGCACGCAGCGACGGGAGAACACGATACGCACACAACGTGGTCGCAGGCCCAAGTGGAGGAATAACGTTTCACGCTTCGTAGCGCGCGAATGGGCCAGTGCGCGCACACACACACGGGCAGCCAGATTAAACAGTCCGCTTCGCCCATGAAGCTTCTGCTCCTCATTGAAAACTCACTTATTGTTACCCTAAGCTCACCCACGACCCCTTAATCTCCCCTCATAACCACCACCACTACTGTTCGTTAATCATCTCATTGCATGGCTAACACTCATTCACCCCATTCATTAAATCCATTCATCATCATTTACAATCAGAATTACTCAGAATAATAATTTATTGTAATAATAATCATTATATTATTATATCTTATTATATTATATATTATTATAATAATTATTATTCTCATTACATGGCTACCACTCATCCCCCCCCCGCATCATCTTTTATCATCATCAATTTCGCTTTCACCGATGTCACGCATCAGATTCGCCCCCATTGATTCCTCTCCTCTATTCCATTCACCTCATCTCCACCATCGCATTCGGATGCAGTAACGTTGCTAATTATCTGTAAAAGCACCTTGGTTAAGGCGCTGTATAAATTCCTGTAAGATCAGACGTGCCGTGCGGGGTAAAAAAAACACGCACGAAATCCGCCGCTCTCGGAAGCAACGATTAGGTTGAGCGTGAAGATTTTTCAGAAACACTGAAAAAAAACTCCTTTAAAAAGTTGNTTTTAAACGGTTTGATTAACAACTTCGTTTAACTCCAGTCGAGAAGTACGTCAATGGCGCCTGAGGCACGCGGCGCCTGCTTCTTGTGCGAGCCGATTCCACAGTTTAGGGACCGGGGCATTTTTGACCTACACAATATATNAATAATAAGGCGCCCATACAAAATGTAAATTGTTTTTTACGCATGCATCGTCACCGGATCTGATACGTGTGCAAAACGTGAATGACTGGACAACGGGAATGGACGAAATTTTGATTACAGATTTGACCAGAAGGGAATCAAGTTAAGTAAAATGTTGAAAACCCCTTTGACCTGCGGCTTTCACAGCTCAGTTCACGAACCACGCGCGACTGCGCTGGTTTTTGGACGGTACGTATTTGCGAAGTAAAACTTACGCACGAATTTGCCAGGTGTTGGCGAACACAAAGATTACAATAGATGGCTTTCACGTTGGCATGTTGATCCGCAGAGAATTAAGATGATTTTCCTTCGTTAACCACTGTTCAGTGGAGCAGCTGTACAGAGAATGGCACAGACCATGCCCGCTACCCCTGCAAGAATGCCACACGGTCCAGCGTGGCGAAGAACAGTCAAAACACCGTCAATCGACGCGGCACGCCGAGGCCTACAATCCGACAGGGTTATTACCGTTCGTGGCCAAAGTAACTGAAGCCAATAACCCAAAGTGAACAACGAAGACAAAGATCCCCGTAGCCTTAATCGACTGTGGGAGCAAGTGCCGTTAGCGAGTAGCACCTATAAAGGCCGGCACGGCACACGAGGGGGTTAGTGGCCAGCACTACGCCCCGGCCGCCTTTGTCTCCCCAGTGGCGATGTTTACCCACTGCACCAGGTACTCATTTGAGACCAAGTCGACCTAGGGGAGGCCCAGGACCGGTTCAGACAATGGTAACTGGTGTTGGTGGCCGTGAGCGGGAATCGAACTCGGGTCGCCAAGTTCGTAGCACAACGCGCCAACCGCTACACTACCAAAAAATTAAATAAAAACACACATGAACGTAAACACAACACAGTATACATACAGA
Source organism: Lethenteron camtschaticum (assembly GCA_018977245.1). Taxonomy (NCBI): domain Eukaryota; kingdom Metazoa; phylum Chordata; class Hyperoartia; order Petromyzontiformes; family Petromyzontidae; genus Lethenteron; species Lethenteron camtschaticum. Next base: position 2,202,012 of record MU249629.1, read on the forward strand.
CACATACAATACAAAACCACGTAACAAAGACACACTGCACAAAACAACCCATGTTGACAAATGTAGGACTGTTGCGGGAAGTGCTGTTATCACGTGCATATTAAAGACCTACATTAAGACCCGAATAATCCAACTAATTATAGATATCCATTTTAATTTCAATGACCACATCACCCCCCCCCCCCTGGTCTTCACACCTGATTGGGTAACAGTGACGACATCACATTTAGCCCTCTATTTAAGACGGAAACAGGAGGAGGATTTCTCCACAATTAGACGTCACCCGATGAGGCCGGTAATCGAATTGCAAATGTTGTGTGCTGAACTAGTAACGAAATTGGCATTTTTTTCATTACGTGACAAACATTACTAATTGGCTGTCGGGGTGGTGGCGGGTTTAACGACCGCATTCATATTTGCCTCCATCTAACCCCCAAAAAAAACCTTCATTATGGATAAGACCTGCGTGGCAAACGAGCGATTAGTTTGGCCACAAACCAAGCTCAGCAGCCTTTGCCTCGCTTGCGCTGTGACACGTGCACACCGCAACAGGTACTCGTTTCATGCCGGATTCACCTTGAGGAGGGCGCCCAGAACTCATTCAGGTATTTGCAACTGAACACACAGTACACGCGTGCACACACACACACAAAACACGTATCCGCTTCCACCATCAATTCTCGAGCAAGCAGAGTTGAACTGCTGAGAGATGCCCGTGCACAAATCGGGATGCAATAGGGGAAAAAGACGACCATATTTTGAAATGCAAACACACCGCTGCTGTTGCTTGCTTCCGTCCTTCCCAACCCCATGTGCACCCTACCCTGTCTGTACACCCCTAGGAAATTTCCCTGCTCCTCCTATACCTCAGATTCTGTTTCAAATAGTCTGTGCCCAATAACACTGCACGTTTTCATAACGCGATTGATTGTATGATGGAACACGTTTGTTTAGAACGCGGATGCAATTGGGATATAAACGCAATCGAGTCAACGGAACTACGATCGCGCGAGTAGAACCAAGTAGTTGTACTGCTGCCTTTGTGTCGTGGCGGGATGCTGCTGGATGCTTCTAGATGCTACCCACGCGCCTCAGTCTTTGTTCGGCCTGCATCTCGTGTGTTATCATAGACCGTGCTTTGCCCCCATATCATATATCATTTATGATAACGCGATTTTTTCCATACCGCAGTGTTCTTCAGGTACGCAACTACCGCATTACAGAAGCGGCTGTATTCATTATTTGGTCAAACCAAATGTTAGCATGGTCCAAGGATGCACCATGGCTAGAACCTAGATGCACAGGGGCAGTGCGGTTGAATGTCTACGCCTCGAGCGTCAAGCGCCCGAGGCATCCAGTTCCAAGACTCAAAATCCAGGTGCCGAGCGGTGTTCGTTTTCCCATCTCCGACACAGACAACTACCCCTGCAAGCGAGACCAGGTGCCTCTCTGCTCCACCTTCATCACCATGGCCAAAATAAATCATACCCGACCACGGCCACACAAGCCGCAGAACGGCACGGCCCTCCGGATGCTGCAGTAATTATCCTGAGTGCTGCATTTGTCAAGCAGATGTCACACAAACCGTTTTTGAATGCGCAAGTTGAAAGTGCGAGCGTGCTGCTCTATTAGAGTGATGTTCAGGCGGGTCATCGCGGTTCTTTTGTGAAAGCACGGAGCATAAAATCAACGTAGAGCCATTGATTTTACTGCAACTAGCCTCTGCTGCCCATCAAGGCGCATCACGGTGGCGAGATGTTAACTACCTCGCCTGGTATACAGAAGGTCGTGGGTTCGATTCAGACCCCGACGCCTGCTACTGTATAATTCTAGATTTGAAGCTTTCGTGACTGCAAAGATTCATATTCTTAGGTTTTTTCGGTTAAGTCACGTAAGTAAAACATCATAATAAAAATAATAAAATNAAAATAAAAATCACGACGTTTCGGAGGCAACACAAGTCTCCGTCATCAGGTGGGACCGTCACAGCCGAATTAGCTGCATAAAGTGATGCAGCTAATTCGGCTGTGACGGTCCCACCTGATGACGGAGACTTGTGTTGCCTCCGAAACGTCGTGATTTTTATTTTTATTTTATTTTTTTATTTTGATGTTTTACTTACGTGACTTAACCGNAAAAAAACCTAAGAATATGCTACTGTATATTTGGAGTTTGCATGTTTCCCTATGATTTTTATCTTGATCCTCCGGTTTTTCCCTCCACATTTATAAAACACGCATTTAGAGTATTTGACTGCTATACATTCCACATAAGCCACTTCGCTGAGCTATAATTTGAACCTTATGGCGGTACCCCGGCTCTCGCATATGTCCGTGATGGTAATTTTTAGTCTGTTGATGGTCAGCGATGCGGCAATCGACTCATCGACGAGCTGTACACGATGCACCACTACGGTGCGTACGAGCGTTCAGGGTTTCAGCGCAATCGTCCTCGCTGCATTTCGACATCGGAGTAGCACCGATTTCGGATTATGGTACCCCAGTCACGGAGTTAAGTACACCCTGGAAAAAAATTGTCCCAGAAATAAAATATTTAATTGCCTCGGCCATTTTGTATTATTTGGATACCCCAGGGTACCGCCGTAAGGATCATTTGTGGACAGATACTTCCGAAAGAGAGCTGCATAGCTCAGTGTGCCTTACCTGATAAAAAAAGTGTGTTAGCTTTCAGTTTGATAGTTAAGTAGTCCCACATCGTAGCTTCAAAAATCTGATAAGATTTTGCACAATTAAGTTTATTTGGTCATGGACGAATCACACTTTTTTTATCAGGAGGGTTTGTTCGGCTTGACACATTTCTTACCGAGTACTTTTGTGCGTGGGAAACAAAACCAAAGTGCACCCCACACACGAGGGGATGATACTCAAATATATACAGCCAAGAGCAAATGTGTGTGCACTGCACATGATAATTTGTATTCCTACGACAGTACTTGTGGTGGTGTCGGTGTTTTGCAATTACAGCGTCACTAATTTCCATAATCTAAAATTCCTAAACGCATGACGGTATACTCCAGATTGTGCGATGCTCGGACAGCAAGATGATACACCTCCAACTATGGGCTTAAAATACAGGGGGATAGAGTGCATCCAATAATCCCGAAATTACGGTAGTTTTAATCATAATGCTACAAGTTATTTCACAAAGACGTTTAACAGATCTTAGCCAAGGCAACTGCCCATTCTCTACTGTATATTTCCATGGGATTTAAGTCTGGGTATTGGATGGAACATTCCGCCAAAACCACACACCACATGGAGTCTGGGCACGTGTGAGTACGTGTGTGAGCATGCGTGCGGGGGCAGAAGTGTCGCGGTTAGAGCCTAGCGATCCGAGTTAGATTCCTGTTCAAGGCCAACACCAGTGACGATTATCTAAATTGGTCCTGGTCCTCCTCTAGGTCGACCCAGCCTCAAGCGAGTAACTGGGGTGGTGTGTAAACATCGCACTCGAGAGGCAAGGGCAGAAGGGCGTGGTGCTGGCCATCCACTCCCTTACGTACCGTACCGGTCTTCATTAGGCGCTCGCTAACAGCACTTGCCCCAACAGTCTGTTAAAGGCTACACGAGGGATCTTTGTCTGTGTGCCCGCTAACAGCACTTATCCTAACAGTCTGTTAAGGCTACACGGGAGACCTTTCTCTTCATCGTCTTTGTGTAGGTTTATCCCATGTACTACCCGTGTTTACAGCACAGCTTCCTGTTTTCTACATCAGCAAATTTCAAACCGGGGTGAACGCCATCAAGGGATCATTGGCGAGGGTGGGTGGGGGAAGGCGACGATGGCAGACAAGTAAAAGTAATTTGTCCGAGCAAAGTTAAGTTACCAAAATGTTTTTTATTCAATGTTGAATTATATTTGTGCACCATTTTAAATTCCTCCCGATGCAAAGGTTGTCTTTGCGCCGGTTTAAACTTGCTTCATTACTTTATCGAATTGGTTTGTAATTTTAGTACCCCGGGTCACTCTTGCAAAATTAAACTCTGCTGTCAGTTTTCAGAGTTTTCGCCTGGTTCTACAAACTTGTACATGATCATTAATCGTCGACATGCTCGCACGACCGAGGCACCGCGCTCATCTGCACTGCCAGTTCCGAACAAGCTGTGAAAATTCCACATCGTTATTATATGGATAGTCGGTTCTCGTATAACGCGGCAGTAGTTGCGTTCCTAAGAACACAGCGTTGTGGGAAAATCTTGTAATTTTTTTATATAATGTAGAAGGTAAAGGACAGTCAGGATAATGGGTGAGATGCGTACGCAGGCTGAACAAAGACCAAGGTGCGTGGGTAGCATCCATCAGCATCCCACCTTGTTGTGACGCTACGTAGCAGTAAGTAGCATCCCGCCTTGTTATGCAATGCTAGGTAGCATCTAAAAGCATCCAGCAGTATCCCGGCTTGTTGTATGATGCTCGGGAGCATCTAAAAGCATCCAGCAGCATCCCAATGCCTTGTGTGATGCTCGCCAAGGCAGCTGTACAACCACTTATTCCTACTCGCGCGACATAGTTCCGTTCGCTCGTTCGCGTTATGAAAACAACACGCGGCGTTAGGAGGAGAATAGCATCTACTGTTAAATTATTGTTACAATGCTCTACCCACAGGACACTCACACTGGAGAGCTTCACATTTAATTTTGACAAAGTTGGAGAGTTTCGATTTAAAGCTTTCGTGACTGCAGGGATTCATCTTCTTGGTTCTTTCGGTAAAGTCACGTAGAAGGGAGATTATAAAATACAAATAAAACATAATAAAATAATGATTCATGAACGATTCATTCAGACGCTGTCTTCCCGACAGACCTGTTCTTCACCTGAGGACGGCAGCTTGCGTTGTGGCCGAAACGTCGTGAGAATNATTTATTATGTTTAATTTTTTATTTTATTATTTCCCTTCTACGTGACTTTACCGAAAGAACCAAGAATATGAAGTTAGAGGTGGCTGGGTCACTCAGAGGTCAGAGTGCAGTTGGCACCTATCAACAGTTATAATTCAAGTGGCTGGCTGCGATTAAAATTATATTTTCGTACTTTGCAAAAAGCTTTGTTTTTTTTTAAGAGCTGGTGTCGGACGCCCACATGACTACCACCTCTCATAAGTGCTAGCAACTTCCTGTCCAGGCCACCAGAACCATGCTGCCCACCTTCCAGAAATGAATGGGTCTCAAGAAGAGTCACCATTGAACGTACAAAAAAAATACTATCACATTAAATGTGGTTCCGAACTTAACCTAGGATAATTAAATTATAGTTTTGATTTAAAGCTTTCGTGACTGCAGGGATTCATATTCTTGGTTCTTTCGTAAAGTCACGTAGAAGGGAAATAGTAAAATAACATAAATATAAAACAATAAAAAGTGAGAATTGTACAATAAAAAGTGAGAATTTTTATTGTTTTATATTTATATTATTTATTATTCCTTCTACGTGACTTTACCGAAAGAACCAAGAATATAAATTATAGTTCTGAATCTAAAAAAAGTGTTGACTGTCGTGGTGAGATGTTAACTACCTCGCCTGGTATACAGGAGGTCGTGGGTTCGATCCAGACCCCGACGCCTGCTGTATATTTGGAGTTTCATGTCTCTCATCATCATCAGGGTGGTTAGGAGATGTTAACTACCTCGCCTGGTATACAGGAGGTCGTGGGTTCGATCCAGACCCCGACGCCTGCTGTATATTTGGAGTTTCCATGTCTCTCATCATCATCAGGGTGGTTAGGAGATGTTAACTACCTCGCCTGGTATACAGGAGGTCGTGGGTTCGATCCAGACCCCGACGCCTGCTGTATATTTGGAGTTTCCATGTCTCTCATCATCATCAGGGTGGTTAGGAGATGTTAACTACCTCGCCTGGTATACAGGAGGTCGTGGGTTCGATCCAGACCCCGACGCCTGCTGTATATTTGGAGTTTCCATGTCTCTCATCATCATCAGGGTGGTTAGGAGATGTTAACTACCTCGCCTGGTATACAGGAGGTCGTGGGTTCGATCCAGACCCCGACGCCTGCTGTATATTTGGAGTTTCCATGTCTCTCATCATCATCAGGGTGGTTAGGAGAGTTAACTCCTCGCCTGGTATACAGGAGGTCGTGGGTTCGATCCAGACCCCGACGCCTGCTGTATATTTGGAGTTTGCATGTCTTCCCGAGGTTGTGTGGATTTTTCTCCAGGTCCTCTGNTTTTTCTCTCCACATTTAGAATCAACACGCGTTTAAGAGTATTTGTCTGATATAAATTTTCACATAAGCCACTTCGTTGAGCCATCATTCGTGATGGCTAGGTCACTTCTGAAAAAGTTATACATAGCCCAGTGGGCATTACCTGGTAAAAAAAAATTACACACAACTAGTTTACTANCCAGCTTTCTTGGTTTAATACCGGCCTACCAGGGAGGGATTGACATCAGAGACACGCGTGACGCTCGCACGGGTGACATCAGCAATGTGCGTCACACTTGCCGTGCATATATTTACCATTATTGCACCCCCCCCTAAAATACAAGTCATTTTTATGTTTTGCAGTGTACGTCTGGAAATCCACATGCCAAATTTCAAGTTTGTAGCATGTTGGAAAGATGCAAACATCAAAGACACACATTCACGAATTTCCATGTTTTATATAACAAGACTAGCTGTACTACCCGGCTTCGCCCGGGACTTGTATCAGTACCACGGCCGGCCGCCTTTGTCTCCCAGTGGCGATGTTAAAACGCTACATTAAGTACTCGTTTGAGGCAGAGTCGACCTAGGGGAGGTTCAAATAATCGTCACCGGTGGTGGCCGTGAGCGGGAATCGAACTGGGTTTGCCGGGTTGGTAGCGCGTTAAGCACTACACCCACCGCTCCTCACACACCACACACGCACAGACACACACACAGACACACACACAGACACACACACAGACACACACAGACACACACACAGACAGCACGCTAACCACTACACTACCGCTCCCACACACACACACGCACACACACAGACACACACACACGCACACACACAGACACACACACAGACACACACACACAGGCAGCACGCTAAGCACTACACTACCGTTCCCCCTACACAACACACGCGCGCGCGTCCATAGGTACACATACACGCGCTTGCTGCAGACACACACGACTTTCAGGGTGCATACGGCAGTAAACGACTGAAATAATAAAGCGGCAATGCTGTGTAAGGAACGCCTTAGACCCGCATTATACATTTGTGTAATGCGAGCGTAAACACACAAACACACACAAACACATACACAATACACACACACATACATGCAGACACACAGACAGACACATAACACACATACATACACACACATACAAACACAGAAACACATACACACACATACATAGACACACACATACATACACACAAACACATCCACAGACGTACATACACACATACATACAGGCACGCAGACATACACATAAACACATACAAAAAAACCCACATACATACACACAACACATGCACACACATACATACACACATGCATACAGACACACAGACATACACATAAACACATACACACATACACATGACCCGGCTTCGCCCGGGACTTGGATCCACCACGGCGGCAAAACCGACATACATACACACACAGACATACACATACACACAAACACACACATACATGCACACAAACACATACACAATACACACACACATACATGCAGACACAGACAGACACATAACACACATACATACACACACATACACACACATACATAGACACACACATACATAGACACACACATACATACACACAAACACATGCACACACGTACATACACACATACATAGAGACACGCAGACATACACATAAAGACATAAAAAAAACCCACATACATACACACACACACAAACACATACATACACATACATACACACATACATAGAGACACACAGACATACACATAAACACAAACACACATACACATGACCGGCTTCGCCCGGGACTTGGATCCACGATGCCCCGCCGCCTTTGTCTCCCCAGTGACGATGTTCACACATGACAGCAGTTACGCTTTTGAGGCTGAGTGGACCTAGGGAGGGCCAGGTCCGTTTCAAATAATCGTCAGCGGTGGTGGGCGTGAGTTGGAATCGAACTGGGTCGCTCAAGCAGCTTAATGACTGTTTGTACAAAGAACATATAAAGAATCGATTATAATAACCAGGCAAGAGTCCACATTATAGACTGCCAGTACACGCACTCAGCTTCATAAGCAGGCTAGAGTGTACATGATAGAGTGGCAGTACGCTCACCGAGCTTAATAAGCAGGCTACAGTCTACATGATAGACTGGCAGTACGCTCACCCAGCTTAATGAGTATTTGTACAGTGAACATTAAAGTAATCGATTGTTGGCGCGTTGGGTTAAAAGTAATATTAATAGCACACATTGTGGTGGGGGTGTAGTGAAGAGTAGGAAAACTTTGATGAATTTACCTCAGAGTGGCGTGGTGGGTGTCGAGGCCTAGTAGCGTGCAAAGCCTGCGGCCTCGCCTAAAATTGTCGGCTTGGAAGAGGCAGGGTACGGGTGGCGTTCCTTCCCCCCCACCTAGCGCTCCAACAATACTGTGTAATGGCTATTATTTAATTAAATACGGAGCTTATGAAAGTGGCGAAGGCGTGGCTAGCCGTTGGCAGGGGCAACCGCCGTCCAATGAAACTGCAGCCCTTGGCAAAGGCGTGGCTAGCCGTTGCCAGGTCCAATGAAAGCGGCGAAGGCGTGGCTAGCCGTTGCCAGGGGCAACCGCCGTCCAATGAAAGTGCGTATGGGCCAAAGTCCACACACACACACAGACAGACAGACATCGATTTTATATATATAGATAAAAACACACATTATAAACACTACTCTCTGTAGCAGGGGTGGGACAGTGTTGGTCTGAGGTCACTAAAAAAGGATCTTGGAGATAGCTCCGAGGTATCCACCATCAATTCTCTAGCAAGAAGAGTTGAACTGCTGAGAGATGCACGTGCACAAATCGGGATGCAATAGGGGAATAAGTAATATTTTTTAAAAATGTAAAACACGCGTTAATGAAATGTACCGTACTAGTAATGGAAGAACTCCACGACTCCAGGAAGTGGCCTCGAAGTTTGCCACAACGTAAGGGGCCGTGGTGATTTACAGCCAAGTCAGTTGAGCGTGGACAATTAGACCCAAGCCGAAACATAACATATAAAAAATGTTTCAAAATATATATTTTGTATGATAGAATATAGTCTTGTCATCAATATGACATAAGTATAACAAGTTTGCAGTCGATACCACATGGGAAGTGGGTTAAAATTGAGTTACAGTACAAGATTTGAGGATACAACGACAACAACAAGAACAACAGACAGAGAGAGTTAAATAAAAGCGTGTAAAAAGACAAACATGTTTTCATGTTCGGTGGTACTCCTTTTCTGAAACACTAGCCAAGTCGACCTCCGACCTTAAATTAAAAACTTACGACTTTCAAACGGCAAGTTTAGCATTATGGCAGTCACCTGGCGAGACGCAGTGAACATTAACAATTGCTGTGCCAATAAATGTGGATGTGTTCAAATGCGCATTAATTGCCACGGGCTGGCGATAACGATGATATTCTTATTTTAAAAACAAACTTTAAGAGAATTGTAATTCCTCCCCCCACGCCCCCGCTTACTATCCTCACATTTTTGTACACAATTGTATCTGTGGGCTTCCTCTTGGCACTTCGTGTTCCAACCGCATGTGTGTAAAAAAAAACCCAAAACGGAAATTGACCAAAACATCACGAGTACTCTCGGGGCTTTCCTGCACGCCACGGTGGCGACGAGATGTTGACTACCTCGCCTGGTATACAGGAGGTCGTGGGTGCGATCCCAACCCTGACGCCTGCTGTTGTATATTGGAGTTTGCGTGTCTCTCTCTCATCATCATCACGGTGGCTAGGAGATGTTGACTACCTCGCCTGGTATACAGGAGGTCGTGGGTGCGATCCCAACCCTGACGCCTGCTGTTGTATATTTGGAGTTTGCGTGTCTCTCTCTCATCATCATCACGGTGGCTAGGAGATGTTGACTACCTCACCTGGTATACAGGAGGTCGTGGGTGCGATCCCAACCCTGACGCCTGCTGCTGTATATTTGGAGTTTGCGTGTCTCTCTCTCTCTCATCATCACGGTGGCTAGGAGATGTTGACTACCTCGCCTGGTATACAGGAGGTCGTGGGTGCGATCCCAACCCTGACGCCTGCTGTTGTATATTTGGAGTTTGCGTGTCTCTCTCTCTCTCATCATCATCACGGTGGCTAGGAGATGTTAACTACCTCGCCTGGTATACAGGAGGTCGTGGGTTCGATCCCGACCCTGACACCTGCTGCATATTTGGATTTTGCGTGTTTCTCTCTCATCATCATCATCACTGTGGCTAGGAGATGTTAGCTCCCTCGCCTGGTATACAGAAGGTCGTGGGTTCGATCCCGACCCTGACACCTGCTGTATATTTGGAGTTTGCGTGTCTCTCTCTCTCTCCGTGGTGAGATGTTAACAACCTCGACTGGTATACAGGAGGTCGTGGGTTCGATCCCGACCCTGACGCCTGCTGCTGTATATTTGGGGTTTGAATGTTCTTCCCCGTGGTCGTGTGGGTTTTTCTCCGAGTCCTCCGGTTTTTCCCCTCAACATGCAGAATCAACATCAATCGTTTAAAGTATTTGGCTGGCATACATTCAACACGACAATCCACTTCTCGCTGGGCCAACATTTGTGATAGCAAGGTCGCTCCTGAAAAGAGCTACATAGCTCAGTGGGTCCCTTACCTGGGTAAAATAAAAAATAGTTGTGTTTGTTTTAGTTTTAACTTCCTGCTATTGCCAATAGTTGTGGAATCCATAAGACCTCCTCTGCTCATGTTTTTTTTCCCTCTGTGCAGATTAAAGCCGCGACAGAACATAAACACGCGTGGTAATTTTTTTACTTCTGATGCTGCCACAGCTCACTGGAAGAAAAACCCTTAACTGGTCAAGCATAGCAGGAAAAATACGGGATGGACGTGGGACATTTGGCTTGGGACAAAATTAGTACTTTTAAAAACCGTTCACCGGTACAAGTTAGAAACATTACAACAGATTTTGGCCGATTCTTGTACAAATTTGCAAGCAGTCGTGCATACAAGTCAAATACTGTACCCAATTAAATAATAATGTTGTTGTTTAAACAGTCCCATTTGTACTGGCTTGTAAGTTTTACATTCCGTATTCTGCCTAAAAAAGGTGCAACCTACATATATTTACGTAAACCTAAAAATATTGCATACACAGTGTACAAAAAGTTCTAAGCGGTAAGCTGTTTAATACACTGTACAGTGCAGTTTTTAAAACGTCAAGAGATGTCTTAGCTATGGAAAAAAAATCTATTTTTAACATAGGAACATACGTTATTAGCTGTGCAAAAACCTAAGGGCATTGGAAAAACATTTATTTTATTTTACCAGGTACGGCCCACTGAGCTTTACAGCTATTTTACAGAAGCGACCTGTCCACAAATGATAGCTCAACGAAGTTGATTATCATGTTGTAACGTATCGCAAATGTCGCCGACTCTAAATGTGAAGAGAAAACCTGGAGGGCCCGGAAAAAATCCACGTGACCACGGGGAAAAGACACGCAAACTCCAAATATACAGCAGCAGGCATCAGGGTCGGGATCAAACCATGACCTCCTGTATACCAGGCAAGGTAGTTAACATCTCCCAGCCATCATGATGATGATGAAAGAGAGAGACACGCAAACTCCAAATATACAGTAGCAGGTGTCAGTCGGGATCGAACTCACAGCCTCCTGCGTACCAGGCGAGGTAGCTAACATCTTGCCCCACTGCTTTCCCGCACTGTTGCAGTTGGGCAACATCCATGCGTAAACAGCTTTGTTGCTCCCCGCTTTGTAACAATGGTCCATAATTGAGTCTCTCGTCAACCTGGGCCAAGCATCGCAAGAACTGACGGTTAAGTATGTCTACAAATAATATGCATACTTCTTCATACGTGTGTTGCGTTTTCTGGTGTTTTTTTTTCATAACAGGATTAAACAAACTCCTGCAAGAATACAGGTGTTTAACATTGGCCACCACAATGTACATTCACAGGAGCCAGTGTGTACATTAAGACAACCCCGTACCTCCAATTAGCACGCTTGGCTACGTACGGTGCGAAAGAAGTTCAACACAATACACATACCGACCGCCGACATGCCAAGATGCAGCGCTCATTTTAATTTACCACAAAAGCGATGATGGGATGAACCGACACTTAAAAACAAGATTTGTATTCACGACCTTCTAAAATCAAGTTGTGAAAACTTTGGAAAAAATCCCCAATCCTGACCGAAACGCCATCAAGCAACGGCAAATTAAAATAAGAAAGGAAATACTGCAGTGGTTTAATAGGCGAGTTCCAACACAGCCGAGACAAAAACAATTGCCCTTCGTGGCATTGCAGTGCTGCCAAAAGGTGTGGTCACGATGGCCCAGTGCTCACGGTAGATGTCAAAAATAGAATACGTGGAGAATAATAAAATAATAAAACATAATGAAATCATTCTCACGACGTTTCGGCCACAACGCAAGCAGCCGTTGTGGCCGAAACGTCGTGAGAATTATTTTATTATGTTTGATTTTTATTATTTTATTATTTCCCTTCTACGTGACTTTAGCGAAAGAACCAAGAAAATAGAATACGTTTCAAGATGCATGAAACAACATTTCATAAGATAATTGGTTTTTACCCTTCCATCTGGCAACAAAACTGACACCTTTTTTACAAGGAGTCATGTTTGCATAGACCGCAATACCTGCAGTCATAATGCAAACAAAAACATAACTCTGATAATGTGCACTGTCCTTGAAGTTGATTGGTCCACACCCGAGACAGCTTTCCCTAGAGCCTAGTCTCACATGGTGTTGGACCAGATGACGCCAAAAGGCGCACAACTCAAAGACAATGCACCATCAGAGTATGAGAGCTCGGGGTAAAGCATTTACACCATTGGAACCTCATTTGCCAGTAAAATATATATTGTTTTTACCCTTCTATCTGGCAACAAAACTGACACCTTTTTACAAAGAGTCATGTTTGCATAGACCACAATACCTGCAGCCATAATGCAAACAAAAACATAACTCTGATAATATATGCACTGTCCTTGAAGTTGATTGGTCCACACCCGAGACAGCTTTCCTTAGAGCCTAGTCTCACATGGTGTTGGACCAGATGACGCCAAAACATTTTATAAGCCAATAAAGAGAAAGGCCAATAATATCCTCGGACTGAACCTGCCATTCACAACAATTTAATAGCCAAAGCAGGATTTAAACCTCTCCCCCCACCGTCCCCCTCCCGGGGTCTCGGCAGTGCCAAGCTCAGTCTTCTGACCTCTGCGCCACACATCCGGCTACCTCGACAACAACGTTTTAAAGTTGCATAACGCACGCGCGCAGCAACTATTTCCCCCCCACAACACTCCCCACCGAGTTGTGGTAAGTGACAAACCAGAGCACGACAATGTGCCCCAGTAAAGCTGCACAGCTTAACGCCCTAAAACTCGTTCCCTTGTTCGTTCCGTCAAGAGTTTTAAAACAAATATTCGCCAAGGTGAAGCTAAACATTTGGCCATCCGCGGCATACAGCTTGCCAAATTGAAAGGTGTTCACCAGTTTGTGGCTGGACATAAAGGACTTGGTAAAAACACACAAATGCTTAATGTTTGTGTTTTACAGTTTTGCAGAGTTAATGTTAAGCCAAACTGCAATGACATGTGTACCGCCCAGCCTTTGAAAATGTCATTATTTTTTTTTTACAAAAACTTACACGCTACGATAGGCGCTTTAAACTATTTTTCTGTATGCATTCTAAGTTTGCACTTATTTCATACACTCACCCTTCCAACTGTATCTCTTAGAATTTACCCTGGATCTCTCCTTGGGTGTTTTCTTCAAGGTGTCTGGTTTAAAATTGGCCTCTAGATATACCTCATCTATCCTGCTGACTGAGCTACGCTTTCAAAACTAGTTTTTTTTAATCAAGCGAGCATCCGTTTTCTGTACACCTATGTCCCAAACTTGCCGAGTCGCTAGTCTACAAGAACGTATCCTTCCTTCCCTGCGTCGGTCGCTAGGCCCGGAGGAATACAAAGGAGGGAATGAGCGTATGAAGCTCATGGTCCACCCTCAAAACTGCACAAACCACGGCAAATAAAAAATGAAAAACACTCCAACGCACGCACGACTGATCATCCAGAACAGGACCGAACAACGCCTAACGTAGAAATGCCGATCCACAAATGCGGAGATGTCACGGCGACACACTCCTCCGCTGCTGCCGACGCGGTTATTTCTGGTTTGACCACCTGAATGTGAAGTTGTAGTCGTTGCTCTGATCAGCCGCCTACGAATGAAGAAGAAGCGTATCGAGAGAGAAAGAGGAGACTGGAAGGTCGTGCAGCAGGAGCTAGGGAATAGAAAGGCAGCCCGAGGAGTTTACAAGGATGCACACCAGGGAACGGGTCTGAAGCAAGCCTGGCGATAGCACTTAGAACTGATTAACATGGATTACGTTGACACTTTTAATAAGTATAACCCGTAAAAACTACGTTTTTCACTATAAATCCTTTATATGCGTGGCGGCTAGAGTCCTCTCGTCCTCTGGCTTGAGATGGCTGCCACCTATGGGTCAGATGATTGCCTGGCAGCATTAAGCAATTGGTAAATAAATATTTTTAAAAAATTCCCTAAACAGTGTAAATTTTGAAAAAATCTTCACGAAAATGCATTGTCACGCACAACGAGTCTGTGTACAAAATGTCAGCTCGATTGGATCACGGAATTGGGTTAAAAAACGACCGAAAGATTTGCACGGTCCTAAGCAAGCAAGCGAACTTAATATAAAGGATTTAAAAAAGGGACCGTGTTGGCAGTGGCTAAAGACACCCCCCCCCTTAAACAGAAACAAAGACACGAGGTTAACGTTGTGAGGAATGACCCTTCATTGACAACTTGCAGCTCAGCACACGGCAGATGCCTGCGCAGCGCCACTCACGACCTCCTCTTGATACCAAGATCCAGGATGGTCACATCTATGCGCCGCTTCTCGGTGGCAGCCCAACAGTCTGGAACGCTGTCCCTCTGCACATTCGCAGCATCACCTCAATCGCCTCCTTCGAAGAGAGACTTAAAAACTCACCTCTACGACCGTGCTTGAGTGACTGAGCTTGGCTCCGCGCCTCCGAGTTGCGGCCGTTACGTCCGCAAATTTGCGCGCGTTTCAATTAATTATTATTATTATTCTCAGCTGCTCAGAAAGACATCCCCCAAGCTGCTCTCAAAGAGCCAGTCAAGAAGGGCCATTCCTTAAAGCATTCGTGAAAGTAGATTGTTTTGCTAGCAGTGTGAATGTTGATGGTAGCGGAGATTATTTCAGTCTGTGCAATCATAATAACTAAAATACGCTGCCAAGCTTGGCAGTGTTCATTGGAGCGTTGTCTTTCAGAAAGCTCTGTCTTGACCTGCGGACGGCTGCTTGTGTTGTGGCTGAAACGTCGTGAGAATTTTATTATGTTTCATTTTTATTATTTCCCTTCTACGTGACTTTACCGAAAGAACCAAGAAGATAATTAAGTTTAGTTTTACATAGCATCGTTCATGCATCGATTGTAAAAATCGGTCAAGCCTNAAAAAAAAATAACTCATGATAGACATTGCCTTCTTGTGTCGATAGATAGTCTGTTTGAATTATAAATGTTTCAATAATTTTTTTAAAACTGTAATCTTTCTCTGGACATTCAGGGCATCTCAGGTATGTTTAGTAGCAGCAGCAGCTGCTTTTCACTAGAACTGTCTGGTACAAATTGTTACCAGCACAACCTAGAAAGACATTAAGTCAAATAAAGTATTTTTTTAATGGGGCGTTTTAACACAACCTTGTTTAGTCTAAACAATACACAGTTGGTTTTCAGTTCCCATAATTGCGTTTCCCAATCACAAACGTAATATCAGTGCAAGTGATATTACCTCCATACACAGATGACATTGTTGGAAAATGCTTGCGACCTGTCAGGTTTCAACTGAGCTGACCCTATGTTTGCCCAAGCACAAAGAGAGCCTCAGGTCAAGGTACAATTGGCTCATTACATAAGCACCACGAGTAAAAATGTGGTGTGGGGTGGGGCACTCGTTCCTTATACGTTCACAAAGTTTTTCGAGATGCGTTTGCGAACAACAAATTATCGCTATGAGATCTCCTTTACCAGTGGCAACATATAGTAATAGGTTTTAACCCTTTCAACTGGTACAAAAACTGACACCTTTATACAAGGCATCATGTTTGCAATAACCGCAATACAAGCAGTCAAAATTCAAACAAAAAGAAACAACTCTGATAATGATATGCACTGTCCTTGAAGTTGATTGGTCCACACCCGAGGCGTCATCTGGTCCAACACCATGTGAGACTAGGCTCTAAGAAAAGCTGTCTCGGGTGTGGACCAATCAACTTCAAGGACGGTGCATATCATTAACATCATCAGAGTTGTTTCTTTTTGTTTGCATTTTGACTACTTGTGTTGTGGTTATTGCAAACATGATGCCTTGTATAAAGGTGTCAGTTTTTGTACCAGTTGAAAGGGTAAAAACCTATTACAATAACAAAGTCTCGATTTGATCCGACCCGTGCTATCGGCGTCACGTCACCAAAATCAAGCATCCGTTCGGCAACTCCGGCAGCGCAGCGCGACCCTTCGCAACAAGAGAATGGCCCCACCGAAGCGGATACGTGTCGCGCGGCTGAACTCCGATCGGTTATGGCTTCTCTTGACCCATTGCAAAAGGATTACAACCTAAGGGTATGCAAAAGCTAAGGGGGAACAGACAAAACAGGGGAGTGGTGCACCATGGGGTCCATGAAGGCAAAGGGAGGTACCCCATGTAGGATGCAGATGCCAGCTCTCGCCTGGTCTGGCCCCAGGGGTCGGAAACCTAACATTTCAAGAGCTCCATTGGAACCTCATTTGCCAGTAAAAATATGATAATAGTTTTTTTACCCTTCTAACTGGCAACAAAACTGACACCTTTTTACAAGGAGTCATGTTTGCATAGACCACAATACCTGCAGTCATAATGCAAACAAAAAACATAACTCTGATAAGTGTGCCTTTTGGCGTCATCTGGTCCAACCCATGTGAGACTCGGCTCTAAGAAAAGCTGTCTCTCGGGTGTGGACCAATCAATTTCAAGGACAGTGCAAACATTATCAGAGTTTTGTTTGCATTATGACTGCAGGTATTATGGTCAATGCAAAAATACTCCTTGTAAAAAGGTGTCAGTTTTGTTGCCAGATAATAGGGTAAAAAAACAATTATCATATTTTTTCTGGCAAATGAGGTTCCAATGGTGTAAATGCTTACCCGAGCTCTCATACGCTGATGGTGCATTGTCTTTGAGTTGTGCGCCTTTTGCATCATTGGTCCACACCTGAGACAGCTCTAAGAAAAGCTGTCTCTCGGGTGTGGACCAAATGACGCATACAATCAGAGTTTGTTTGCATTCCGACCGCAGGTATTGTGGTCAATGCAAACATGACTCCTTGTAAAAAAGGTGTCAGTTTTGTTGCCAGATAAAAGGGTAAAAAAACAATTATCATATTTTGCTACTGGCAAAGAAAGTTCCAATAGAGTCGACAGAGAAGTTGGCAAACCCCGGCTGATCTCTACCCAATATGAGTGGCCTCGGGGGGGTTAGAGCCAGCGTCATGAATCTGGCTACCTGTGTTTGTATTCCAGGCATTGGTAATATTAGCGGCGGGTGAAATCTGAACAGACCCTGCGGCAGCCTTTCAATAAACCTACGTTATCAAGCGGTGTGTCACTATGGCACGCACCATTTATATGCAAGGAGTGATTTAAGAAGGGAAATATCCCTCTATAAAAGATGAATCGATGAAGGCCAGACCAGTATATAGTGTATGTTGCAAACCCCACTATTTTTTGTCTTTAGTTTGTCGTCCGATTAGCACGGTTGGGTACGTACGGATCAAAAGAAGTTCAACGTACATACATAGATTCAGATGGTTACTCACCCACACACTACACTCACCCTTAATTCTAGATTTGAAGCTTTCGTGACTGCAAAGATTCATATTCTTAGGTTTTTCGGTTAAGTCACGTAAGTAAAACATCAAAATAAAAATAAAATAAAAATAAAAATCACGACGTCGTGATTTTTATTTTTATTTTGATGTTTTTACTTACGTGACTTAACCGAAAAAACCTAAGAATACACTCACCCTTCCTCCGATTCGCAGTTGGCTACGTACGGTGCGAAAGTATTTCAATATTACACACATTATTAAAGTTATTATGATTGCATATTTCTTAACACTAATACAACAGCAGCTCTGAGGGGTTCCAAGCAGTTACAGGAATGCTGGCACCAACCACTGTACAAGGGGAAGCACTTTCAGTTCTCCATAGCCGCAAGTGCTATACACAGTGGGATAATGAAAATCGGTCTGGAGAATTATTTACGAAAACTTTTACACCCCGGGTCTCAATACAACGAGAAGCTCAAGCAGAAAACATCATAAACCACTATAGTAGTAGGTTTTTACCCTTTAAACTGGTACAAAACTGACACCTTTATACAAGGCATCATAAACCACTTCCTACGATGGCACGCACGTCACAAAAAATGTGCGAAGACTACATTTAAGCTCACTGAATTTTGTGAGCGAGTGGCAATAGCACACACACTTGCCCGCACAAACGCAGAATATTTTTACAGGGAGACTTAGAAGACATTTTACAAAAACGGAAGGAAGCCTGCAGATTACGGAAACTATGTTGAAGTCTAGAATGTTTTTATATTTATTTCGACCCATTTTATTTTGTATATGCAGACAGACCACCAGGGCAATTATTAACATCGTCCCTGCTATATTTGCATTCTTCAGTGTCAACAGATATCAATTCTGTGTAAATTATGAAACATTCCACAACAGAATAATAGTGCAGAGGGTGCAAAAAACAGAAGTTTAACAACTAGACGTGAAAGGGTAAAAAGGCACGCAGACATTGTGCCTCTGCATAAAAAATAAATACCAGATGATACGCACGTGTGCCTTTTACACATTTTATATCTTGTTGTTTTTTTAATCCTCTGTGCTAGGTAAATACACGCACGGCGTTAACCCAGCATACCTGGTCACACCCTCAGAGAGAGCTTTATTTTTGGTGTCCCATGGACTCTTACCTGGCCGTAAAGGTCATGTACAGTGAGTGATATCTTTAAGACGTCAACTGTAGATGGGAATGACCTAGATCAAGGGGATATTTACTCAAACTAACATGACTCATGCAACCCGCCCTAAGAATTTGACAAAGATTGGATTGCTTTACTCAAGGTTAATGATAATGTCTTTGATGGCCGACTGCCTTGGGGGGGGTGGGGGTGACAGAAGTGGAAACTGAGTAGCAGCCGGGAAGGAACACCCAACAAAGTCGATTAAATCAGCTCGTACGCAGGTGCCAGATGGATTGTTGATTGCAAGACTGCGAGAGCTGGCGACGGCTTGGGGAAAGCCCTCACTCAGCAGTGGATTTGACCATTGCTGCTGATGATGATGAAAGCCATAATTGAACCCTGGATGTCAGCGGTGCCAACTCGGACTCTGACTGCCATTGCGACCCACTGTGCCACCAGACATTTCACTGGCCGCTTGTGCGAGTGGGTATACAATTACATGGTAAACACAGGTGCCAAGTTACGCAAAGATGTGCACACACCCCAAACGTGTGGCTAGGAGAAGTGAAACAACTCCTTGCGATGGTGTAACAGTGGTCTTCTTCTTCTTTCGTACGGCTCATGTAGATCCAGAACAACTATAATTTCACATTCACGTGGCTAAGACTGCGTCATGAGCAGCGGTGTATCATCGCCGCTGTCGATCGGGAATTGAGTCGTATACGTTGCACGGTCCTACTCTGGATGACCAGTCGCACCACTACGGGAGAGTTTTTAATGTTCTATTTGTGCATCAGCTATCCGCATCTGCCATGGTTTGTGCAGGGATGCGGTTTAGGGTGGACAAAGTACAGTGGGGTAAGAATATTCATAGCATCGTGCAGTTAAAACAAACGGTGGTCGGTTAAATCAATTTAAGAGAAAGAAATGAAAAAGCTTGCTTAATACAATCGTAATATAAACAAGCCTTACTGTTGACATTAGAGTTATAAGTTTAAAGCAAAAAATGACGAAACAATAATCGCTCAAATGAGCATTGAGGCAACGACCATTAAACTTTTCCACAAAGTGGTACCTATTTTATGACCCCCCTGGGGAGATAATGGGCAGAGTCGACCACCCCGCCCAACAAGGATTTCACACTCTTCACACAGGCCGCTCAGTCACCAGGCCATCGTGTGAGCGTTAATATTTGCATCACCATTTCCACGACTAATGAATTTAGAGAGGCCTCAAAGCAGGTTACCCCTGTTTTGTTGTCATGCCCCAAGGAAAAAGTGCGTCTATTAACGGCGCAACAACGCTCAAATGTCACCACTTGAGCAGTAACGAAAGCATCAAATAATAAGAGTTTTTTTACCCTTTTATCTGGCAACAAAACTGACACATTTTTTTCAAGGAGTCATGTTTGCATTGACCACAATACCTGCGGTCAAAATGCAAACAAAAAAAACTCTGAAATGTATGCACTGTCCTTGAAATTGATTGGTCCACACCCGAGACAGCTTTTCTTAGCGCGTCATTTGGACCAATAGCCAAAAGGCTAGTCTCTAAGAAAGCTGTCTAGGTGTGGACCAATCAATTTCAAGGACAGTGCATACATAAGAGTTGTGTTTTTTTGTTTGCATTCTGATCGCAGGTATTGTGGTCAATGCAAACATGACTCCTTGTAAAAAATGTGTCAGTTTTGTTGCTAGAAAAAGGGTAAAAAAACAATTATCATATTTTGCTACTGGCAAAGGAGGTTCCAATGGTGTGAAAGCATCAAACTCGCGTTCAGAGGGCCACGATGCCAAATACCGCAGACTCGACACCCAGAACAGGGTTTTCTTCTCATCTGTAGTTCAAGTAACAGCCACCGAAGAATTTCCTAGTTCAGGGGTCGATAACCTGCGGCTCTTTCAAGGACTGCTTCATGGCTCCCGACACTATAATTGTTAAGTAAATTAAAAAAAACTAACCCCTCCGAATCATTTTCGATAAACGGTAAATGTCTCAAAGCCCAACAATAATTTGTAATGCGCCATTACAAACAATCGAGAGCGCGCGTGTGCTGCTCTTAAAATAGCGATTACGAAAAAAATACGGCCCAGTCTCGCGTTCACGCGCCCCTCAAAGTATTTGGGTAGNTTTTTTTTTACACGAATTCTAAGAACATGGCTCTCCTCTTGTTGTTGTTTTGAATGCAGACCCCTGTACTAGTTGGACGCACCCAACATCCAAAGTGTGGCTGCACCCAGGGTCACAAGTATGTTTTAACTTGCGATTTGGGCTTTGACGCCGACAGTAAACCTTGTGCTATTAGCAATGTCACAAATGCCATTAGGTCCACACTGCATGCTGGTATTTAAACCACCCAACGACCAGCTTACCGGCAGGATTTTAATCAAGCACTGCATTGAGAAAAGTCCCTCCCAGCGACATGCAACAACCCACACAACACGTGACAACACTATTTTTGCTGCGTGCCAACTCCAAGTTCGAGTGTAATTGAAACAAAACTGTACCAGAACAAATAGGAGGGAATTGTTTGCAACCTTTGAATTCGACCCGTGCCCCCCAAGAAATCGATTTAATTCCTGTAAAAGACACGGTCTAATTCAAAACAATACAAACAAAGTCTACACGTCTGACATTGCCAAATGGCACATTGTTTTTCGTGCAGAGCTTTTAAAAGCACAGACCCCAGTTGCTCTGGTTAAACCAACACGCGTGCTTATGCGTCATCATGCCAAAGCAGTCACACAAAAAAAGTGTCTGCACGTGGTCACCCAGAAAAACACAATTTCACAATTCACAGAATTCACGCCTGAATGTCAATAATAATTTACCTTTACTCTTTGGTTCTTTCGGTAAAGTCAATTTACCTTTACCGAGTATTTTTGTTTATAGGGTCCTAAGCACTGCAATGTGTTGGTCAATTCCTTTATTAACTATTCTGCGTTGCAAACCTGTCAACTCCCTTATCAGTGCCTACCGTATTATAGACTAATTCAGAGCCGATTGGTCACCCGTTAATTCTACAAAGTCCCATCGCAAGAGAGAAAGTGACATTTTTGGTTGTTGCCCGTTTTGAAATGGCTGTACGCTGTATGGACCAGAAAACTCAATTTCCCTGTACAAGAATATTGGGGTAAACAGTATGGGTTGACAGGTATGGTATAGTAGTGTAGCGTAGCGTTTAGTAGTGGTGTTTAGTCATGTAGCGTTTAATGGTGTAGTGCCTACCTGTCAACCTCCTATCAGTGCCTACCTTATTACAGACCAATTCAGACCTCATTGGTCACCCGTGCCCTTAAAAATCTCAACTTTCATCCAACACAGTCCCATCACGAGAGAGAAACGCAAGCAAAGACAAAAGTATACTTTTTTGCCCGTACTAAAACGGCTGTACGCCGTATGGACCTGGAGACTCAATTTCCCCGTTCAAGAATACGGGTAAACAGTATGGGTTGGCACGGGATGTGCTTTGGAGGAACCCAATGTGATAAACACGTATGAGGGCCTAACGCTCAACCATGTTTTCACGGTTGTGCTGTATGTCTCTCTCTGTTTTCGGGTTGTACGTATGTTGTTCAGCCATCATGTGTGACGTTGGAGCTTCTTCCGGAACTGAAGACAACAGGGAGGGTACANCCAGAGATCGCAAACACTCAAATTCCAAACTAATTTTCCATCAAGCAGTGCAGTGGTGATTCTCGCACCGTGCCGTGAACCGAACGAAAATCTGCGTGGATGAGACTCCCAGTCGGGGGAGATTAGACTGACAGGGCACAATTTAAAATGTTTGCGGAAATCTATTTCAGACTGGCCGAGAACCTTTAACGCAATTTTCCATCAGCTCCGCCAGGCCGTTTAATGAGTCTCTCTCCACTGGCATGTGAACCACACATTTCTATAATACCTCGGCTATCAATCGATGACAAACAAAAGGCTCTTTAAAGTGGGGAGCGGTGACCAAGTGGTTAACACATTGGGCCATACGAAAATGGGGCAAAACCAGATTAGATTCCTGACCACAGCTCACGTGAGCGGCGAACGATAACTGAAGTGGCCGTGGGCAACCAACTCTTCCCCCTTCCGCAAACCCACGAGCAGCGTGATACCAAGTATGCGCAACAACCCCCGACGGGTGCCGATGGGAGTCGGCATCATCCATGTACGGGTCGGTAAACTTGTTGGGAAGGGAATCGGCGATGAACACATTCCTGCGGAGGGAGCTGGTAGGAACGTTGGGTTGCTCGGTCAATGGCCAGGGTCAACGGCGGCGTGGTGTATTCCGCAAATATGGCCGACTGTGAGGGCGGGCACATGCCGGCGTGAGTAGGTTAAACGTTGAGTTTTATAAGGGCACCACAGGGTGAGCAGCCCTCCACCCAGCCCCACCCTCCACCGCCCCACCCACCCACCACCCAGCCCCACCCACCACCCAGCCCCACCCTCCCCACCCAGCCCCTCCGCACCCCACCCTCCCTCCCTCTCCACCCAGCCTCACCCCTCCCATTTCTGGATGCACGACGGACGGACACAATAATCCCCTGTGGGCCGGTGGAATCAGGTGGTTCCTACACCAGTATCATGTTGACGACTCGTACCGACTGCCAACTGCGCAGTTCAACCCCCATCTGCAGGGTTTAGAACTTGAATAAACCGAGGGTTTCCATGGCAGTGGCGTATTTTTATCTGCAGACTTGAAAACGCCACACCGCTGTCATCACAACATTAGCAAACGTTGCAGGTTACAACTCGCCTAACGTGGGAGAGTTTATTATTCACACGCCATTTGGTACAATGAAATAAAAAAACGCATCTCCCCCCACACCTCTCCCTAGAAAACGAAACTTTTAGTTTCAACAATGAGTTCGACGCCACTGTCAGCCAAGACTTATCCACTGCTAGATGAAGACCCCCACCCCTCCCCAAAAGTCATTGTTTGTATAGCTTTATTTTGGCGATTCGAAAACATGGTTTATCTAAATTGTCTTATGGTTGTTGTTGGCTTGTACCACATTGTGATTTTTGCACACAGCGTTTTAATAAGNTTTTTTTTGGAATATTTGCTGGTTTATTCCAGGATGTTTCTGTTGCGCGTCGTCGCTTTGGGATGGTCTGTGTTCATATTTTGTTTGTTGCGGTTGCACCCAACTCAAGAGCCGCATGGCTCACAGGGCTAGTACCTAATCAATGAAACTTTAAGTCATCACAACCCCCCACGATTCTCATGACGCGATGATCCATAAAGTACCGGCACCACAAGGTGTTGTTTCATCGCGGTGGGTGTGTTGCCTCCCGTAGCTGCCACTCCATCATTATTCTCAACCATAATACATCGTGAAGCAGAAGATTAGCGCTGAATACAGCAGCCACATTTGCAAATGTGATTTGTAACCTCGTTCCTTACCCGTGTAGTATCGATAGTTCAATGTTAATATGCCATTTTTATTGAGGGACTACCACTGTGGTGTTATTATCCTGGTGTGGTCTTGGGACCGTCTTGTTAATGTTTGTTGTAACTTTCCCGAACCACCAACATTGGAAATCTGTGAAAGAGCTTCTCCTACAATCTAAAGATTATGATAATGGCCATGATGTGTCCTCGTCCAAGGCCACACTGATCTGAATGGTAAAAACTTACATATTACACACACACAACTCATGTTCGTTCTCCAATGTACATGTTGCTATTTCAGTCTCGAAGCGTCCAACGCTCTCCGCGGTTCTCCGCACACTTTTCACCCTTTTTAAATCCTTTATATTAAGTTCGCTTGCTTGCTTGCGTGCTTGCGTGCTTGCTTGCGACCGTGCAAATCTTTCGGTCGTTTTTTAACCCACTTCCCGTGATCCAATCGAGCTGACATTTTGCACACAGACTCGTTGTGCGTGACAATGCATTTTCGTGAAATTTCTTTTCCAAATTGTACACTGTTTAGGGATTTTTTTAAAAATATTTATTTACCAATTGGTTAATGCTGGCACACAATCATCTAACCCATAGGTGGCAGCCATCTCAAGCCAGAGGACGAGAGGACTCTAGCCACCGTTTCAAAGACCAATGTGGGCTGGGTTGTGTGGCCGATTGAACACGCATATAAAGGATTTATAGGTGAAAAACTTTGTTTTTACGGGTTAATTTTTTACCAATGATGAACAAATGAAGTCACCAAATGAAACGTGCTTGTTTAGGCACACCAAAGGATTATCGCTTTTCATGATCAAGTTCAGACTTTCCGAAAAATACTTTTCCTAAAATACAAACAAAAACTGCTCTCACCGCCAGATGCGCTTTCCAGATATGCGCTTACGCGGCTATCTTCCATAGCTAAGCGTTTTCTAGTTTTTATATGATTGCTGGTGAGATGTTAACTACCTTGCCTGGTATACAGGAGGCCGTGGGTTCGATCCCGACCCTGCGCCTGTATATTTGGAGTTTGCGTGTCTCTCTCTCATCATCATCACGGCGGCTAGGAGACGTTAACTACCTCGCCTGGTGTACAGGAGGCCGTGGGTTAGATCCCGACCCTGCCGCCTGTATATTTGGAGTTTGCGTGTCTCTCTCTCATCATCACGGCGGCTAGATGTTAACTACCTCGCCTGGTATACAGGAGGCCGTGGGTTAGATCCCGACCCTGCCGCCTGTATATTTGAGTTTGCGTATCTCTCTCTCATCATCACGGCGGCTAGGAGATGTTAACTACCTTGCCTGGTATACAGGAGGCCGTGGGTTCGATCCCGACCCTGCCGCCTGTATATTTGGAGTTTGCGGTCTCTCTCTCATCATCATCACGGCGGCTAGGAGATGTTAACTCCTGCCTGGTATACAGGAGGCCGTGGGTTAGATCCCGACCCTGCCGCCTGTATATTGGAGCTTGCGGTCTCTCTCTCATCATCATCACGGCGGCTAGATGTTAACTACCTCGCCTGGTATACAGGAGGCCGTGGGTTCGATCCCGACCCTGACACCTGCTGCTGTATATTGGAGTTTGCGGTCTCTCTCTCATCATCATCACGGCGGCTAGATGTTAACTACCTCGCCTGGTATACAGGAGGCCGTGGGTTCGATCCCGACCCTGACGCCTGCTGCTGTATATTTGGAGTTTGCGGTCTCTCTCTCATCATCACGGCGGCTAGGAGATGTTAACTACCTCGCCTGGTATACAGGAGGCCGTGGGTTCGATCCCGACCCTGACACCTGCTGCTGTATATTTGGAGTTTGCGGTCTCTCTCTCATCATCATCACGGCGGCTAGGAGATGTTAACTACCTCGCCTGGTATACAGGAGGCCGTGGGTTCGATCCCGACCCTGACACCTGCTGCTGTATATTTGGAGTTTGCGTGTCTCTCTCTCATCATCATCACGGCGGCTAGGAGATGTTAACTACCTCGCCTGGTATACAGGAGGCCGTGGGTTCGATCCCGACCCTGACGCCTGCTGCTGTATATTTGGAGTTTGCGGTCTCTCTCTCATCATCATCACGGCGGCTAGGAGATGTTAACTACCTCGCCTGGTATACAGGAGGCCGTGGGTTCGATCCCGCCCTGCCGCCTGTTGGAGTTTGCGTGTCTCTCCGTGCTCGCGTGGATTTTTCTCCGGGTCCTCTGGTTTTTCCCTCCACGTTCAGAACCACGTGTTTAGAGTATTTGGCTGCCATACATTTCCACGCGATGAGCGTCTTCGCCGAGCTATAATTTGTGGCGAGGTCGCTTCTGAAAAATAACTATATAGCTTAGTGGGCCTTACCTGAAAATAAAATCGTTTATATCGTCTTGGTTCTTTCGGTAAAGTCACGTAGAAGGGAAGTAATAAAATAATAAAATAAAACACAATAAAATAATTCTCACAACGTTTCGGCCACAACGCAAGCAGCCGTCCTCAGACGCTGTCTCCCCGACAGACCTGGTCTTCACCTGAGGACGGCTGCTTGCGTTGTGGCCGAAACGTCGTGAGAATTATTTTATTAGTTTTANTTTTATTATTTTATTACTTCCCTTCTACGTGACTTTACCGAAAGAACCAAGAAGATGAATCCTGCAGTCACGAAAGCTTTAAATCGAAATCGTTTAAATAGTTTCAAAATTAACCGTCTCAGGTTTGAGAAATGCTCTAAAACGATGCTCTTTTGGGAAAGCGGTGGCGAGCTCTGCTCCTCTCTCCTGTGCGACGTTTCACCTCCCATGTTGGAGCCATCATCAGGATGCGAGGCATCCTCACGATGCCATCCATCTTCTAAGGGAATTTTTTATACAGCGAGCCGTGACAACCTCGGTCAATATAACATCTCAGATGGCAGTCATAACAAATTTAATTAACTACTGTATACGACATAGCATAAGCTACCAAAAAACGTTGGGTTTCATTTCTATAAAAGCAATCCAACCCTGCCCTTGCCCACATCTCATGTTTCTGTGCTTCTATACTTTGATTCCAGTCTTGCTCGGCTTGTTTAAACAAACGACTACTGTGTGTGTGCGTGTGTGTACACACACAGATGCAAGCCCATTATGATACTGAACATACACCAACCGGATTTGCTGCACAGTACATTGCCAAACTGTCACCTTTGTGAAGGAAAAGCCCAAGTGCAAAAAGGAACAAACAATAATCCCTCACATGATCCTTATGGCGGTACCAGAGGTAGCAAATAATACAAATTAGCCGAGGCAATTACATATTTTATTTCTGGGACACTTTTTTTTCCAGGGGTGTACTTAACTCCGCGACTGGGGTACCAATCAATCTGAAATCAGTGCTACTCCGCAATGTTGAAACGCAGAAAGGACGATTGCGCCGAAACCCTGAACGCTTTTATGCGCCACAGTACATCGTGTACAGCTCGTCAAGACGAGTCATTTGCCGCATCGCTGACCATCAACAGACAAAAAATTACTGTATCACAGACATTATAAAAGAGCCGGGGTACTATGATACCCCAGGGTACCGCCATACGTTTCAAATTAATAATATTAAAAACGATTTCTTTATTTTACCAAGAAAGGCCCACTGAGCTACGTAGCTATTTTCATAAGTGACCTTGCTATCACAAATGATAGCTCAAAAAAGTTGTTTGTCATCACGTAGAAATGTAAATCACAGCCAAACACCAAATACATTTATTCATCTTCTTGGTTCTTTCAGTAAAGTCACGTAGAAGGGAATTAATAAAATAACAAAAATAAACATAATAAAATACAATTCTCACGACGTTTCGGCCACAACGCAAGCAGCCGTCCTCAAGCGACAGACCTGTTCTTCACCTGAGGACGGCTGCTTGCGTTGTGGCCAAACGTCGTTAGAATTGTATTTTATTATGTGAATTTTTATTATTTTATTATTTCCCTTCTATGTGACTTTACCGAAAGAACCAAGAAGATGAATCCCTGCAGTCACGAAAGCTTTAAATCGAAATATTCATTCATATTATACCTAAAAAGATAACACAACCCATTTCCTGGTTCCAATTGAAAACATGTCACACATTCAGGTTGGAAATCCCCTACGACCTTGCGTTGGCAGCTGTTGACTTGCAAACGAGTGGAATGAGTGTTATACACTTTAAACACTGCTGCCTTGGTTTAAACATAGGCTTTTGCGACCAATATCATCCATAATGGGTTAGATCGCGTAAATATAAATGTGTCGTGAAACTCGCCACCACCCAACACAGCCAATTAGTAAGGTTTGTCCTGTAAACAGAACGTGCAAATTCCTTACTAATACAGCACACTGGTGTGTTGGAGAGTAAACCCTTAACATTTACAATTGGAGAACAGTGAAGTTTCGCCGGTAATTACAATCAGTATCATTCGGCAACATCTAGAATTGTGGAGAAATCCTCTTGTTTCGTTCCTAAAATAGAGGCATAGATGTGATGACGTCACTTATGAGCCCTTTCTTGTGCTGCCTAGATCAACACGAGACGTTTTGAGGGATTTGTGCTTTAAGTAAACGCTGTATAAACTACAGGCTGTAATTGGCACCGTTGTTATATATACAAAAATCAGGGTTTCTCTCCCTCTCTACTGTACCCGAAAAAGGCCAATTCCCTGAAACGTTATCTCACTACCATACTTTCAGCTAGAACAGCTATCACAATCACAGCCATAAACTCCTACAACAGGTGTCGTAGTCTGGTTCTGCGAGCCCCAGATATTAACAGTTAATTAAAGAGGATTATCAAGTTTGCCTTGGTCTGGGCTCTGCGAGACTTAAACTCAAGTGCTTTTTTATTTTACCAGGTAAGGTCCACCCAAGTTATGAATCTCTTTTTCAGAAGCGCATGGCTACAAATTATAGCTCATCTAAGTGGTTTATCATCGCGTGAGAATGTATAGCAGCCAAATACTCGAAAGGCATGATGTTGATGCTAATTCTGGAGGGTGAAAAAACCTGGTGGGGACCCGGAGAAAATCCCCCACGACCACGGGGAGAGAACACACAAACTCCAAATATACAGCAGCAGGCGTCGGGGTCGGGGTCGAACCCACGACCTCCTGCACACCTCGCGAGGAGTTAACATCTCCTAGCCACCGTGATGATGATGAGAGAGAGATACACGCAAACTCAATATATACAGCAGCAAGCATCAGGCTTGGGGTCGAACCCACGATCTTCTGCATACCAGACACAGTTGTAAACATATCCTTGCCACTGCGAGCCCTTGACATTAACACAATACGTACAGTACCCCAAGAATGCAAAGTGTGGCTCTATGAGCATTATACAGTTCAAACAATACACCGTCAGGACCTCTTAAATATGCCTTGCTCTGGTTACGTGGGATACATATCTAAGATTCTTAAAGTTGGCTTAGTCCGTCTCTATGGCCTCAAGAATTATAAACACGAATCCTAAGAACCATTAATTTTGCCTCGCATTGCCTCCTGGAGTCTCTCAACAATTGACAATGAACCGTGAAATTCCTCACCGTGCCTTAGTATGGCCGAGAAGCACTCCTTACATTAACATCGACTCCTTAAGAATCCTTAAAAGGTGCCTCCAGCCATTATAATCTGAACTCTTAAGG
Source organism: Lethenteron camtschaticum (assembly GCA_018977245.1). Taxonomy (NCBI): domain Eukaryota; kingdom Metazoa; phylum Chordata; class Hyperoartia; order Petromyzontiformes; family Petromyzontidae; genus Lethenteron; species Lethenteron camtschaticum. The sequence goes on from MU249629.1 coordinate 2,232,322, forward strand.
ATACTTCAATCTGTGTGTGGTGTTTATTGTTGATCTCAAATTGGCCGCGTAGTGCTACTGGAATTAACCAAAACGCTCCGGCATAATCTCTTCTAAAAGTCCAACGTTCCGTTTGTCCATCAACTAAATGATTTGAGAGCCTTTACAGAAGGCTTGAATCAAAAAGTTATAGAAAGTGGACCCAGATGTGGGTGGGAGGGGGGTAAAAAGTTGATCCAACAGATTTCCAACAATTGTCGGCCCCACAACCACCAAAAAAATATTTTGTAGGCATATGCGCGAAATTATAACGAGTTTAATAAGCAGCGGGTTGTGTTTATTTGAGTTACAGTACAGCGATGACATACCAGTCAACCCCTTATCAGTGCCTACTTTATTACAGGCCAATTCATATCATATTGGTCATCCCTTGCCCCTTTTAAATCTCAACGTTCATCCTACAAAATTCCATCAAAAGAGAGAAACACAAACAAACCCACTTTTTTTGCCCGTAATGAAACGGCCGTACGCCATATGGACCTGAAAACTCAATTTCCCTGTACAAGAATACAGGGTTAAACCGTATCGGTTGACAAGTATGATGTAGTAGTATAGTGTAGCGTTTAGTAGTGTAGTTCATACCTGTCAACCCTTATCAGTGCCCCTATTATTAGAAACCAATTCAAACCTTATTGGTCAACCCGTGCCCCTTCATAAATCTCAACGTTCATTCTACAAAGTCCCATTCACAAGGAGATAAACACAAACAAATAGACTGATATGATTATTTTTTGTTGCCCGTAATGAAACGGCTCTACACCGTATGGACCTGAAAACTCAATTTCCCTGTACAAGAATACAGGGTAAACCATATTGATTGACACGGTTGTGATATGGCATTGGCGCATCGAACACACAACAACTTGTAGTCCTCAACAGAGGTGGTTGTTTTCGATTTAAAGCTTTCGTGACTGCAGGGATTCATCCTCTTGGTTCTTTCGGTAAAGTCACGTAGAATGGAAATAATAAAAAATAATACAAAGAAATGTTTTATTTTTATTATTTTATTATTTCCATTCTACGTGACTTTACCTAAAGAAATATTTATTATGTTTTATTTTTATTATTTTATTATTTCCATTATACGTGAGGTGGTCGTTGTTGTTTTTGGCGAGGGTGGTGTTGTGTTAGATCGAGTAAATATATAATCGTGGTCTTTAAATCCGCCACCAACACGAGAAATGTAGTACACGCGCCAATTTTTGTTACTTTAGCCCACCACGTGTACAGCTCGAGTAGCAACCGTGACGCTACTCCTTAAATAACAACAACCGAACAACCAAACAACCATACCAACAACCAGCTTCGTCAGGCGACAAGCCGATAGTTAACACTTATCAACCATAATACAGATTTTTTTGGGGGGATTCGATCGCGTTAAAATATAAATGTGTCGATGAACCGCCACCACAAGCCAATGAGCTGCCAGATATGGCTGCAAGTTTGGTCGTACATGTTATGTATATAGTTTATTGTTACATTTGAATCAAAGTTCCTACGATTCATTGGCTACCACATTCTGATAAGCCCCCCCTCTCCTCCCCCTTAACTTGTATTTATGAGGTTCAATCTTAATTTTGGAGCTTTCGTGACTGCAGGAATTGTTCTTTGGTTTTTTCGGTAAAGTCACGTATAAAAATAAAATAATAATAAATTAAATAATAGCATGCATTTATTTAATTTATTATTTTATCTTTATACGTGACTTTACCAAAAAAACAAAGAATTGTATTTAAGAGCTTGCATCTTGAATCCCTGCCTCACTTGATGCAGCAAATCTGGCTGTGACGGTCCCCCTGATGACGGAGACTTGTGTTGCCTCCGAAACGTCGTGATTTGTATTTTATTTTTATTAATTTTAANTTTTTTTTACCTACGTGACTTTACCGAAAGAACTAAGAGTATGAATCCTTGCAGTCACGAAAGCTTCACATCTAGAATCCTACGATAACTGTTGTTACATTGTATTTAATAACTTTATTTTGTTGATTTCTAAAACATATGGTTTAAGCCATGTTTCTTGCGGAAACGCGGAGTTGACCCGATAACTTTAATCTAAATTGTCTCATTGTTGTTATTGTTTGACTTGCATTACACTGGGATTTTCGCACACAGCGTTGTAATACGTTTTTTTTTATTTTCTGGAAGATTTGCTGGTTTATCCAGGATGTTTCTGTTGCGCGTCGTCGCTTTAACATGTTCTGTTCATATTTTGCTTGTTGCGGTTGCATCAGACTCACCAGGGCTATCTATACTAATGAATGCAACTTGAAGGTTTGTGTTACGTAGACAGAACGTGATAATTCGTTACGAGTACAGCACCACCGGTCCGAGTTTCGACGTTTCGCTGCAGGAACCACAACGTGCTTCGTCAGGCGACACAGCCAAGGTGTGCATAGTGCTGCTCCGCGTGTTAGTAACGCCAACTTGTTATACTTGAGAGAGAGACAATGTCAAGGAAGGGCGGTGTGGGACCGTCCTCCTCCTCCACCTCCTCCTTTAACACGCACCTGAGTCACTGACCATGCGCGCGTTGTTGTTGTTGTTCTAAACCCGCGCGCTCACCACTCACCACTCACCACCCACACTCACCACACTCACCTCACACACCATTCACCCACCCACACTCGCCTACACACCCTCATTCACNACCCCACTCACCTACACTCACTCACCCACCACCACTCACCCACACACTCACCCGCTCACCCCCACTCACCCACCCANCACTCACACACTCACCCACCACCACTCACCANCAGTCACCCTCACCAANCACTCACCCACCTCACTCACCACACTCAGCAACCCACCACCTCACCCACTACTCACTCCTCANCACTCACNNCTCACANCCGCCGCCACTCACCCACACTCACTTANCACTCACCCTCATTCACCACTCACCCACCACTCACCCACACTCGCACCCACCACTCACCCACCCTCACCCACACTCACTCCTCACCACTCACCTACACCCCNCGCTCACTCACCCNCCCACTCGCCACTCACCCTCATTCANCACTCACTCTACCCTCACTCACCATTCACCCACACTCGCTAACCCACCCCCACTACTCACCACGCACCCTCACTCACCCACCTTCACTCACTTCACTCACCATTCACTCACCANTCACTCACCCATTCACTCACCCCTCACTCACTCACCTCCTCACCCTCACCCNTCCCACTCACCTCCCCCTCACTCACCCCANTCCACTCACCCCACACNCGCTCACCCACCCCACTCGCTCACACCCACACACCACCNACCACACTCGCTCACACCCACACACCACCCACCCACACACTCACCACCCACACTCGCTCACACCTGCAATTCGATCTCCCGATGCCCGGCGTGAACCCGCCGTTCACCTGCCGACGCCTGCCTTAGCCCGCATCCGCACGTTCATTTGCGTCGCCCGTGCCAGGCTAGGTGCACTCACGACGCCACGCGCGAAAGCGCAAACGCGGCGACGAGGAGGGCGGCGATTTCAAAACTTTTTAAATTATCGCGACCCACGCCGCGGCAGACGACAACAACAACAACCAAACAACAACAACCACCACCACCAGCCTCGTCAGGCGTTCTCGCTTAGCACGGCACGGCACGGGTGACGGCGGTGGTGGTGGAAAATCACCTGAGGCTGTCAGAACGACGGCGAGCAGAGCCCAGGCGATAACGCTGGAAACCCGGGTCCGCATGTTGGCAGCACGCGAGTGAGGGGAGTTGGTGGTGAGGTTTGGGTAGATGAGGAAACGATAGCCGAGAAANGGAGAAGATATAACTTGGAAAAGCACAGGCGGCAACGGCGCACGGTAGCAGTGGAGAGGCGAGAGGGTGTTGGCGGGAAAATCGGAGAGGAGGGGGGTGAGAAGAGGGAGCTCTGAGTGGGGCCGCCGCGGGCGGGAGCTTATATAGGGAGGGGTGGAGGTCGTGACGTAGCGCTCGAAGCCCGCCCACAGCGTTGCGTGGGTGGGGCTTCTAGCCTGACGTGGGTGGGTGGGTGGGTGAGTGGGTGGGTGGGTCAGTGGGTGAGTGGGTGGGTGAGTGGGTGAGTAAGTGGGTGAGTGGGTGTGTGGGTGGGTGGGTCAGTGGGTGGTGAGTGGGTGGGTGGGTGTGTGGGTCAGTGGGTGGGTGAGTAAGTGGTGTGTGGGTGAGTGAGTGAGTGAATGAGTGGGTGAGTGAGTGGGTGAGTAAGTGGGTGGTGGGTGTGTGGGTCAGTGGGTGGGTGGGTGGGTCAGTGGGTGGGTGAGTGGATGAATTAATGAGTGGGTGAGTAAGTGGGTGAGTGGGTGAGTAAGTGGGTGAGTGGGTGTGTGGGTGGGTGAGTGAGTGAGTGAATGAGTGGGTGAGTAAGTGGGTGAGTGAATGAGTAAGTTGCTGAGTGAGTGAGTGAATGAGTGGGTGAGTAAGTGGGTGAGTGGGTGAGTGAATGAGTGGGTGAGTAAGTGGGTGTGGGTGGGTGAGTGAGTGAATGAGTGGGTGAGTAAGTGGGTGAGTGGGTGAGTGAATGAGTGGGTGAGTAAGTGGGTGTGTGGGTGGGTGAGTGGGTGTGTGGGTGGATGGGTGAGTGAATGAGTGGGTGAGTGAATGAGTGTGGGTGAGTGAGTGAATGAGCGGGTGGGTGGGTGAGTGAATGAGTGGGTGAGTGAATGAGTGGGTGAGTGAATGAGTGGGTGAGTGAATGAGTGGGTGAGTGGATGAGTGGGTGAGTGAATGAGTGGGTGGGTGGGTGATTGATTGAGTGAGTGAATGGGTGAATGAGTGGGCTAGTGCGTGAGTGAATGAATGTGTGCATGTGCGCGTGGGTGAGATGAGTGAATGAGTGGGTGAGTGAGTGGATGAGTGAGTTAGTGAATAAGTGAGTGGGTTAATTAGTGAGTGAGTGAGTTAGTGTGTGAGTGAATGAGTGAGAGAATAAGTGAGTGGGTGAGTAGATGAGTTGTTTAATTGGTGAATAGGTGAGTGTGTGAATGAGTGGTGGGTGATTGAGTGAATGAATGAATGAGTGCTTGAGTGAATGAGTGAGTTTCAAGTTTATTGCGTTTCACCAGGTGGAAAACTCAAGACAGCAGGTATAGGAGACGTATTTGCAAGAGTGGTCTGGGTTATTGGCTTAAGAACAATAAAGGACACCAATGACAGCGAATAGAAATGGAAGCAAAAACAACAGTTTCACATTAGATTTCGAAACCACTGCACGAAGGTGAATCAATGTTAAATAATAACATTCCATGCAGCGTGAGTCTGAAAAGGGCAATCATGTTTAGATTGATCATTGCTAAAATGACAAAAAGTTAACACAACCCATTTCCAGGTTCCAATTGAAAACATGTCACGCATTCAGGTTGGAAATCCCCCACGGCCTTGCATTGGCGGATGGAGGCCTTCATGCAGCTGTGGACTTAGAAACGACTGGAATGAGTGTTATACACTTTAAACACCGCTGCCTCGGTTTAACACGTATAGGCTTTCGCGACCAATATCATCCATAATATGGGTTAGATCGTGTAAAGGTGTCGTTAAACCCGCCACAGCCAATTAGTAAGGTTTGTCACAGAACATGGCAATTCGTTACTAGTGTAGTGACGCACTCAGAGACACGAGGAGTAGGAGGCACTCTATGTATTAACAGCCTTCACAAGTTACAAGGGATCACAACAACTCTCAGTCAGGACAGCTGACAGACTGCCTCACTGACGACACCGAGAAGCAGAGATCGCAACCGGGTACCCGATACCCGTACCCTACCTGGCTACCTGTACCCGGCCGGGTATGGGTACCCGCTTGCGACCCTGGTGCGGCCGGGTACGGGTACGGGTAGTCCGTGAGTCACTGGTGAGTAACTGTTTGTCACTAACTTCCCAACGTTTTGTCTCTTCTCACAATTCAAGTTCCTAGAATCAACCCACCCGCGCCTGCAACATGGCTTCATCCCAGAGGTCACAATCAGGTACCGGATACCCGTACCCTACCCGTACCCAGCCGGGTACGGGTAGGGTACGGGTACGGCCGGGTACGGGTACGGGTACCCGTTTGCGACCCTGGTGCGGCCGGGTACGGGTACGGGTAAGGAATCAAAACCCGTTTGCGACCTCTGCCGAGAAGGTGAAGATGGTGACGAAGACTCCAGCAGCACGACGGGATCCCACTCCAATCAACAGCCCCGAACATTCGCTTAGGGTCCCCTTTTATCCTCCTGGCGTGACCTCGCTCCGCACTGGCCACGCCCCCCTTCCAGAACCTACTAGTGGGTTCCCGAGATTACCTCACGTGCCCCTCTCTGCTTATCACGTGACCTGCTGACAGATAGGCAGCTGCAACTGCAGATTCCCCTTCTCTGCCAGCCACCTGCACTATGCTACGTAGTGACCCATTCAATGTCACTACACTAGTACAGCACACCAGTGTGTTGGAGAGTAAATCCACAACATTTAAAATCTGAGTACGATGTTTCGCCAGTAATTACAATCGGCATCATCAGGTGACGGCCAAAAAAACCAGACGCAATGATGATATTGGTCGTGAAAGATATAGGGTCACTAATATACCCATTACCTCCCGTGGCTACTGGTCCTTCGAACTCACAACTAATACCCCTGTTATTACCTCCCGTAGCCACCAGTCCCTTCGCACTCACAACTGACTCCCCTGTCATTACCTCCCGTGACCACCAGTCCCTTCACACTCACAACTGACTCCCCTGTCATTACCTCCCGTGGCCACCAGTCCCTTCACACTCACAACTGACACCCCTGTCATTACCTCCCGCGGCCACCAGTCCCTTCGCACTCACAACTGATACCCCTGTCATTACCTCCCGTGGCCACCGGTCCCTTCACACTCACAACTGACTCCCCTGTCATTACCTCCCGTGACCACCAGTCCCTTCACACTCACAACTGACTCCCCTGTCATTACCTCCCGTGGCCACCAGTCCCTTCACACTCACAACTGACTCCCCTGTCATTACCTCCCGTGACCACCAGTCCCTTCGCACTCACAACTGATACCCCTGTCATTACCTCCCGTGGCCACTAGTCCCTTCACACTAACAACTGATACCTCTGTCATTATCTCCCGCGACCACCAGTCCCTTCACACTCACAACTGACTCCCCTGTCATTACATCCCGTCGCTACAGTACTAATAATTCGGTGACAAAGGGACGAGACCACAATGCAATAGGGTTACCCACAATAGTGAGGGTGGTCACGTGACGTCACTACCACGCCCACGGCGCGACCTCGCTCTGCCTTCTGCCCTGACTCTTGTCCAATCGGTGTCTCAATCGCGCTCCCCGTCCCTCACTCACGATCCCCTCGTTTGGCTACGCTCACTCAGCATCGCCCCCCCTCCGGAGGTGACAGATGGGCTGTTCTGTGAACTTAATACAGGTTTGAACAATGTTCCACACTGCCCACCAGGGATTTTTTTGTCTGTCTATTTGTCTGACTGTCTGTCTGTCTGACTGTCTGTCGTGCATAAATAAATATATAACGTAATCAGCTCTTTGATTGGTGGAGACCTACTGCCGGGTACGGAGAGGGGAGGTGCCTAAGGGAGGAGGGTCAGGGGAGGGGCCTAAGGAAGGGGGAGTCAGGAGAGGGGCCTGAGGGGAAGTCAGGGAGGGGCCTAAGGATATGGGGGGGGGGGGTCAGGGGAGGGGCCTAAGTGAGGGGTAAGGGAGGGGCCTAAGCAAGGGGAGGGGCCGATAGTTGAGGGGGCTGGCTACCTGACTGGCTGCCTGGCTACCTAAAGTCAAGTTATCTTTTATACATACTCTTAGGTTTTTCGGTAAAGTCACGTAGGTAAAAAATACAGGTAGGAACAACAGGTTCCACACTGCCCACCAGGGATTATTTGTCTGTCGTGCATATTTGTCTGTCGTGTACGAATGCGCTGTCCAACCAAGTTCCTACCTGCCCACTCCGAAGGAACGTGTTCACTGATAAAATTTGATCTTTTTGTGCCAGTATCAAAGTATGAACAAAAATTTAAAGGTTTCACCCTTTCTGATAGTTCGCTGTCTTTGTACTGCTCGCCTTTTGGCGTTTTCTGGTTTGACACTGGTGAGACGAGGGGCCGTCCATAAATGACGTCACGCACCTAAGGGGAAGTGGGTCAGACATTTGTGACGATGTGTGGGGGGGGGGGGAGGAATGTGACGTCACATCAAAATGCGCAACTTTAAATAAATATAGACAACACGTTCTACTTAATTAAATTGACTTTTTAATAAATGTTTTCTCCTACAACATCAGAGGGCAGCGCCACATTAAATACGCACTACAATGACAATAGTTTAAAGCGATTTGAAGCATTTTTATTTTCGAAATGGAAATATGGTTTTGGGGAGGGGGGGGGCAGAACTTTGTGACGTCATATTTGAGGGGGGTCTGACTTTTTGTGACGTCGTGTGACGANGGGGGGGGGTCAAAAATCGTCAAAAATCGCGTGACGTCATTTATGGACGGCCCCAAACAGGACTCCTTGCAAAATGTTTCTGTTTGGTGTTTTAACATCTTAACACCTCCTGTTTTATTGCCAGAAAGGGTAAAACCTTAATAGTTTTTTCTGTGAGATCGCGTAAATATAAATGTGTCGTTAAACACGCCACAGCCAATTAGTACGGTTTGTCACGTAAACAGAACGTGGCCAATTCGTGACGAGCACAGCACACCGGTGTGTTGGACAGCAAACTGACAATATTTACAACGAAAATACAACTAAACTATGGGTGATTATGGTCGCGAAAACCCACGTGTCAAATTTACAACCTGAGTTCGACGTTTCGCCAGTAATTACAACCGGCATCACCAGGGGGCGGTCAGATTTGTGGATACATCCTCCTTTTTCGCTCCTTAAACAGAGGGGGATAGATGTGATGACATCACTTGTGAACCCGTATTTATGAATGCATATAAATTACAATGGGTATCCATTGCACGGTTGGGTTATTCTATTTTCTCATTTTTTCACACAATCACTGCCACCTGCTGGTCACGCTGGCTCAAGATCACGCTGGCGCGACTCGTCAGGGACCAATTCTAAGCAGAGGTCGCAACCGGGGACCCGATACCCGTACCCTACCCGGCTACCCGTTTGCGACCCTGGTGCGGCCGGGTACGGGTACGGGTAGGCCGTGAGTCACTGGTGAGTCACCGTTTGTCACTCAATTCCCAACGTCTTGTCTCTTCTCACAATTCAAGTTCCTAGAATCAACCCACACGCGCCTGCAACGTGGCTTCATCCCAGAGGTCGCAATCGGGTACCCGTACCTGTACCCCACCCGTACCCGGTCGGGTACGGGTAGCCGGGTATCGGGTAGGGTACGGGTACCCGTTTTCGACCCTGGTGCGGCCGGGTACGGGTAAGGAATCAAAACCCGTTTGCGACCTCTAATTCTAAGGCGCTGGGGCTCATTGTGCAGATAGATCCCAAGACAGGGGGTAGGGCAGTGCCGGACGAAGCGAGTTTGGGGCCTGTAGCACATATTATAAAGGGGCCCTAAATAAAATAAAATAAAAACACGTAAATATTAAAACATCAATTTTTTACTTGCATAGTTAAGTAATTGTATTTTTCAGTTGCTATACAGCCGATAATAGAAAATCGCTCACTTAAACACCCAGTCGTTCGTAAAAGTTGAAGGCGGCATAGTACTATAGTAGCAAGTGCAGAATCACTACATATGTAGTAGTAGTAGCTACTACAAATGTAGTAGTAGCTACATGTGTAGTAGCTACAGATGTAGTAGCTGCATATGTAGTACATCTGTAGCTACTACAGCTACAGATGTAGTAGCAGCTACACATGTAGTAGCTACTACACGCCTGGTATGCAAGAGGTCGTGGGTTCAATCCCGACCCTGACGCCTGCTGCTGTATATTTGGAGTTTGCGTGTCTCTCTCTCATCATCATCACGGTGGCTAGGATATGTTAACTACCTCGCCTGGTGTACAGGAGGTCGTGGGTTCAATTCCGACCCTGACGCCTGCTGTATATTTGAAGTGTGCGTGTTCTCCCCGTGGTCGCGTGGGTTTTCTCTAGGTCCTCCGGTTTTCCCCTCCACATTTAGAAACGCGCGCTTAGAGTGTTTGGCTGCTCTACATTTCCACGTGATGAGCCTCTTCGTTGAGCTTTCATTTGTGGCCAGGTCGCTTCTGAAACAGAGCTTTCTATAGCTCAGTGGGCTTTACCTGTGTAGAGGAGTAAAATGGGGACGTGACGTCAGGTGTGCCGTTCAGTGCGATGACGTCACGTCTCCTGGGGTACTTAAGGGAGACCCGTGACGTAAGCGGGGTCACTGTGGGAACGGGTAGAGTAAGCAGGGTGAAGAGGGAACCAGGGGTAGAGAGGGATCGAGTGGTGAGTCTGGGGAGAAGCCGGTGGTAGCCGTAGAGGTGCGTGTCTGTGTGTGTGTCTGTGTGTGTGTCTGTGTGTGTCTTTGTCTGTGTGTGTGTCTTTGTCTGTGTGTGTGTCTGTGTGTGTGTGTGTCTTTGTCTGTGTGTGTGTCGGTGGAGTCGGCAGAAGAGTGAGTCTGGGGAGAAGCCGGGGTAGCCGTAGAGGTGCTTCTCTCTCCGCTCGGTGGAGTCGGCAGAGTCCCCGATCCGACACGAGAGAGAGAGACCGGAGCTAGCCGGCAGGGACCCGGACTCAGAGTAGGAGCCCTCGCCCTGGGAGTTGCGTACCCTGCTGTGTATTGTAACAGCTTTAATAAACCCTGGCGAAAGCCCTTAACTTACCTCCGTCTACGAGTACGTCCGTGGGAGCTTCTCTACACCTCGATTTAAAGCTTTCGTGACTGCAGGATTCATCTTCTTGGTTCTTTCGGTAAAGTCACGTAGAAGGGAAATAATAAAATAATAAAATAAACAATAAATCATTCTCACGACGTTTCGGCCACAACGCAAGCAGCCGTCCTCAGGTGAAGACCAGGTCTGTCGGGTGACAGCGTCTGAATGTTTTAGACACTATCTCCCCGACAGACCTGGTCTTCACCTGAGGACGGCTGCTTGCGTTGTGGCCGAAACGTCATGAGAATGATTTTATTGTTTTATTTTATTATTTCCAGTCTACGTGACTTTACCGAAGAACCAAGAAGATTCTCTACACCTGTTAAAATAAATAAAAAGTTAGTTTTTAGTTTTATTATTGGGGTGTGCATGTTCTCTCTCCCCGTGGTTGCGTGGAATTTTTCTCCGGGTCTTCCGGTTTTTCCCTCCACACGTAAAACCAACCAACATGGATTTACATTATATGGCTGCTATAATGTCCACATGTTCAACCACTTCGTTGGCTATCATTTGTGGCCAGTCGCTTCTGAAAAAAGCTAATAGCTCAGTGGCTTAATTTGGTCAAATAAATGTTTAGTTTAAATGAAAAATACAAGAGTGGTGTAATTGTGGCCACGAAATCTACACACACACAGAGAGATACATAGAGACCCATAGAGATACATTCAAGGCAAGCCACAGTGGTGCAGATGTGGCCACGAAGCCCACAGACACACAGAGAGAAACATAGAGACCCACAGAGATGCATTACAGACAAGCAACAGGAGTGTGTTTGTAGCCATGAACCCCAAACTCTTGACCTACAGTAAACCCAGAGACACAAAGAGATACGTAGACACCCATAGAGCTACATTAAATTTGATTTAAAGCTTTCGTGACTGCAGGGATTCATCTTCTTGGTTCTTTCGGTAAAGTCACGTAGAAGGGAAGTAATAAAATAATAAAAATAAAGGCGCCCTTTTCCCCCTTCCAACTCAGCTTATATATGCTCCAAGCACGTGTGCTGTTTCATTCAGATGCTGTCGCCTCGACAGACCTGGTTTTCACCCGAGGACGGCTGCTTGCGTTGTGGCCGAAACGTCGTGAGAATTATTTTTTTACGTTTTATTTTTATTATTTTATTACTTCCCTTCTACGTGACTTTACCGAAAGAACCAAGAAGAAGAGCTACATTAGACAAGCCGCACTCGTCGAATTGCGGCTATGGAACTGAAACTATGGACCGTACAGTAAACACACTGCTGTTTTGCACTCCGTCAACAGAGGAAGAGGAACGGTAAAACGACACTCTCGCTCTCTCTGCTGAAGCGCTATAGTCGTAGCCAGCGGCAGGAGCAGATCTTGACATTGGCATGTAGCTCCTGGATTTATTGTTGTTGCTGCCAGTGCTGGATTACCCTCGGAGCAAAAGTAGCTACACAAGGGAGCAGACTTCGTGCTGCTCGCAGCAGACATCGCAGATGTCGCGATTTTCACCTAAAGACGGGCGCTTGTGTTGCGTTCGAAACGTCGTGATTTATTTTATTGTATTTCTACCTACGTGACTTTACCGAAAGAACCAAAGAGTATACCTACATATGCTATGGGCCCCGCACTTTCAAGGGCCCCGCGCTAAATGCTTTCAAGCTATCAATTCCGGCGCAGTGATTCTGCACTTGCTCTATTACTATAGTACTATACCGCCTTCAACTTTTACGAACGACTGGGTTCATCTTCTTGGTTTTTTCGGTAAAGTCACGTAGAAAGGAAATAATAAAATAAAAAATACAACATTATTTTATTATGTTTTATTTTTATAAACATAAAACATTATTTTATTATTTTATTTTTATTATTTTATTATTTCCCTTCTTCGTGACTTTACCGAAAAAACCAAGAAGATGAATCCCTGCAGTCACGAAAGCTTTAAATCGGAGCGACTGGGTGTTTAAGGTTCGCGATTTGTCGTAGTATCTGGCTGAATAGCAAATTAAAACACGTTCCTTCGGAGTGGGCAGGTAGGACAGTGCATTCGTGTACGACAGCCATACAACTCATACCTGGTGGGCAGTGTGGAAGCTGTTACTACCTGTATAAGTGTAGTGTATAGTGTAGTGTGTAGGTTAAACGTTGAGTTTTATAAGGGCACCACGGGGTGACCCACCCAGCCCCTCCCCTTGTTTAGGCCCTTCCCATTACCCCCTCCCTTAGGCCCTCCCCTGACCAACCCCCATATCCTTAGGCCCCTCCTCTGAACCCCCCCCCCCTCAGGCCCCTTTCATGACTCCCCCTTCCTTAGGCCCCTCCCCTGATCTTCCTCCCTTAGGCACCTCCCCTCTCCGTACCCGGCAGTAGGTCTCCACCAATCAAAGAGCTGTGTGCATTATATATTTATTTATGCACGACAGACAGTCAGACAGACAATTAATCCCTGGTAGGCAGTGTGGAACATTGTTCCTACCTGTATCATACGATTATTTTACTATGCGAGTAAAAAATGTATGTGTTTTAATATTAACGTGTTTTTTATTTATTTAGGACACTTTTATAACATATGCTACAAGCCCCGCACTCCCTTCATCCGGCACTGGTTGCTGGTAGCTGTTTCCACGAAGAGAATCCCAGAGTATGGGCTCCTCCGGCTTTGGCCGTGGTGGGAGTTCAAGTTGACAAGCATGTCACCACGTAGGGATTCCCCGCCTTATCAGTCGGTCCAGCTCGGCCAGGGGTCAGAAACCAAAATAACACAAGATTAAAACGCTGTTTTTTTTCGAATTCGGTAAAAAGAAAAACCTTCAATATTTCAAGAGCCGCCAATGGTGCATTGTGGTGGAATACGAGACACGGTGGGTGCTTGATAAATAACGTGACGAAACAGCCCTTAAAGTGCCAGGTTGCTGACCCATGTTCATGGTAAACTGGACTTTCATGGTGAACTGAACTCCCATGATGAACTGAACTCCCATGCTGAACTGGACTTCCATGATAAACTGGACTTCCACGCTAATCTGGACTTCCATGGTAAACTAAACTCCCATGGTGAACTGGACTTCCATGGTAAACTAGTCGCCGCCGTGCTGCTCTGTGACTCGCACGCGAAGGGGCACCATTTATTACGCGCGCGCACGCACCAGGAAAACACACACCACGCAACACCACCAACAATAACAACAACTAGCACGTCAGTGTTATTATATTAGTTTATGTTTTTCCGATACACGCGACGGCATATTTCAAAAACGATCGTCATCCTCATCATAGCCGTCGTTGTCATCATGGCCGGGTGGCGAATCTGTAAACCAGATGCCGCCCATGGCTCGACTCCATGGCTTTCCCTTCCTCTCTCTCATGAGTGGCGAACGGCGGCTGTTAGCCCTTCTGCTTTGAGCACCGCCCAACCGAGGATTAAAGTCGCGCGACTAATTTCCCCTTTTTCCACTGGCACACCTGAGCCGAGCTAGAGCAGGCATCGCCCACACGGTACGGGAGGGTTTTCCACAGGCACACCTGAGCCAAGCCAGGGCAGCGCCCGGAAGGCACGGGAAGGTTTTCCATTTGGCACACCTGAGCCGAGCTAGAGCAGGGCCCACACGGTACGGGAGGGTTTTCCACAGGCACACCTGAGCCAAGCCAGGGCAGCGCTCGCACGGTACGGGAGGGTTTTCCACTGGCACACCTGAGCTGAGCTAGAGCAGGGCCACACGGTACGGGAGGGTTTTCCACTGGCACACCTGAGCCGAGCCAGGGCAGCGCCCGGAAGGCACGGGAAGGTTTTCCATTTGGCACACCTGAGCGAGAACCAGGCCAGCGCCTGCACGGTACAGGTTGATTTTCCACCGGCAATTTGTCGAGCCGGAGCCAAAGCCGACACTGTGCTATAGAATCGGAAATTGATTTCCAAGTAAAGCCCATTGAGCATAGAAGCTGCTGGCTTCTCAATAAGACAACATTCAGAATCAACGTCACGCGTTTAGAGCATTTGGCTGCTGCTATAGATTTCCACGCGACGATAAGCCGCTTCTCGTAGGAGCTATCATTTGTGAAATGCCAGGTAAAGCGCCTAAAAAAACTACATAACTCGGCGGGTCTTACCTGATGAAATAAAAATAGTCCGTAGCTTCGTTTACCATCAAAAGGCATTTGAATCTGGTTCAGGGCCAAGCAGGGCCAGGAACGGACGGGTTAATCATATTCGTCGCACGGCCGATACTCGACGCGGTCACACTGCGTGCGACCCCACCGCCGCCGAGGGAACTCAGAAGTAGTTCTGTGTCGTCCACTTCGACGAGCCGTTCCCTTAACACTGATATGCATTGCAGGCTCTTGAGGAGCTAGCGACTGGATATGAACACACGGAACACGCACGAGCGTCGAGAGTCATCAACCGCACGTGCAAGCAGATAAAAAAGACCAGGCCCGGTTATAAAAAAAAAAAAATTACAATCCCTTGCCTAGGTCTGCATCAAAGGTTCAAAATGCATCTTTGATTTTTTTGTTGCTGCTGTTGCTGTAAGTAAACGACAGCGTTCCCGGCGGTCCAGGCGTATTTAGCACCACGTCAACAATCTAACATCTACATTCCGCCGCCAAGGGCACGCACATCACGGGTGGGAGGCATTCCTCGCGTTCGCGGGATGAAGAGCCGCCCGCACGCGCGTACGTACGTAGCCGAACTTCTTTCGCACCGTGATAACGAAGAGGGAGGGGGGGGGGGAGCGACGAATCCTCTCCGTAATCCGACGCACTTACATATTTACGCGATGTTGGTCGCGAAAAGCCTACCGCGTGTTAAACCGAACACGTTACGAGGTCGCCACTCATTTCACACGCCAAGTGCTCGCCACAGTTGAAACCGCAACGCCANCCCCCCCCCCCCGCAAGCCTCGTCAAGGAGCGCGAGCGAACCCGTCTGCACGCGAGCTCCGGTCGCCGCCCCTCGCAGCAGCAGCGGCGGCTGCTTTCGGCCCTGGCCATCGAACGAAGGCGGCAATCACCGCGCTTTCGGATGCGCCGATTCGGGGGCCGTCTGGAACGCTCCTTCCATGCTGGATATCAGGAAGCTACTGGGAGCTACGGCACTTTTAAAAAATCATCGTCGAGGCTGACAAACTCACTTCTTTAGAGGTGCCTTTTCGCGTTTTAGTTTGAGTTCCGGCCGGCGCTTCCGATTAGCGGCGGTTGGCTACGTGCAGTGCGAGAGAAGTTCCCCGTACACACCGCTGAGAGCGGAGTACAAATGCGTTGCTCTTTAGTTGAATTAGTGCTGTAAGAAAAACAAAACAATTTCACAGTATCTTGATCAACCTACAAATTGCCAACAACTTAGTGCTAAACTTACGATAAAGACTACTTGGACACACAAACTCCACGACGACATTGTCTTGATTAATGCCTGCACAGCCTCCTCACGCGTTCAACAACAAATCACGATCGCGAGCTGTTTTTAAATCCTTTATACTAAGTTCGCTTGCTTGCGTGCTTGCGTGCTTGCTTGCTTGCGACCGTGCAAATCTTTCGGTCGTTTTTTAACCCACTTCCCGTGATCCAATCGAGCTGACATTTTCCACACAGACTCGTTGCGCGTGACAATTAATTTTACACTGTTTAGGGAAAAAAAATATATATTTAATTACCAATTGCTTAATGCTGGCAGACAATCATCTGACCCATAGGTGACTCTCGCCGCCACGCATATAAAGGATTTAGAGTGAAAACTTTGTTTTTACGGGTTAATTTAGTTTTTTTGCCGAGTGTCTACGTCAAGCAATTCGCTACGTCGACTCAGCGCGCGGTGCGCAAACCATCATCTTTATCATCGTCATCGTTGTTGTTGTTGTCATCACGCGAGGAGAGACACTGGGCGCACCGCTCAGTCCCCGGCGCGTCGCTACTGGTCGGGGCCGTCGACGGCGCCATCGGCGTCACCGCCGGCGTCACCGCGNCGCCGCCGGGACCACCGGCTGCCCGTCCTTCCGCGCCTCTGCGAGCGCCAGCACGTCCTCCAGCAGGTTCCAGAGGCAGCTGTGCAGCGGGAACTCGTTGTCCACGAGGTTGACGAGGTGGTGGGAGGCGGCGACCCCGACAGGAAGGCGCGGGAGGGCGACTCGGGCGGGTAGAGCGCGGCCCAGTGGTGGACCCACAGCCCAAACGCCTCGTCCTGAACACGCACGCACAAGCAAAGACGCAGGTCCCCGTGTAGTCTCGACGGACTGGTGGGCAAGTGCTGTTAGCGAGCAAGCAAAGACGCAGGTCCCCCGTGTAGTCTCTACGGACTGGTGGGCAAGTGCTGTTAGCGAGCAAGCAAAGACGCAGGTCCCCGTGTAGTCTCGACGGACTGGTGGGCAAGTGCTGTTAGCGAGCACAAGCAAAGACGCAGGTCCCCGTGTAGTCTCTACGGACTGGTNGGGCAAGTGCTGTTAGCGAGCGCACGAAAAGATGCAGGTCCCCCGTGTAGCCTCGACGGACTGGTGGGGCAAGTGCTGTTAGCGAGCACAAGCNAAGACGCAGGTCCCCATGTAGTCTCCACGGACTGGTGGGGCAAGTGCTGTTAGTGAGCGCACGAAAAGACGCAGGTCCCCCGTGTAGCCTCGACAGATTGGTGGGGCAAGTGCTGTTAGCGAGCACAAGCAAAGACGCAGGTCCCCGTGTAGTCTCGACAAACTGGTGGGGCAAGTGCTGTTCGCGAGCACACTCAGACGCACACAAACAGGGGGGGTGAGTACCTTTTGGGTGTAAAACGAATAGATATATTAAATGTTATTCATACCGAGGGATTATTGTTTGTACCCTTTTGCATTTGCACTTGGGCATTTCCTTCACAAAGGCAACAGTTTGCCAAAGTACTGGAAAGCAGATCCGGTTGGCATATGTTCAGTATCATCATGGCCGTGCGTACATGACAAAGACCCCTGTGTCGCCTCCTAGTGGCGATGTTTACACACCGCCACAGGTAATAATTTGAGGCTGAGTCGACCTAGGGAGGCCCAGGACCGGTTCAAATAATCGTCACTGGTGTTGGCCGTTAGTGGGAATCGAACTTGGGTCGCCGGGTTCATAGCGCAGCGTAGCGCTAACAGCTACACTACCGCTCCCCCCCATACACACAGACAAAGATCCCCCATATAGCCTTAACAGACTGTAGGGGGAAGTGCTGTGAGTAGGACCTATGAAGGCCAGAAAGGCACACGAGGGGGTGGGTGGCCAGTACCACGCCCGACCGCCTTGGTCTCCCCAGTGGAGATGTTTACACACCGCACCAGGTACTCATTGGAGGCTGAGTCGACCTAGGGCCGGTTTAGATAATCGTCACCGGTGCTGAAGTGGGAATCGAACTTGGGTCGCCGGCTTCATAGCGCAGCGCGCTAACAGCTACACTACCGCTCCCCCCCTCCCCCCATACACACAACAAAGATCCCCATATAGCCTTAACAGACGTAGGGGCAAGTGCTGTTAGCGAGGACCTATGAAGGCCGCAACGGCGAGGGGTGGGTGGCCAGCGCCATGCCCGACCGCCTTGAGGCTGAGTCGACCTANGGGAGGCCCAGGACTGGTTCAAATAATCGTCACTGGTGTTGGCCGTGACGGGAATCGAACTCGGTCGCCGGGTTCATAGTGCAGCGTAGCGCTAACCGTACACTACCGCCCCCATACACACACACACGTGCTCACACACACACACGCACACACCCACACACGCACACACACGCACGCACACANACGCACACGCACACACACACACGTACACACACACGCACACACGCACAGTACACACACAGTGCGCACACACAACACACACGCAGTACACACACACCACACACACCGCATACACACGCACACACAACGCACGTACACACACACACACGCACGTACACACACGCACGTACACACACGCACACACACACGTACACACACACGTACACACACACGCACGTNCACACACACACGCACGCACCTTCCATACGTATGACNGGGTCGACCACGGTGNCTGATGAATTTCCTGCCGGGGAAGATTCCCAGTCACCGCGTTCGGCCGGAGATCNGGGGCTTCGTCATCGCTCGCCCTGCACACTAGACAAAGACAAAGATNCCCGTGTAGCCTTAACAGACTGTAGGGGCAAGTGCTGTTAGCGAGCACCTATGAAGGCCAGAACGGCACACGAGGGGCGGGTGGCCAGCACCACGCTTTGTCTCCCCAGTGGTGATGTTTACACACCGCACCAGGTACTCATTTGAGGCCGAGTCGACCTAGGGACCAAAACCGTTGATAATCATCACTGGTGTTCCGTGAGCGGGAATCGAACCCGGGTGGCTAAGTTCGTAGCGCATACCGCTACACCCGACAACAAAAACAAAGATCCCCGTATAGCTTTAACAGACTGTAGGGCATGTTGTCAGCACTATGCACACACACACACACATACACACGCACGCGCACACGACACACACACGACACACACACGCACCGCACACACACACACAACAGACACGTACACACGCACGCAGATAGAGGCAAAGGTCCCCAATAGCCTGAAGAGAACGTTGGGGCAGGTGTGTTCAGCACGCACCTGTTAAGTCTTTAACGAATGTGCACTCAGGGTATTTGGCTGCTATGAATGTCCACGTGAGGATGATGAAAGCCACTCAGGTCGCTGCTGTGAAAGAGCTACACAGCTTAGTGCGGCCTTAACCGGTAAATAAAAAGTTTTATAGTTTACAAGGCGGAGTTTTAAGGCCGGTATGGCGCACGAGAGGGTGGATGATGATGACGATGTAACTGCTGGTTGATGATGACGATGACGACGATGTACCACGATGACGATGATGACGATGACGACGACCTGCTGGTTGATGACGATGACGATGACGTAACTGCTGGTTGATGACGATGACGATGACGACAATGACTTCTGGTTGATGATNACGTATGGTNAGATGATGACGAGGTACCTGCTGGTTGATGTTAACGATGACGATGACGTAACTGCTGGTTGATGATGTGGTAGTTGATGACGATGATGACGACGACGACGATGATGACGACGATGATGATGACGAGGTACCTGCTGGTTGATGTGGTAGTTGATGACGAGATACCGACACGATGACGATGTGGACGACGATGACGAGGTACCTGCTGGTTGATGTGGTAGTTGATGACGANGATACCTGATGGACGACGACGACGACGACGATGACGAGTTAATGGTAACTGCTGGTTGATGATGTGGTAGTTGATGACGATGATGACGGATGATGACGACGATGATGACGCGACGATGATGATGACGAGGTACCTGCTGGTTGATGTGGTAGTTGATGACGATGATNACGACGACGACGATGACGATGANGACGACGATGAGACGAGACGAGGTACCTGCTGGTTGATGTGGTAGTTGATGACGATGACCTGACNATGACGATGAGTTGACGACGACGACGACCTGACGAGACGATAGACGATAATGACGAGGTACCTGCTGGTTGATGATGTGGAGTTGATGACGATGACCTGACAGACAGACGATGANGACACATAGACNATNAGGACGATGACACTGACACGANGATGAGGAGGTACCTGCTGGTTGATGATGTGGTAGTTGACGCGCGGCTCGTATTGCGGCAGCACCTCCAGACACAGCGCCGACACCAGCTCAGGGGAGGCGAAGAACTCAGAGGTACGCCTGCACAGACACACGCAGAGACACAGAGACACAGAGACACATAGACACACAGACAGAGACACACAGACACACAGACACACAGACACAGAGACACACAGACACACAGAGACAGAGACACAAAGTCCCCTTGTAGCCTCGACAGACTGGCGGGGAACGAGTGCCGTGACAACTAGCAGGCCGGCACGTACACACAGGGTGACCACACAACGCCCACCCACACAGAGATACAGAGACACACACAGACATGCACAAGACAAGCCTCACAGACGGCGNCCCCCCCCCCCAGGCGCCCCCCCGCACNACCGCCTNCCCCCGCACGGCCANCCCCCCCCCCGACGCTTCCCCACCTTCTGGAAGACGTATCCGCCGGGCGGCCCCACCGAGTGCGGGGTCCGTGGAGGCCGTGCGTTGGCGCGAGGCTGCGAGTTGAGGTAGAACCCCGCGGCGGTTCAGGCCGGCCAGGTGCTCGATGAGCAAGGACGACTCGGCCGCCAGCGGCTCGTCGTTCCACGGCATGCACAGCACCTGCAGCGGCGCGGCGTCACCGGCCCGCGGTTTAGCCTGGTGTGTCTGTGTGTGTGTTGTCTGCGTGTGTGTGTCTGCGTGTGTGTGTGTGTCTGCGTGTGTGAGTGTGTATCTGCGTGCGTGTGTGCGTGCGTGTGTGTGTGTCTGCGTGTGTGAGTGTGAGTCAGTGTGTGTGTCTGCGTGGTGTCTGCGTGTGTGTCTGCAGTGTGTGTGAGTCTGCGANTGTGTGCGAGTCTGCCTGTATGTGAGTCTGCGTGTGTGTGCGAGTCTGTCTGTGTCTGCGTGCGAGTCTGCGTGAGTGTGAGTCTGTGTGTGTGCCTGCGTGCGAGTCTGCATGCGTGCGAGTGCGAGTCTGCGTGTGAGTGTCTGTGTGTGAGTCTGTGTGTGTCTGCGTGTGTGTGTGCGAACCTGCGCGAGTTTGCGTGTGTGTCTGCGTGTGTGAGTCTGCGTGAGTCTGCGTGTGTGTCTGCATGCGAGTCTGCGTGCGTGTGTGCGAGTCTGTGCGAGTCTGCGTGAGTCTGCGTGTGTGTCTGTGTGTGTGTGTCTGCGTGTGNGTGGTGTGAGTCTGCGTGTGAGTGTCTGGGTGTGTCTGCGTGTGTGCGAGTCTGCGCGAGTCTGCGTGTGCGAGTCTGCGTGTGTCTGCGTGTCTGCGTGCGTGTGTGTTTCTGTGTGTGTGTCCGCGTGTGTGCGAGTCGTGGTCTGCGTGCGTGTGTGTGAGTCTGCGTGTGTGTGTGTGAGTCTGTGTGTGTGTCTGTGTGTGTGTGTGTGTGTTTGTGAGTCTGCGTGTGAGTCTGCGTGCGAGTCTGCGTGCGAGTCTGCGAGTGTGTGAGTGTCTGTGTGTGTGTCTGCGTGTGTGTGTGTGTGTGTCTGCGTGTGAGTGTCTGTGTGTGTGTCCGCGTGCGTCACCTGCTTCCCGGAGCGGCTGGGCTCCCCGTGATGTAGCAGGTGAACACGTCACGCACGTGCTCCGCGCTCGTCACCTCGTGGCCCCACATGTCCAGCAGCTGGCGCGCGAGTAGCGGCTCTTCAGGTAGAAGAGGTAGTAGTCCGTGAGGTCGCCAAACGCCGGCGACGACGAGTTCCCCTGAGCACACGGGGAGGGGAGGGGGGGGGCAGAGAAGGGAGCATCAGGGACACAACGCACTCGGTCAGACGCAGAGAGAGGCGACCGTGAGTTCAAACGAAGATCAGAAGATGAATGTCGCCAAGCCTCTACAGNCCCCACCCCCCCCCACGTGGGTCCCTTGATTTCTCACGGCTCCCACGACCTCTCCCCTCGTGTCACACTCTGTCCCCGTGTCCCCTCCTGCTGTCGCCGTGTCCCCCCCTCCCGTGTCCCCCTCCTGCTGTCGCCGTGTCCCTCCCCCTGTCCCGTGTCCCCTCCTGCTGTCGCCGTGTCCCCTCCCCCTGTCCCGTGTCCCCCTCCTGCTGTCCTCCCATGTGTCTCTCCGCACCAGCGCCCGTTGGGGAACTCGTCCCAGGTCTGCGTGCGGTGGATGTAGCTCTTGGGCCGCGTCGCCCAGAAGATGGGGCGGACGTCCTCCTCGCGTCGCCACGGGTTACGGCTGGGTGCCCACGGCAACGGGCGCCTGGAGACGGGGGGGGGCGAGGGGGGGGGCAGCAGAGCACCTCGGTGATTCGTCGTCATAGTCAGCAAAGCCTCGAGACTCGTTTTTCGGATCGAACGTCGTCACGCATTCCTCGCGGTCGACGATGAAGCGATGAAGCCACCTCGTCGACCCAACGCTCGCGATGGCCGGAGGTAGGGGGGGGGCCTNAAAAAAAGAGCGACGCGGCTGCGGCAGTGGGGACTTAACCACGCTAAACAAATAACTGTTTACAGTTTTGTAGTTTACAAGGCGGCCTGCCGATGGACACGCTCACCGTCGTGTGCCTTCAGAGGCAGCTGCTGCTGCTGCTCGTCAACAGCAACACCCCCCCCGCCAGCCTGTTAACCGATCCCGTTCCAATGACGTACGTCAGCAGTTTTCGCACACACACACACACACGTACACGTGTGCACGTGCACTAAACGAATTAAAATAACCTCACCACTACCGAGGTTCCCACCAGGCCATGCGCGGGACGGCGCTGCACGTGGCGCGGATTGGCGCCGGCTGTCGCTACTACGCCCTCTTTCTCTCAATAGATTGTAAACGCAGACCCGCTCGCGCGTTCCGAGATTCGGCGGCGAACGAGACACCCACACAGCCACACAACACACAGCTACACACACACACACAGCCACACAGCCACACACAGCCACACACAGCCACACACACACACACACACCNACACACCCACACACAGCCACACACAGCCACACAGCCACACAGCCANACAGCCACACAGCCACACAGCACACACAGCCACACACAGCCAACACAGCCACACACAGCCACACCCACACACAGACACACACAGCCACACAGCCACACAGCCACACANGCCACACANCCACACACACACAGCCACACAGCCACACACACACACACACAGCCACACACAACANCCACACACACACACACANACACACACAGCCACACAGCCCACACACACAGCCACACACCCACACACCCACACACCACACAGCCACACACCCACACAGCCACACACACCCACACAGCCACACAGCCACACACCACACAGCCACACACACACCCCACACAGCCACCANAGTCCACACCCACACAGCCACACACCCACACAGCCACACACACACANCCACACACACACACACACACACACAGCCACACANCCACACANCNACACACACACACAGNCACACACANCACACAGCCACACAGCCACACANNANCACACAGCCACACCACCACNANCACCAGCCACACACCACACACCCACACACACACAGCCACACACCCACACAGCCACACAGCCACCCCACACAGCCACACAGCCACACAANCACACAGCCACACACCCACACAGCCACACAGCCACACACCCACACAGCCACACGACACACCCACACAGCCACACACACACACCACAGCCACACAGCCACACAGCCACACACCCACCAGCCACACANCCACACAGCCACACANCCACATTGGCACCCACACACACACAGCCACACAGCCCACACANCCACCAGCCACACACACACANCCACACACACACAGCCCACACAGCCACACACACACACACACAGCCACACACACACACACACACACACACACACACACACACAGCCCACACACACCACACANCCACACAGCCACACACACANCCACACAGCCACACANGCCACACANCCACACACCCACACAGCCACACACACACACCCACACAGCCACACACACACACCACACACACACANCCACACACCACACANCCACACACAGCCCACACAGCCACACCCCACACAGCCACACACACACACACACACACACANTCACACAGCCACACACCCACACAGCCACACAGCCACACAGCCACACACAGCCACACAGCCACACAGCCACACACCCACACAGCCACACAGTCACACACCCACACAGCCACACAGTCACACAGTCCCACACACACACACCCACACAGCCACACACAGCCACACACACACANCCACACACACACACAGCCACACACCCACACAGCCACACAGCCACACACCACACACACACACACACACACACAGCCACACACCCACACAGCCACACAGTCACACAGCCACACACCCACACACACACACACACAGCCACACACCCACACAGCCACACAGCCACACACCCACACAGCCACACACACACAGCCACACAGTCACCANCCACACAGCCACACACACACACACACACCCACACACACACAGCCACACAGCCACACAGACACACAGCCACACACCNCACACACAGCCACACAGCAGCCCACACAGNCACACAGCCACACACCCACAGCCACACACNCACACACAGCCCACACACAGCCACACACACACACCACACACCCACACACCCACACACAGCCACACACACCACACACACACANCCACACACAGCCACACACACACANACACACACANCCACACACACACATCCCACACACCCACACACACNACACACACACCACACACACCACACANCCACAACCCACCANCCACACACCCACACAACACACACACACACACTATGCCACACACACAACAGCCACACACACTCCCCACACCACACACCCACACACATTGCAGACGCAGACGTCTCACAGAGTTCANGGCNATACGGGCTTTGGCGGCGGTGGTGCAGCGGTCAGCGCGCTGCGCTACCAACCGGCGAGCCGAGTTCGATTCCCGCTCACGGCCAACACCGGTGACGATTATCTGAACCGGTGTTGGCCTCCCTAGGTCGACTCGGCCTCNAATGAGTACCTGGTGCGGTGTGTAAACATCGCCACCGGGGAGACAAAGGCGGCCGGGCGTGGTGCTGGCCACCCACCCCTCGTGTGCCGTGCCGGCCTTGATAGGTGCTCGCTAACACTTACCCCTACAGTCTGTTAAAGCTACACGGGAAATCTTTGTCTGTGTATATGTACGTGCATGTGTGCGTATGTGTCTGTATGTGCGTGTGTATGTCTGTGTGTGTGCGTATGTGTGCGTACGTGTGTGTGTATGTGCGTGCGTGCGTGCATGCGTGTGCGTGCATGTGCGTGCGTGTGCGTGCGTGCACGTGCATGCGTGTATGTGCGCGCGTGCGTGTGTGTGTGTGCACGTGTACGTGCGTGCGCGTGTGCATGTGCATGTACGTGCGCGTGCGTGTGTGTGTGCGTGTGCGTGTGTGCGTGTGCGCGCGTGTGCGTGCGCGCGTGCGTGCGTGCGCGTGTGTGTGTGTGCGTGCACGTGCGTGCGTGCGTGTGTGTGTGCGTGCGTGCATGCATGCTTGCGTGTGTGTGTGCGTGCACGTGTGTGTGTGCGCGTGTGTGTGCGTGCACGTGCGTGCGTGCGTGTGTGCGCGCACGTGCATGCGTGCGCGCGTGTGCGTGCGTGCGTGCGTGCATGCGCGCGTGCGTGCGTGCACGCGCCTGGGCTCCTCGGCCCACAGGCCCAGCTGCTTGAGCACGTCCACGGTGGCGGCGGCGCGGTTCAGGGTGTAGAAGTGGAGTCCCGGCACGGCGCCCGACGCCAGCAGCGCCCGGCACATCTCGGCGCAGCGGCGCACGCCCAGGCGCTGGATGGCGGCGTCGTCGTGCCGGATCGGCTCGATCAGCGCCAGCAGCTCCTCCGGCACGCGCAGCTTGGACAGCTTCACCAGCTGGCGCAGCGAGTGGTAGCCCTGCACACGCACGCGCCGCCCCGTGGGGAGGGGGGGGAGGGAGGGGTGGGGGAAGGGGGGGGGAGGGGGGAGGGGCAGAGTGGGGGANGGGGGGAGGGGGGTGGAGGGGGGANGGGGGTGGGGGAGGGGGAGTGGGGAAGGGGGGGAGGGGGGAGTGGGGATGGANG
This sequence comes from Lethenteron camtschaticum, assembly GCA_018977245.1. NCBI lineage: Eukaryota > Metazoa > Chordata > Hyperoartia > Petromyzontiformes > Petromyzontidae > Lethenteron > Lethenteron camtschaticum. The sequence goes on from MU249629.1 coordinate 2,258,818, forward strand.
AGGGGGAGCGGGGGAGTGGGGGAGCGGGGGGGAGGGGGGGAGTGGGTTGAGGANGGGGGGGAGGTGGAGTGGGGGATGAGGGGAGTGGGCGGAGGGCGTGGGGGAGGAGTGGGGGCGCCGTTGGTCAACGCGGCCGAGAGAGCGCACAGAGCGGACCGACCGACCCACCGGCCAGGGGACACACGGACGGACAGCAGAGGTCGCAAACGGGTTTTGATTCCTTACCCGTACCCGGCCGCACCAGGGTCGCAAACGGCTACCAGTACCCGTACCCGGCTGGGTACGGGTAGCCGGGTATCGGGTACCCGGTTGTGACCTCTGCGACAGACCATCCGACCGCTAACCACGCGGAGTAGAAGAACCACTGGTCGGGNCCCCCCCCCCCACTCACCTGTATGGGGAAGATGCCGGGGATGACGGGGCAGGTGATGCCGACGCGGCGGCAGTCGGCGAGGAAGCGCAGGAAGACGTCGGCGCTGAAGAAGAGCTGCGTCACCACGAAGTCGGCGCCGGCGTCCACCTTGGCCTTGAGGTGCAACAAGTCGAGCTCGTAGCTGGCGCACTCGGGGTGGCCGCTCGGTAGCCTGGGGCCCACACAGAGACAAAGGTTCCCGCCGCCCCGTGTGTAGACTCGACATGCCGTTAGGGGCAAGTGCTGTTAGCGAGCACACAGAGACAAAGGTTCCCCACCCCGTGTAGCCGACACCGTTAGGGGCAAGTGCTGTTAGCGAGCACACAAAGACAAAGGTTCCCCGCCACCCCGTGTAGACTCGACACGCCGATAGGGGCAAGTGCTGTTAGCGAGCACACAGAGACAAAGGTTCCCCACCGCCCCGTGTGTGGCCTCGACACGCCGATAGGGGCAAGTGCTGTTAGCGAGCACACAAAGGCAAAGAGTCACCCCCCCGTGTAGCCTCGACAGGGCATTAGGGCAAGTGCTGTTAGCGATCGGCCGGATTGAAGGCCGGACCGCACACGAGGAGGGGTGGGTGGTGGCTAGAACCACGCCCGGCCGCCTTTGTCTCCCCCAGTGGCAATGTTTACACACAAGGCATCAGGTACGCATTCGAGGCCGAGTCGACCTAGGGGAAGGTCCATGACCAGGAATTGAACTCAGGTCACTGGGTACGTAGCTACGCGCACTACCGCTCCCAGATACACAAGCACTTTAAGAAGCGTACAGAGTGCGATTACAAGTGGGTGTGTGTGTGCCTGCGTGCGAGTGAGTGGGTGAGTGGGTGGGTAAGTGAGCGAGTTCGTGGGCGAGTTAGCGAGAGAGTGGGCGAGTGATTGGGTGCGTGAATGAGTTGGGGGGTGATTGAGTGAGCGAACGGGTGAGCGAATCAGTTAGCGGGTGAGTCAGTGAGCGGGTGAGTGAGTGAGCAACCGAGCGAGTGAGTGGGTGGCGAGTGAGTGGGTGAGAGCGAGTGGGTGGGCGAGCGAGCGATTGGTGAGCGAGTGAGCGGGTGAGTGAGTGAGCGGGCGAGCAATTGGGTGAGCGAGTGAGTGGGTGGGCGGGCGAGCGATTGGGTGAGCGAGTGAGCGGGTGAGCGGGCGAGATTGGGTGAGCGAGTGAGCGAGTGAGCGGGTGAGTAAGTGAGCGAGCGAGCGGGTGAGCGTGGTACCCGCCACCCCGATGTCGAACTCGTCCCCGAACTCGGAGCGGATGAGGCCCACGAGCTCGGCGGCGTAGTTGAGGCCGTCGCACTGCGGGACCCACTCCTCCCCAAGGGGTCTGCACACAAGAGACAAAGGTCCCCCCCACCCGATAGCCTTCAGCGACCGTCAGGGCAAGTGCCGCGAGCGAGCGGCACCGGTTAAGAGCGGCACGGCGCACCGGTGTGTGTTGGAGACGGCGCAGCGCGGCGGACGGATTCGCGAATCAGTCTGTGCGGAGTTGTTGTCTGAGGTGGGTTGTCTCTGCGCGGACCAGGCTGTGTGCGTGCAGCGGCCTTCATAAATGCTCGATAACAACACTTGCCCCAAAAGTCTGTTAAGGCTATACGGGGATCTTTCTATAGGTGTGTATGTAGGTGTGTGTGTGTAGGTGTGTGCGTGTAGGTGTGTGCGTGTAGGTGTGTGCGTGTAGGTGTGCGTGTAGTGTGTGTGCGTGTAGGTGTGTGCGTGTAGGTGTGTGCGTAGGTGTGTGCGTGTAGGTGTGTGCGTGTAGGTGTGTGCGTGTAGGTGTGTAGGTGTGTGTGGGTATGTGTGTGTAGGTGTGTGTGCGTCGTCAGTGTGTCCGGGTGTCAGGGTGTCATTGCGTCGGTGTGTATCTTTGCACGTGAGTATCTGTGTGTGTAGGTGTGTGTAGGTGTGTGTAGGTGTGTGTGTAGGTGTGTGTGGTGGTGTGTGTGGGAGCGGTAGTGTAGCGGTTAGCGCGCTGCGCTATGAACCTGGCGACCCGGGTTCGATTCCCGCTCACGGCTAACACCATGTAACGATTATCTGAACCGGTCCCGGGCCTCCCCTAGGTCGACTCAGCCTTAAATGAGTACCTGGTGCGGTGTGTAAACATCGCCACTGGGAGACAAAGGCGGTTGGGCGTGGTGCTGGCCACCCACCCCCTCGTGTACCGTTCCGGCCTTCATAGGTGCTCGCTAACAGCACTTGCCCCTACAGTCTGTTAAGGCTATACGGGGGATCTTTGTCTTTGTCTTTGTAGGTGTGTGTGTAGGTGTGTGTGTAGGTGTGTGTAGGTGTGTGTATCTGTGTGTGTGTGGGAATGAGCGGCAGTGTAGTGGGTTCGCGCTACGCTGCCGCTACGAACCTGCCGACCCGAGGTTCGATTCCGCTCACGGCCAACGCCGGTGACGATTATCTGAACCGGCCCTGGGCCTCCCCTAGGTCGACTCGGCCTCAAACGAGTTACCTGGTGCCGTGTGCGTGTGTAGTGAACATCACCACTGGGAGACAAAGGTAGCCGGGCGTGGTGCTGGCATATTTGGTGTTTGAACATTTTTAAACTTCCTGTTTAATTCCACCAAGGGTAAAGCCTATTGCTATTAAATCCTTTATATTAAGTTCGCTTGCTTGCTTAGGACCGTGCAAATCTTTCGGTCGTTTTTTAACCACTTCCCGTGATCCAATTGAGCTGACATTTTGCACACAGACTCGTTGTGCGTGACAATGTATTTTCGTGAAAAAAAATTCCAAAATTTTACACTGTTTAGGGAAAACAAATTAAATATTTAATTACCAATTGTTTAATGCTGCCAGACAATCATCTGACCCATAGGTGGCAGCCATCTCAAGCCAGAGGACGAGAGGACTCTAGCCGCCCCGATGCCACGCATATAAAGGATTTATAGTGAAAAACTTTTTTTTACGGGTTTACTTGTTTTTCTACTTACTTTGACACTGGCAAAGGGTCCCACTTTGGCTAGCAGCAGTCTGTTGGGGCTACACGGGGATCTTCGCCTCGTCTTGCGAGTACGTGTGCGTGGAGGAGGAGGAGAAGGCTCGTGAAGGACGCTACCGGGCAGTGGAGGGGCATAGGAGTGACGCTCGCAACAACGAGCGGAGAGCCGGGCGTTTGAGTATTTAGATTGTTTGGCTGGGGCTATAAATGTCCGCATGCCAAGCCACTTTATTGAGCTGNAAAAAAAGGGCTACATAGTTCAGTGGGCCTTACCCTGGTGAAACAAAACATTGTTTAGTTTACAAGTTGGAATGTACGTACGTGTCACCGTACGTAGAAAATTGAGCTAATCGGAGGTGCGAAAAAGGCGAGAGCCTTCGACGCATCACGTGACGGCCTCGAGGTGCACCCAGCCTGGCACGAGCGCCGTGGCGAGTTCGCTGCACCAGCGGCGATGCCGGCAAGACTCTTGTACAGACTTGGCGAGCGTCCACGCTGCTCGGAGATCGCAGCCGCAGCCGCAGACGCCACCATCAACACGGAAACTCTACCACCCCACCACCAATACGGAAACTCTACCACCACCAACACGGAAACTCTACACCACCACCATCAACACGGAAACTCTACCACCACCACCATCAACACGGAAACTCTACCACACCACCATCAACACGGAAACTCTACCACCCCACCACCATCAACACGAAACTCTACCACCCCACCACCATCAACACGAAACTCTACCACCACCACCAATACGGAAACTCTACCACCACCATCATCAATACGGAAACTCTACCACCACCATCAATACGGAAACTCTNCCACCACCACCACCATCAACACGGAAACTCTACCACCACCATCAACACGGAAACTCTACCACCACCATCAACACAGAAACTCTACCACCACACCATCAACACGGAAACTCTACCACACCATCAACACGGAAACTCTACCACCACCATCAACACGGAAACTCTACCACCACCACCACCACCACCATCAACACGGAAACTCTACCACCACCACCACCATCAACACGGAAACTCTACCACCACCATCAACACAGAAACTCTACCACCACCATCAACACGGAAACTCTACCACCACCATCAATACGGAAACTCTACCACCACCACCACCATCAACACGGAAACTCTACCACACCACCACCACCATGAACACGGAAACTCTACCACCACCACCACCATCAACACGGAAACTCTACCCCCACCACCATCAACACGGAAACTCTACCACCCCACCACCACCACATCAACACAGAAACTCTACCACCACCACCACCGCCGCCGCCGTCACACTCACGAAGCAGCTGTGAAATATTTCTGGAACCCAAGGAGGGGTGGTGGAATGCAGCACCCACCCTCACCACCCTCACCACCCTCACCACCCCCACACCTCACCACCCCCACCACCCTCCAGCATCACCACCTCATCACCCCCCACCCTCCCCCCCACTGACCAACCCCCGACCCCTCTGATGCCTCAAGAGCTCTGGAAATTTCTCTATGGCGGCTGGCACGGTGGGTCAGAGGGAGGGGCGCGGTGGGTCAGAGGGGAGGGGCACGGTGGGTCAGAGGGGAGGGGCAGGGTGGGTCAGAGGGCACGGTGGGTCAGAGGGAGGGGCGCGGTGGGTCAGAGGGCACGGTGGGTCAGAGGGAGGGTCACGGTGGGTCAGAGGGCACAGTGGGTCAGAGGGAGGGGCACGGTGGGTCAGAAGGCGCGGTGGGTCAGAGGGCGCGGTGGGTCAGAGGGAGGGCGCGGTGGTCACGGCGCCCGCCGCTCACCTCCGCGCAACGCCATGACGTTGCGCAGTCCCTGTGCGCGTGCGCGCCGCAGCAGCTGCAGCACGGTGCCGCGCGTCTGCCCGGTGCAGGTGAGGTGCAGCACCGTCTCCAGGCCCGAGTAGTTGAGCGCCGTGCTGGCGATGGTCATCGACGAGTTGGGCGAGTCGGAGCCGGGGTTGCCCGCCGGGTGCCACGTCACGTCCACAAACAGCGGCCCGCCCTGGCCATCGCGTCAAACCTGGGGGCGAGGAAGGTGGCGGGGGGGGGTACGGTGGGGGGGTACGGTNGGGGGTATGGTGGGGAGGGGTACAGTGGGGGTGGTATCGTGGGGGGGATGGTGGGGGTGTATGGTGGAAGGGTACGGTAGGAGGGATATGGGGGGTACAGTGGGNGGGGGGTACAGTGGGGGTGTATGGGGGGTACGGTAGGAGGGGTATGGGGGAGTACAGTGGGGGGGTACAGTGGGGGGGTACAGTGGGGGAGGGTACGGTGGGGGGAGTACAGTGGGGGGGTACAGTGGGGGGGGGGGGGTACGGTGGGGGGGTACGGTGGGGGGGTACGGTGGGGGAGTACAGTGGGGGGGTACAGTGGGGGGGGGGTACGGTGGGGCGCACAGGGAGGGGGTGGTAAACGTGTAACAGCTGAAGGTTCACCTGGTACGGAGGGTGGCGATTACCTGAACTGATCATGGCCTCCCTAGGTCGACTCAGCCTCAAATGAGTACCTGGTATGACGTGTACAAACATCGTCACTGGGGAGACAAAGGCGGCCGGGCGTGGTGTTGGCCACCCCCCCCCCTCGTGTGCCGTGCCGGCCTTAATCGGTGCTCGCTAACAGCACTTGCCCCGGCAGTCTCCCGACGGTACACGGGGGATCTTTGTCTGTCCCCGTGTGCCTCTGCGCGATGAGCGGCGCGCAGCGGTTAGCGCACCGCGTCAAGAACCCGCCGAGTTCCGATTTCCCGTTCACGGCCACCGCCGGCGACGATTGTCGGAGCCTGTTCCGAGCCTCCCCTAGGTCGACTCGGCCTCAAGACGGGGACGCCTGGGCGCGCCGGCGGCGGTGGCTGCCGGCCACACCACCCCATCGTGCGGCGAATCGTCGAGCCCGTCGTTCGTGGGGGGGGGGGGGGTGTGGGGGGTGGTGCGGGGGGGGGTTATTGTCTCTGTTACCTGGCGATGAGGTTGGCCGACCCTCCGCCGTCCTGGGCGGGAAGAACTCGAGGAGAACCACGGAGCGCCGCCCGCCACCATCGCGTCGCGCAGACGCACGCCGCCTCCCGGCAACGACGACGCCCGACGCCGCCGACGACGCCGAGCGGCAGTTGCAGCAGAGGGAGCCGCGGAGGTCGTGACGTGAGCTCGGGGCTCCGTTCACCATCGCCGCACGCGGTTTCACCAGCGCCGGCCCGCCGCCGGCTGCTGCTGCTGCGGAACCGCCGGCGCACCGGTTCACGGCGCTCGCCGTGGGCGGCTACGTCAGCCATCGCGATGCGACGCGTCTCTCGGTTCGCTCGCTGGCACGCTCGGTCGGTCCGCCAGACGCTCCGTCAGTCCGTGAGACGCTCGGTCGGTCCTCCAGACGCTCAGTCGGTCACTCGCTGGTACGCTCGGTCGGTCGCCAGACGCTCAGTCGGTCGCTCGCTGGCACGGTCGGTCAGTCCGCCAGACGCTCGGTCAGTCCGCCAGACGCTCGGTCGGTCGGTCACTCGCTGGCACGGGAGTCGCTCGGTCGTCGGACAGTCACTTCCTCGGGTCGCTCGCTTATCTGGGAGGAGGAGGAGGAGGGTGAGACAGAGAGCGACAATCGACGATGGCGAGGGGGTTCCAGTGAAGGAGTCTCGTCGTGGTTCTCTCGCAGCAGCGTGGAGGCCGGAGCCGCTGGGTTCCGGCCGACACCCTGGGGGGGGGGGGCGGGGGGGGGGGTCGTTGAGGTTCATCGACGGCCACGGTGCGGGCGGCATCCCGGCGGTGCCCCGGGGTGGCGTCGAGAGAGAGAGAGAGGGAACCGGTTATCGTCGGATGCGCTATTTTAAAAAATGGATAAAGAGAAAAGCTATTTTTTTATTTTAACAGTTAACGCGACGCCGCCCAGAAGAAAGAAAAAAACGCGCGTTTGAAACGGCAACAACAACAAAAATCGTACCACGGGGAGAGAGAGGAAGTGGCGCAGTGGAGGAGAGGAGATGAGAGGGGAGAAGATGAAGAGCCGGTGTCTGACGCTCAAGGAGAGCGACGGGAGGGCAGGACGCGCCGCCACCGTCGAAGGCGGTCGCAGCGGCGGTGCCGAGCAAACCGCGTCAACTCGCACGGCGACGGGCGCAGTGGTGTGGAGGAACCGATTCTGGACACTGCGTGTATGCGTGTATGCGTGCGTGTGTGTGTGTGCGTGCGTGCGTGTGTGTGCGTGCGTATGTGTGCACTAACACAAGCATCCATACCTGCCGGTTACTCAAAAATAAACACAAACTCTACGACTTCTGTGTGGGTCCCTGCAACCGGTTTTGCAAGCTCGACTCTATTCACGTCCAGACAAACGAAACAGCACCACCAGCACCAGCACCACCACTACCACCGTTACAACAACAACAACCAGCCTGATGATGCTGTTGTTGTTGTAATTATAAGCGGCGAAACCTCATGGTACTCGAATTGTCAATGTTGTAGTGGGTTTACTCTCCAACACACAACCGGTTAGTGCTGAACTGTAACGAATTGTCAATGTTGTAGTGGGTTTACTCTCCAACACACAACCNGTTAGTGCTGACTGTAACGAATTGTCAATGTTGTAGTGGGTTTAACTCTCCAACACACAACCAGTTAGTGCTGTACTAGTAACGAATTGTCAATGTTGTAGTGGGTTTAACTCTCCAACACACACCGGTTAGTGCTGTACTTGTACACTTCCTTGCTTGTGGCCGTGTTGGCGTGTCCGACGGTCACGACGCGATCCAACCCGGAAAAAACAAACCCTCGGTTACGGATGTAGTACACACGTCTGCCTACGTCCAAAAACGCATCACGAAAAAAACTCCAGCAAATCCCCCCCACGGTACGCGAAGACCTGCACAGGACGCGCCGCGACGATAAGACGGCCGGTGCTGGAAGGCGCTCGAGGCTCAATGGTAAAAAACCGGTTTAAAAAGTAAAAACAAAACACGTTGCACTTGACGATGGCGGGCGGTGACCGCGTGCAACTCCCCGTGCCTGCCGGGCGTGCGGCAGAGGTCGCAAACGGGTTTTGATTCCTTACCCGTACCCGGCCGCACCAGGGTCGCAAACGGGTACCCGTACCCGCCGGTACCCGTTCCCTACCCTTGCTGTGGCCGAAATGTATTATTTTTTTTGTTATTTTTATTTTTTATTATTTCCCTTCTACGTGACTTTACCGAAAGAACCAAGAAGAGTGACAAACAGTTACTCACCCGTGCCGCACAGCCTACCCGTACCCGGGTATTGGGTAGGGTACGGGTATCGGGTACCCGCTGCGACCTCTGACGTGCAGGGACGAATCCTACAAAAGCGCCCGAGGCGAGGGACACCGCCCGCTCGCGAACCGGGGTTGCCGGGGCCGTAACCCGCGGTCGAGGTGACACATCCACGGAGCGGCTCGCGAGGGATGTCACAATCGCTCTTCGCCAAGAGGAAAAGGAAACAAATATAATAATAATAACACTGGTCAACAACAACAAAAAATTTCTGGCCTGGACTTTTGCAGCTGTTTTAGACTAATTTCAGGGTGCCGATTCCAAATCTGATCTCAGATTTGCTCTATCGCATCTCATTTTATGCTATCGGCATACCCATTTTCATTGATTTTACCCGAAATTAACTCTGTCACTTATGATTGCAAGTTGTTGCGAGTGAGTGACTGCTTTAGTGTTAAAAATGGTGCTGTATTTTTAGGATAGTGTGTTTATAATATCATTTTATGTAGATATCCACATTTATTTAATATTTTCTTCTGCAGTTTTATTGAAAATGCAATATTTGATATCTCAAAAAATCTGATGCCAGATTTGGAATCAGCACCCCAAAATACATTAAAACCGTTGGAATACTTATGCCAGAAAAAGTGTGTTGACAGTGTTATCGATCTCATCGGAAAGTCAATCGCCACTGGCGCACCTCCTGCCCCGTGTTTTGACACAGAACCGCACAGGGTCCCCTGAGTGGAGGTCGTGGGGTTGATGTGCCCTTACGACAGATCATCTTCCATAGCAAACTTTTTCGTTGTTTATACGATTGCTGGCGAGATGTTAACGACCTCGCCTGGTATACAGGAAGTCGTGGGTTCGATCCCGGCCACGGATGCTTGCGGTATGTTTGGGGTTTGGACGTCTCTCTCTCCGTGGTCGCGTGGATCTCCCGGTTTTTCCCTCCACATTTAGAATCAGCGTCACGCGTTTCGAGCATTTGGATGCGAAAACATTTCCACACAATGAGCCCACTTCGTTGGGCTATCATTTGTGATCGCCAGGTCGATTCTGAAGAAGAAGCTAATAGCTCAGTGGGCCTTGTAAAAAACCTGGTAAAACATAAACTATGTTGTTTAGTTTATAAGTGAGACTGTACGGATGTTGAACCTCCGTCGCACCCGTACGTAGCCAACCGCGCTAATCGGAGGTGCGGGGAAGGACAACTAATGAGTTTGTCAATCTAGACGAGGATTTAAAAGTGCACCACAGCCACCAGTGGCTTCCTAACATCGGTAAGAGAGCGTTCCAGACGGCCGCAGAAGCAGCGTCCGAGAGCGCCGCGTGACAATGCGGTGACCACCACCGCCACCGCCGCCGTTGTTCGACGGCTTAGCCAGAAGCAGCTGCTGCCGCTGCTGCTGCGAGGGCGACGAGCGGAGTTCACGTGATGGTTTATAGCTCCTTGACGGGGTCAGGCGAGCGTGAGGTCGATGGTGGTGGGGTGAGGGTGGTGGGTGAGGGTGGTGGTGTGAGGGTGGTGGGTGAGGGTGGTGGGTGAGGGTGGTGGGTGAGGGTGGTGGGGTGAGGTGGTGGGTGAGGGTGGTGGGTGAGGGTGGTGGGTGAGGTGTGGGGTGGGTGGGGGGTNGGGTGAGGGTGGTGGGGTGAGGGTGGTNGGGTGGGGTGGTGGGGGGGGTGAGGGGGTGGGTGAGGTGGTGGGGTGAGGGTGGTGGGGTNGTGGGTGAGGGTGAGGGTGGTGGGGTGAGGGTGGTGGGTGAGGGTGGGGTGTGGGTGAGGTGGTGGGTGAGGGTGGTGGGGTGAGGGTGGTGGGTGAGGTGGGGGGGGGTGGGGTGAGGGTGGTGGGTGAGGGTGGTGGGGTGAGGTGGTGGGTGAGGGTGGTGGGTGAGGGTGAGGGTGGTGGGTGANGGTGGTGGGTGAGGTGGTGGGGTGAGGTGGTGGGTGAGGGTGGTGGGTGGGGTGGTGGGTGAGGGTGGTGGGTGAGGTGGTGGGTGAGGGTGGTGGGGGGTGAGGGTGGTGGGTGAGGGTGGGGTGGGGGGTGGGTGAGGGTGGTGGGTGAGGGTGGTGGGGTGAGGTGGTGGGGTGAGGGTGGTGGGTGGGTGNTGGGTGAGGGTGGTGGGTGAGGGTGTGGGGAGGGTGGTGGGGTGAGGTGGGGGAGGTGGTNGGGTGAGGGTGGTGGGGTGGGTNGGGGGGGGGGAGGGTGGTGGGGTGAGGTGGTGGGGTGAGGGTGGTGGGGTGGTGAGGGTGGTGGGTGAGGTGGTGGGTGAGGGTGAGGGTGGGTGAGGGTGGGGGTGGGTGAGGGGAGGGTGGTGGGGTGAGGGGGGTGAGGGTGGTGGGGTGAGGGGTGGGGTGAGGGTGGTGGGTGGTNGGGTGAGGTGGTGGGTGAGGGTGGTGGGGTGAGGGTGGTGGTGCGAGGNGTGGGGGGGTGGGGGTGAGGGTGGTGGGGTGAGGGTGGTGGTGAGGTGGTGGGGTGGGGGTGAGGGTGGTGGGTGAGGGTGGTGGGTGAGGGTGGTGGGTGAGGTGGTGGGGTGGGGTGGTGGGGTGGGGTGGTGGGTGAGGGTGGTGGGTGGGGTGGGGGTGGGGTGGGGTGAGGGTGGTGGGTGAGGGGGGTGGGGTGAGGGTGGTGGGGTGAGGGTGGGGTGGGGTGGTGGGGTGAGGGTGGTGGGGTGAGGGTGGTGGGGTGAGGGTGGTGGGGTGAGGGTGGGGGGTGAGGGTGGGGTGAGGGTGGTGGGTGAGGGTGGTGGGTGAGGGTGGTGGGGTGAGGTGGTGGGGTGGGGGTGAGGGTGGTGGGTGAGGGTGTGGGGTTGAGGGTGGTGGGGTGAGGGTGGTGGGTGAGGGTGTGTGAGGGGGTGGGTGAGGGTGGTGGGTGAGGGTGGTGGGTGAGGGTGGTGGGGTGAGGGTGGTGGGGTGGGGTGGGGGTGAGGGTGGTGGGTGAGGGTGGTGGGTGAGGGTGGTGGGTGAGGGTGGTGGTGAGGTGGTGGGTGGGGTGAGGGTGGTGGGTGAGGGTGGTGGGGGGGGGGTGGGGGGGTGAGGGTGGTGGGTGAGGTGGTGGGTGGGTNGTGGGGTGTGAGGGTGGTGGGGTGAGGGTGGTNGGGTGGGGGGGGTGGGTGAGGTGGGGGGGTGGGGTGAGGGTGGTNGGGTGAGGGTGTGGTGGGTGAGGTGGTGGGGTGAGGGTGGTGGGGTGAGGTTGAGGGTGGTGGGGTGAGGGTGTGGGTGGGGTGNTGGTGGTGGGGGGTNGGGTGAGGTGGTGGGTGAGGTGGTGGGGTGAGGGTGGTGGTGTGAGGNTGGTGGGGTGAGGTGGTGGGTGAGGGTGGTGGGTGGGGTGGGGTGGTGGGTGAGGGTGGTGGGGTGAGGGTGGTGGGGTGAGGGTGGTGGGTGAGGTGGTGGGTGAGGGTGGTGGGTGGGTTGAGGGTGGTGGGTGGGGTGGTGGAGGGAGGGTNGTGGGGTGAGAGTGGTGGTGTGAGGTTGGGGTGGTGGGGTGAGGTGGTGGGTGAGGGTGGTGGGTGAGGGTGGTGGGTGAGGGTGGTGGGTGAGGTTGAGGGTGGTGGGGTGAGTGAGGTGGTGGGGTGAGGGTGAGGGTGGTGGGGTGAGGGTGGTGGGGTGAGGGTGGTGGGGTGAGGGTGGTGGGTGAGGGTGGTGGGTGGGGTGAGGGTGGTGGGGTGGGTGGGGTGGTGGGTGAGGGTGGTGGGGTGAGGGTGGTGGGGTGAGGGTGGTGGTGTGAGGTGGTGGGGTGAGGGTGGTGGGGTGAGGGTGGTGGGTGAGGTTGAGGGTGGTGGGGTGAGGGTGGTGGGGTGAGGGTGGTGGGGTGGTAGGGTGAGGGTGGTGGGTGAGGGTGGTGGGTGAGGGTGGTGGGTGAGGTGGTGGGTGAGGGTGGTGGTGTGAGGTGGTGGGTGAGGGTGGTGGGGTGGGGTGTGGGGGGGGGTGGGGTGGTGGGGTGAGGGTGGTGGGGTGANGGTGGTGGGGTGAGGGTGGTGGGGTGAGGTGGTGGGTGAGGGTGGTGGGGGGGGGGTGGTGGTAGGTTGAGGGTNGTGGGGTGGGGTGGTGGAGTGGTGGTGGGGTGGAGTGGTGGTGTGAGGTTGNGGGTGGTGGGGTGAGGGTGGTGGGTGAGGGTGGTGGGTGAGGGTGGTGGGGTGAGGGTGGTGGGTGAGGGTGGTGGGTGAGGGTGGTGGGTGAGGTTGAGGTTGGTNGGGTGAGGGTGGTGGGTGAGGGTGGTGGGGTGAGGGTGGTGGGTGGGTGGTGGGTGAGGGTGGTGGGTGAGGTGGTGGGGTGAGGTTGAGTGTGGGTGAGGNGGAGTGGTGGGTGAGGGTGAGAGTGGTGGTGTGAGGCTGGTGGGGTAGGGCGGGGTTGAGTGGTGGGGTGGGAGGTGAGGCTGGTGGGGTAGCAATGAGGGGTAAGGACGCCGGCTTCATTTGAGTTTGGCTCAGNAAGCTGGTGGGGCGATGGTGGGTGATGGTGGCGGTCGGGCGACGGTGACGGGGTGANCCTGGGTGAGGGTTGTTGGATGACACACACGGGGTGAGCGGGGCCGGCGAGCGTNGGTAGNCGATAAGCTTCCTGGGGAGAGCGTGCAGAGGAAACATTGAGCATGAGAGTGATGGGGTCTGGTGGTGGGTGGGTGAGTTGGTGGGTGGGGTCTNGGTGGAGGGCGGTNGGTGGGTTGTGGGTGGGGGTGGTGGAGAGGGGTGGTGGTTGGTGGGGTCTGGGTGGGTTGGTGGGTGGGGTCTGGGGTGGTGGTGGGTTGGTGGGTGTGGGTCTGGGTTGAGTGGAGGGGTGTGGTCTGGGTGGGGTTTGGGTGGGGTTCTGGGGTGTGGGTCTGGGTTGAGTGGGGTGGGTGGGTTGGTGGGGTGGGGTCTGGGTGGAGAGGGTGGGGTGGGTTGGTGGGGTGGGGTCTGGGTGGAGGGTGGGGTGGTGGAGAGGGTNGTGGGTGAGGGTGGGTGGGTAGGGGTTGTGGGTGGGGTGGAGGGAGTGTGCTCAGGGTTAAGGGTTAAGGGTGAAATGTGACTGTGGGGTGGGGNAGAGCAAGGGAGTGCGCGTTGGGGAGTAGGAGACGGAGGGTGGCGTGGTTAGCGTTGCGCCACGCCAGCGACCCGAGTCCAATTCCCGGCGGTGGCGCCGGGAATTGTGGTGACGTGACGGTGGTGGTGTGCACGTGATGTGTGTGTGTGCACGTGATGTGTGTGTGTGTGGTGATGTGTGTGTGGTGACGTGACGGTGTGTGTGGTGACGTGANGTGTGGTGTGGTGAGTGTGTGTGTGTGTGACGTGATGTGNGTGTGTGTGCACACNGTGGTGGTGTGACGTGANGTGTGTGTGTGCACGTGATGTGTGTGTGTGTGCACGTGATGTTGTGTGTGTGNACGTGACGTGNGTGTGCACACACACACACGTGATGTGTGTGTGTGNACGTGACGNTGGTGGTGTGACGTGANGTGTGTGTGTGCACGTGATGTGTGTGTNACGTGANGGTGTGTGCACGTGACGTGACGTGTGCACACACACACACGTGACGATGTGTGTGTGTGTGCACGTGATTGTGTGTGTGTGCACGTGAGNTGTGTGTGTGTGCACGTGATGTGTGTGTGTGTGCACGTGACGGTGTGTGTGTGTGCACGTGATGTGTGTGTGTGCACGTGACGGTGTGTGTGTGTGCACGTGACGTCACTGTGTGTGCACGTGATGTGACGTGTGCACACACACACGTGACGATGTGTGTGTGTGTGCACGTGAGCGTTGTGTGTGTGTGCACGTGACGGTGTGTGTGACGTGACGTCACTGTGTGCACGTGACGTCACTGTGTGTGCCCACGTGGGAGTCTACAGCACAGTGTGTTGACTAGAGCACGTGCAGCCTCCTCTCGAGTCTAGAACGAGGGGGTCTCGCAAATCGGTGTCTCTGGAGCGGCGCGTGTCTCTTCAAAGCGCCGTGACGCTGTTTGTCAAGGAGCAGCACCGCCGTCTCTCCCTGTTCACCGCAATGCATCGTTGGCGCAGCTCTTGAAAGATACCGAGGGTGGGGCGGCGGGGGGGGTTATANTTTTTTCCACGGAATTCTGGTTGCCGACCCCTGGTCTAGAACAAGCAGCCTCGGGTCTAGAGTCTACACTCACAAGCCTCNGGTCTAGACAACTCAGAGGCTAAAGTCTAGAGTCTAACCCACACAAAGTCGAGACCATTCAAAGCCTAGAGTCTAGACAACTCAGAGGCTAGGGTCTAGAGCAGCGTCGGGAACCTATGGCTCGCGAGCCATATATGGCTCTTCCGGTGACGGCCTATGGCTCCAAGGCAATTTGGAGTTGAAAAAATAATAATAAAAAAATCAGTTTGGAACTGATTTTAAAATACTTGTGATATTGCTAAACAATACTGTGTCATTTAAAAGTAAACAGAAATTAGTTTTGAAGATAAATGTCACGGTCACGCCTGCATGAAGCTCAACCTCACCACGTATGAACCAGAGGCCATCAGCAAAACCACGCAGCACCAGAAGTCGCATTAAAAGTAAGACATATTTAATTTATTATACGTTAAAAATACTATATGGCTCTCAATGAAATATATTTAGAAATATTTGGCTTTTATGGCTCTCCCAGTCAAAAAGGTTCCGACCCCTGGTCTAGAGTCTAACCCACACAAAGTCTAGACACTCAGAGGCTAAAGTCTATAGTCTAACCACACAAAGTCTAGACAACTCAGAACTAGAGTCTAGAGTCTAAATCACACAAAGTCTAGAACACTCAGAGGCTAGAGTCTAGAGTCTAAACCACTCAAAGTCTAGACCACTCAGAGGCTAAAGTCTAGAGTCTAACCCACTCAAAGTCTCGAACACTCAGAGGCTAGAGTCTAGAGTCTAAACCACTCAAAGTCTAGACCACTCAGAGGCTAAAGTCTAGAGTCTAACCCACTCAAAGTCTAGAACACTCAGAGGCTAGAGTCTAAATCACACAAAGTCTAGACAACTCAGAGGCTAAAGTCTAGAGTCTAACCCACTCAAAGTCTAGAACACTCAGAGACTAAGTCTAGAGTCTAAACCACACAAAGTCTCGAACACTCAGAGGCTAGAGTCTAGAGTCTAACCCACACAAAGTCTAGACACTCAGAACCTAGAGTCTAGAGTCTAAATCACACAAAGTCTCGAACACTCAGAGGCTAGGTCGAGAGTCTAAACCACTCAAAGTCTAGACACTCAGAGGCTAAAGTCTAGAGTCTAACCACACAAAGTCTAGACCACTCAGAGGCTAGAGTCTAAACCACTCAAAGTCTAGACCACTCAGAGGCTAAAGTCTAGAGTCTAACCCACTCAAAGTCTCGAACACTCAGAGGCTAGAGTCTAGAGTCTAAACCACTCAAAGTCTAGACCACTCAGAGGCTAAAGTCTAGAGTCTAACCCACTCAAAGTCTCGAACACTCAGAGGCTAGAGTCTAGAGTCTAAACCACTCAAAGTCTAGACACTCAGAGGCTAAAGTCTAGAGTCTAACCCACTCAAAGTCTAGAACACTCAGAGGCTAGAGTCTAGAGTCTAAACCACACAAAGTCTCGAACACTCAGAGGCTAGAGTCTAGAGTCTAACCCACTCAAAGTCTAGAACACTCAGAGGCTAAAGTCTAGAGTCTAACCCACTCAAAGTCTAGAACACTCCGAGACTAAAGTCTAGAGTCTAAATCACACAAAGTCTAGACAACTCAGAGGCTAAGTCTAGAGTCTAACCACACAAAGTCTCGAACACTCAGAGGCTAGAGTCTAAACCACTCAAAGTCTAGACACTCAGAGGCTAAGTCTAGAGTCTAACCCACTCAAAGTCTAGACACTCAGAGGCTAGAGTCTAGAGTCTAAACCACACAAAGTCTAGAACACTCAGAGGCTAAAGTCTAGAGTCTAACCCACTCAAAGTCTAGAACACTCAGAGGCTAAAGTCTAGAGTTTAACCACTCAAAGTCTAGACCACTCAGAGGCTAGGGTCGAGAGTCTAAACCACTCAAAGTCTAGACCACTCAGAGGCTAAAGTCTAGAGTTTNAACCACTCAAAGTCTAGACCACTCAGAGGCTAGGGTCGAGAGTCTAAACCACTCAAAGTCTAGACCACTCAGAGGCTAAAGTCTAGAGTTTAAACCACTCAAAGTCTAGACACTCAGAGGCTAGGGTCGAGAGTCTAAACCACACAAAGTCTAGACCACTCAGAGGCTAGAGTCTAGAGTCTAAACCCAGAGTCTAGACACTCAGAGGCTAGGGTCTAGAGTCTAAACCACTCAAAGTCTAGAACACTCAGAGGCTAAAGTCTAGAGTCTAAATCACACAAAGTCTAGACCACTCAGAGGCTAAAGTCTAGAGTTTAAACCACTCAAAGTCTAGAACACTCAGAGCCCAGAGTCTAGAGTCTAAATCACACAAAGTCTCGAACACTCAGAGGCTAGGGTCTTGATCACGCGTGCTGAGTAATCCAAAACCTTGGCACACTCATCCCACTGGCTGTCAAGTTTATTTTTGAAGGGACCCGAATCACACGGTCACTGTGCATGCAGCAGCAAGCTTCCTTAGACCCTAGGCTCTTAGTGTGGATAACTTCCACCCTCTTCCAAGAATACGTGCCTGGCCCACGTGGAAGAGTAGGCCAAAAACACCCCCCCCCCCTCATCTCGAGCAGAGCCCCCTTCCGCCAGCGGTGTCGCGAGCGAGCACTTTGCAGATGGGGAGGGCACTACAGCCTGTGCTGAGCGAGGAGCGGTGGCGCTACGGTTAGCGCAGCGCGGCACCCCAATGACGACGACCAACGGCACTCCCCGAGTATTTGGGGACTGGATGTCGGCTGGCGAGGTTTGAAGTCACGGCCATCACCGATACGGACCCCCCACCCACACACCANCCACCTTCACCGGCGTGGTGAAGTATGGGCCGTTCATAAATGACGTCACGCGATTTTGGACGATTTTGACCCCCCCCCGTCGTCACAAAAGTCAGACCTCCCCCTCCAATATGACGTCACAAAGCTCTGCCCCCCCCCCTAAAAATAAAACATGCTTCAAATCGCTTTAAACTATTGTCATTGTAGTGCGTAATGTGGCGCTGCACTCTGATGTTGTAATAGAAACATTTATTTAAACGTCTATTTAATCAAGTAGAACGAGTTGTCTATATTTATTTAAAGGTGCGCATTTTGATGTGACGTCACATTTCTCAACCCCCCCCTCCCTCGTCACACATCGTCACAAATGTCTGANCCCCCCCCCCCAGGTGCGTGACGTCATTTATGGACGGCCCTTTGGTCAAACGCACAGCCCAATGCACGCGTCACTGCTGACACGGCAAGACAAAGTCCCCCAGGTAGCCTTCACGGGGCTTGCGGGCAAGTGCTGTCAGGCGAACAGCAGCACCTATGAAGGCCGGTACGGCACGCGAGGGGTGGGTGGGTGGCTAGCACAACGCCCGGCCGCCTTTGTCTCCCCAGGCACTCATTTGAGGCTGGGTCCACCTAGGGGGCCGGCGGACCCAAGACCGGTTCTGATAATCGTCACTGGGTGTTGGTCCTGAGCGGAATCGAACTCGGGTCGCCACACACGTGGCGTTGTGGTGAGCGGTGGGTCCGTGTGTGTGTAGCGGTGGGTCTGTGTGTGTGTAGCGGTGGGTCCGTGTGTGTGTGTAGCGGTGGGTCTGTGTGTGTGTAGCGGTGGGTCTGTGTGTGTGTAGCGGTGGGTCTGTGTGTGTGTAGCGGTGGGTCCGTGTGTGTGTGTAGCGGTGGGTCTGTGTGTGTGTGTAGCGGTGGGTCGTGTGTGTGTGTAGCGGTGGGTCTGTGTGTGTGTAGCGGTGGGTCTGTGTGTGTGTGTAGCGGTGGGTCTGTGTGTGTGTAGCGGTGGGTCTGTGTGTGTGTAGCGGTGGGTCTGTGTGTGTGTGTAGCGGTGGGTCTGTGTGTGTGTGTAGCGGTGGTCTGTGTATGTGTGTAGCGGTAGGTCTGTGTGTGTGTGTAGCGGTGGGTCCGTGTGTGTGTAGCGGTGGGTCTGTGTGTGTGTGTGTAGCGGTGGGTCCGTGTGTGTGTGTAGCGGTGGGTCCGTGTGTGTGTGTAGCGGTGGGTCTGTGTGTGTGTGTAGCGGTGGGTCNGTGTGTGTGTGTAGCGGTGGGTCTGTGTGTGTGTAGCGGTGGGTCTGTGTGTGTGTAGCGGTGGGTCTGTGTGTGTGTGTAGCGGTGGTCTGTGTGTGTGTGTAGCGGTGGGTCTGTGTGTGTGTAGCGTGGGTCTGTGTGTGTGTAGCGTGGTAGCGGTCAGGGTGTGTGTGTGTGGGTGCTACGTGCAGGATTGGAACCGTACAACCTACAGCCCAGGGTCGGGAACCTTTTTGACTGGGAGAGCCATAAAAGCCAAATATTTCTAAATATATTTCATTGAGAGCCATATAGTATTTTAACGTATAATAAATGAAATATGTCTTACTTTTAATGCGACTTCTGGTGCTGCATGGTTTTGCTGATGGCCTTGTAGTCTGGTTCGTACGTGGTGAGGTTGAGCTTCATGCAGGCGTTGAGGCCCGTGACCCGTGAAATGTTATCTTCAAAACTAATTTCTGTTTACTTTAAAATGACACAGTATTATTAAGCAATATCACAAGTATTTGAAAATCAGTTCCAAACTGATTTTTTTAATACTCAAAATTGTCTGGGAGCCATATGCCGTCACCAGAAGAGCCATATATGGCTCGCGAGCCATAGGTTCCCGACCGCTGCTACAGCCAATTCACGTTGTAGAGCCAATTGACATTGTACAATAAATTCACATTGTAGAATAAATTAATATTGTAGAGCTAATTCGCATTGTAGAGGCAATTCACATTTAAGAGCCAATTCATATTGTAGAGGCAATTCATATTGTAGAGGAAATTCACATTTAAGAGCCAATTCATATTGTAGAGCCAATTCATATTGTAGAGGCAATTCATATTGTAGAGGCAATTCTATTGTAGAGGAAATTCACATTTAAGAGCCAATTCATATTGTAGAGCCAATTCATATTGTAGAGGCAATTCATATTGTAGAGGCAATTCTATTGTAGAGGAAATTCACATTTAAGAGCCAATTCATATTGTAGAGCCAATTCATATTGTACAGACAATTTCTATTGTAGAGGAAATTCACATTTAAGAACCAATTCATATTGTAGAGGCAATTCATATTGTAGACAATTTCTATTGTAGAGGAAATTCACATTTAAGAGCCAATTCATATTGTAGAGGCAATTAATATTTCAGAGAAATTCATATTGTATAACCACTTATATTGTAGAGGCAATTCTAGATTTGAAGCTTTTGACTGTAAAGATTCATACTCTTACTTTTTCTAAAATCACGTCTATTATATTAATAATAAAATAATTATTTATTTCTATCATTACTTATATTAATTTTTTTATAAAACTATTATTTTATTTCTATCATTACTTATATTAATTTTATTTTTAATTAAACAATTATTATTACTTTCTATCATTACTTATATAATTTTATTTTTAATAAATAATTATTATTACTTTCTATCATTACTTATATTAATTTTTTTATAAACACTTATTATTACTTTCTATCATTAATTCTATTAATTTTATTTTTAATAAAATAATTATTTTATTTCTATCATTACTTATATTAATTTTATTTTTAATAAAACACTTATTACTTTCTATCATTACTTATGTTAATTTATTTTAATAAAATAATTTTATTACTTTCTATTATTACTTCTATTAATTTTATTTTATTTTTTTACCTACGTGACTTTACCGAAAAAAGCCTAAGAGTATTGTAGAGCCAATTTATATTGTACAGCCAATTTATATTGTAGAATCAATACTTGTAGCTGCAATTCACATTGTACAGCCAATTTATAATTATGGAGCAATTCACATTGAAGAGCCAATTTATCTTATTGGTTCTTTCGGTAAAGTCACGTAGAATGGAAATAATAAAATAATAAAAATAAAACATTAAATAATTCTCACGACGTTTCGGCCACAACGCAAGCAGCCGTCCTCAGGTGAAGAACAGGTTTGTCGGAAAGACAGCGTCTCCAATTTACATTGTACAGCCAATTCTAGATTTGAACTTTCGTGACTGCAAGGACATAATCTTAGGTTTTTTCGGTAAAGTCACGTGGTAAAACATCAAAATTAATAAAAATAAAATAAAGATCACGATTCGACGTGTGTTGCCGAAATTGATCTTTATTTTATTTTTATTAATTTGATGCCTACGTGACACCGAAAAACCTAAGATTATTGTACAGCCAATTTACATTGTACAGCCAATTCACATTTGTAGCGGCAATTCACATTGAAGAGCCAATTCACATTGTAGAGGCAATTCACATGCGTCGCCCGTTACAATCAGTCGATGC
The DNA here is from genome assembly GCA_018977245.1 of Lethenteron camtschaticum. Taxonomy (NCBI): domain Eukaryota; kingdom Metazoa; phylum Chordata; class Hyperoartia; order Petromyzontiformes; family Petromyzontidae; genus Lethenteron; species Lethenteron camtschaticum. Next base: position 2,279,791 of record MU249629.1, read on the forward strand.
CACTGACACCACAAAAACATCACATCACTCACCCCGTGTCGAGGCATGGCGCTGTGTTAGCGAGCACCTATTGAAGCACACGAGTGCAAGAAGCAGTGGAGGTGTCAGTGGTTTACCAAGCTACACGCGCGGCCGTCTTTGTCTTAATTCTACTCATCGTCGTTGTTTACACCGCACCACGTGTATGCGTGTGTGTGTGTGTGCACACCGCCCGCTCTGTTGACATGACGATGTCCATTGGCACACTAACTGTGTGTGGCATGTGCGTGTGTTTATCACATATACGGCATCCCACGGGCTATTAATGACACTTACCCCGCTGACTGACCAACACTTAACTTAGTTGCTGCGCTGATAATCTAGCGGGGATGGGGTAAATGATAATAGTTACCTTGTTGCTGCTGCTGCTGTATTAAGTCAGCGCTCCGCTCCCAAACAGCAAGCGACTTCCAAAACTCATAGATACAAAAGACGACCGCTGGCACTCTGCTCACAGCTTATATAGGGCCGAGAAGAAACCACGCCCACTTCCCGCTAGGCCACGCCTCCATATAGGCAGGCCCGCCCCCATAGCGCTAGGCCACGCCCCATAGCGATAGGCCACGCCTCCATATAGGCAGGCCCCGCCCCCCATAGCGCTAGGCCACGCCCCAAAGAAGCAGGCAACGCCCCCATAGAAAGCCACGCCTCTAAATGAGTAAAGCACGCCCCCCAACGCNCAGGACACGCCTACTTCTCGCCAGGACACGCCCACTTCTCGCTAGGACACGCCCCTTCTCGCCAGGACACGCCCCCTCCCAACGCGCCAGGTCACAGCGCCTCTTATCAAGCCACGCCTACTTCTCGCCAGGACACGCCCACTTCCCGCCAGGACACGCCCACTTCTCGCCAGGACACGCCCACTTCTCGCCAGGACACGNCCACTTCTCGCCAGGACACGCCCCCTCCCCAACGCGGGCCCATGCCCTTACTGCCGCCTGATTGGCCCGCGGCGACAATGACGTCACGTCGAGCGCGTGTCGGCGAATGCTTACGGTAGCAGAAATGTCTGGGTGACGTACGCGCAGGACGTCTTCTATAGGTCGTCGAGCTCGCGTTGCGACGTGACGCACGGCCATTGGCAATGTTGCGTGACGTCATTTACGCGTTCGTTCATCGCGTGTGGCTGAACCGTGGCATTCTGGAACGCGCTTTAAATAAAGGGGTCATCGCCCGAAACGTCGCCTGTTTTATATGCTTCCCTTCCTTTTGAAGGCTACACAGTGTTAATGTATGTTAAAGTGTTTATGTGTGTGGTACGCACAGTGTTAATGTGTGTTAAACAGTGTTTATGTGTGTTAAACAGTGTTAATGTGTGTGGTACGCACAGTGTTAATGTGTGTGGTACGCACAGTGTTAATGTGTGTTAAATGTGTGTTAAACAGTGTTAATGTGTGTGGTACGCACAGTGTTAATGTGTGTTAAACAGTGTTTATGTGTGTTAAACAGTGTTAATGTGTGTGGTACGCACAGTGTTAATGTGTGTTAAACAGTGTTTATGTGTGTTAAACAGTGTTAATGTGTGTGGTACGCACAGTGTTAATGTGTGTTAAACAGTGTTTATGTGTGTTAAACAGTGTTAATGTGTGTGGTACGCACAGTGTTAATGTGTGTTAAACAGTGTTTATGTGTGTTAAACTGTTAATGTGTGTGGTACGCACAGTGTTAATGTGTGTGGTACGCACAGTGTTAATGTGTGTTAAACAGTGTTTGTGTGTTAAACAGTGTTAATGTGTGTGGTACGCACAGTGTTAATGTGTGTTAAACAGTGTTTATGTGTGTTAAACAGTGTTAATGTGTGTGGTACGCACAGTGTTAATGTGTGTTAAACAGTGTTAATGTGTGTTAAACAATGTTTATGTGTGTGGTACGCACAGTGTTAATGTGTGTTAAACAGTGTTTATGTGTGTTAAACAGTGTTAATGTGTGTGGTACGCACAGTGTTAATGTGTGTTAAACAGTGTTTATGTGTGTTAAACAGTGTTAATGTGTGTGGTACGCACAGTGTTAATGTGTGTGTACGCACAGTGTTAATGNTTGTTAAAGTGTTCATGTTAAATAGTGTTAATGTGTATTGTACACAACGGTGTTAATGTGTTTTGTACACAACAGTGTTAATGTGTGTTGTACACAACGGTGTTAATGTGTGTTGTACACAACACTGTTAATGCGTGATGTACACAACAGTGTTAATGCAAAGTTAATGACAAACGTGTTGAGTTTGTTAGTGGCGTGATGTTCACGGTGGCTAGGAGTGTTGACTACCTCGCCTGGTATACAGGAGGTCGTGGGTTCGATCCCGACTGATGCCTGCTGCTGTATATTTGGAGTTTGTCTCTCATCATCATCACGGTGGCTAGGAGATGTTAACTACCTCACCTGGTATACAGGAGGTCGTGGGTTCGATCCCGACCCTGACGCCTGCTGTATATTTAGAGTTTGCGTGTCTCTCATCATCATCACGGTGGCTAGGAGATGTTAACTACCTCACCTGGTATACAGGAGGTCGTGGGTTCGATCCCGACTGATGCCTGCTGCTGTATATTTAGAGTTTGCGTGTCTCTCATCATCATCACGGTGGCTAGGAGATGTTAACTACCTCGCCTGGTCTACAGGAGGTCGTGGTTCGATCCGACCCTGATGCCTGCTGCTGTATATTTAGAGTTTGCGTGTCTCTCATCATCATCACGGTGGCTAGGAGATGTTAACTACCTCACCTGGTATACAGGAGGTCGTGGGTTCCATCCCGACCCTGACGCCTGCTGCTGTATATTTAGAGTTTGCGTGTCTCTCATCATCATCACGGTGGCTAGGAGATGTTAACTACCTCGCCTGGTCTACAGGAGGTCGTGGGTTCGATCCGACCCTGATGCCTGCTGCTGTATATTTAGAGTTTGCGTCTCTCATCATCATCACGGTGGCTAGGAGATGTTAACTACCTCGCCTGGTCTACAGGAGGTCGTGGGTTCGATCCGACCCTGATGCCTGCTGTATATTTAGAGTTTGCGTCTCTCATCATCATCACGGTGGCTAGGAGATGTTAACTTCACCTGGTATACAGGAGGTCGTGGTTCATCCGACGCCTGANGGCTGTATATTTGGAGTTTGCGTGTCTCTCCCGTGGTCACGTGGATTTTTCTGAGTCCTCTGGGTTTNGCCCCTCCACATTTACAAACACGCGTTTAGATGATTTGGTGATGTAAGTCACTTGGTTGATCAATTTGGCCAGGTCGCTTGTGAAAATAAGCAAATAGCTCAGTGGGCCTTCTCTGGTCAAATATAAAAATGATAATTGTTTTTTACCCTTCTATCTGGCAACAAAACTGACACCTTTTTTACAAGGAGCCATGTTTGCATAGACCACAATACCTGCAGTCATAATGCNAAAAAAACATAACTCTGATAATGTGCACTGTCCTTGAAGTTGATTGGGTTGGACCAGATGTGAGACTAGGCTCTAAGGAAAGCTGTCTCGGTGTGGACCAATCAACTTCAAGGACAGTGCAACATTATCAGAGTTGTGTTTTTGTTTGCATTACGACGGCAGGTATTGTGGTCTATGCAAACATGACTCTTGTAAAAAAGGTGTCAGTTTTGTTGCCAGATAGAAGGGTAAAAAACAATTATCATTTTTTACTGGCAAATGAGGTTCCAATGGTGAAAAAAAATAGTTTAGATTTAAAAAAAGTTATCTGTTTACCTATCCTATACTTTGCACACCTATCGTGTTTGTGTAACTGTGTTTGTTGTGACGTTCTTACTCCGTGCCCCTACTGGACACTTTGAAAAAGAGCTTTATCGCTCATCGGATTCCTCCTGCAGTATAAATACAACTCGTGAGATAATCAAATCGTGACAGAATCGGCTCACAAGGGATTCAAGTCGCCGGGAATCAAACCACTTAGTGGCGAATGGCGGGTGTTGTTGTTGAGTGGTGAGTTGGATAGTGGGTTTACTCTCCAACACTCCGTTGTGCTGTACTAGTGTAATATGAGGATGCACCCGGGGTAACTGGGCGATGGTGATTGGCTCTGCCGGCCTCAGCCCGCAGCCAATGAGACGTCGAGCCAGGGGCGTAGCCCTGGGGCTGTATAGCAACATCTAGAAGCTTCCAGGGAGAGGCTTATGATTGGCTGCGTGGCATCACGTGAGCCAGGTGATATATGGTGGAGAGGTTCGAGGAGAGACCACGTCTGTGCTTCCGGCATGCCAGCGGCCACGTGGCAGGCCGGAGGCTTGTCTCCCGAACGCCGTTAGCCAGCGGTGTGAGGGAGCGAGGGAAGCGATTGAACGCCACGCTCGGGTAACGGGAGTAATGGAAATAGGAACCCAGCGATGTGAGAGAGCTGTGTAACGAAGAACAATAAAGACAAGATACGAAAATACGATATCGTCCGGAGTGGGTTTATTACACTAGTAACGAATTGGCATGTTTGTTTAGGCGACAAACCTTACTAATTGGCTGTAGGGTTGTGGCGGATTAACGACATTCATATTTACGTGATCTATCCCAAAAAAAAACTCTATTATGGATCATTGAACACGTAGGCATTCACGAAATTGAGAGAAATAAAAAAAATGTAACCGTTCGGATAGCTACAGACTGTTTTGAAGCGAATCATCAAATAATACATTGTTAAGATGCATGCCTATAAAGGTCACGATACTTCAACAGGGATTATCGTTGCTACGGCTATTTTAGTACAAACAATTCACAGGAAGTACAAGAACAATGGGCTTGCATAGTGCGCATGCATAATGTACATTGATTACCATAAAAATAACCCACTGGCAATGGATACCCATAGTCATTTATATGCATTCATTAATNCCCCCCCACCCCACTTCGCGCTAGAAAAAACGCACAAGTGATGTCATCACACCAATCCTATAAGGAACGAAACAGGAGGACTTCACAAATCTGGCTGTCGCCTGATGAAGCTCGTTATAATTACTGGCGAAACGTCGTACTCAGATTGTAAATGTAAATGTTGTGGCTTGGCTCTCCAAGACACCGTTGTGCTGTACGAGTGTAGTGACTTAATTCAGAGACGCTGAGAGTTGGAGGCACTTATTTTATTCAACGAGCACCCTCTTCTGTCGCCCGCTTATACACAACTTTTACGTGGGTTGCTCGCCTATACACAACACTAGCCGTCAAACACTGACGGCGCTGAACCGAGACAAACTTCCATTGTGCAGCGCAATATCGAGTGAAGTTAATGAGACGACAGCGACGATGGAATGATCTTTACCGCACAACGGGATCCCACTCCATACGACAGCCCCAAGCTCTCGTGCAGGGCCCTCTTTTATGCTCCCAGCGTGACCTCGGTCCGCCCAGGTCACGCCCCTTCTCTAGAACCTACCAGCGGGTTCCTGGGCTTCCCCATGTGTAACCTTTCCCCAGATATCCCCTGTGGTGTATCACGTGGCCTACTGACGTCAGGGCTGCTGTAAGCCACAGATCCCCTTCCCCGCCAGCAGCCAGCGCTATGCTGCTACATTACTTATTCTATGCCACTACATGAGTAACGAATTGGCATGTTCTGTTTACGTGACAAACCTTATTAATTGGCTGTGTTGGGTGGTGGCGGGTTTAACGACACATTTATACATTTACGTGATCTAACCCAACCCCCCCCCCCTGGATTATGGATAATATCCGTGGTCAAAGCCCTATTAACTTTCAACCCAAACGGTTTACCCCGTATTCTTGTACAGGCAAATTGAGTTTCCAAGTCCATACGACGTACAGCCGTTTCAATACGGGCAACAAGATGTGTTTTTGATGGGACTATAGGATGAACGTTGAGATGTGTAAGGGCACATGGTGACCAAAATGTGGTTATTAAAAAGTCTATTTAATTAAGTAGAACGTGTTGTCTATATTTATTTAAATTGCGCATTTTGATGTGACGTCACATTTCTGAACCCCCCCCCCCCCTCGTCACACATCGTCACAAATGTCTGACCCCCCCCCCCCCCAGGTGCGTGACATCATTTATGGACGGCCCATATGGTCAAACGCACAGCCCGATGCAGGCGTCACTGCTGACACCGCAAGGAGCGGTGGTCATCGCCTTACGTGTTGTGTTCAAGTTGGTTGTTACGTGTGAATAAAGTGTTGCCTCCAAGTTGAGTGTGCGCCTCAATCCAACCCATGACACTACCAAGCAAAGCCCACCGACATATTGACTTATTACTGGTAGGAACCACCTGGTTTCACCAGCCCACAGGGGATTATTGTGTCCGTCCGTCCGTCGTGCATCCAAAAATNGGAGGGTGGGGCTGGGTGGAGAGGGAGGGTGGGAGGGCCGGGTGGGAGGGTGGGAGGAGCTGAGTGGGGAGGTGGGTGGGGAGGGTGGGCTGGGTGGGGGTGGGAGGGTGGGCTGGTGGGTGGTGAAGGGCTGGTCACCCGTGGTGCCCTTATAAAACTCAACGTTTAACCTACTCACGCCGGCTTGTGCCCGCCTCACAGTCGGGCATATTTGCGGAATACACCACGCCGCCGTTGACCCTGGCCATTGACCGAGCAACCCAACGTTCCTACCAGCTCCCTCCGCAGGAATGTGTTTTTCACAAGCAGCCTGGCTACCACAAATAAGCTCAAAAAAATTAACCCGTAAAAACAAAGTTTTTCACTAGGAATCCTTTATATGCATGGCGGCTAGAGTCCTCTCGTCCTCTGGCTTGAGATGGCTGCCACCTATGGGTCAGATGATTGTCTGCCACCATTAAGCAATTGGTAATTAAATATTTAAAAAAATTCCCTAAACAGTGTAACATTTTGGAATTTTTTTTCACGAAAATTAATTGTCACGCACAACGAGTGCAAAATGTCAGCTCGATTGGATCACGGGAAGTGGGTTAAAAAAACGACCGAAAGATTTGCACGGTCGCAAGCGCGCAAGCACGCAAGCAAGTGAACTTAATATAAAGGATTTAAAAAGTGGCCCGTCATTTGGACATTTATAGCAACAACATGCATTGTAGACAGTATACACGCATTGTAGACAGTAGACACGCGTTGTAGACGATATCCACGCATTACTTTTGAAACTATAGCGCCTCCTCCATTCAGCGGTGGGCCCTTGCAGGTGCTGCGCCTTCAACCCGCAGCAAATAAATAAATAAATAACCGGCGCCCGAGCGCTCGGCAGTCGCTTAGACCGGCGATTACGATTCGCTCGTTTATATTCCGTAGTGCGCATAAGGGTATCGAGGGCAAGCGATTGGACGCGGCGGCACCACGTGACGACCCGGAGACGCGCGTCCCATTGGTTGAAAGTAGCGTGGAGGGCTGCGTGCGGACTGGGATTTGTAAAGCGTCCGCCCACTCCGCCCCAGCCGGCACACCTGGACACGTGTTACAGGTGACGAGTGGACACGTGGACAGCACGCAGACACAGAGACACANGGACACACAGAGACACAGGGACACCACGCAGAGACACAGAGACACAGAGACACGGGGACACCACGCAGACACAGAGACACAGACACCACATACACACCACAGACACAGAGACACAGAGACACAGAGACACACATAGACACAGAGACACAGAGACACAGACACACCACAGAGACACCACAGACACAGGACACAGACACAGAGAGACACAGAGAGACACAGAGACATACACAGAGACACAGGGACAGCACGCAGAGACACAGAGACACACAGACACAGAGAGACACACACAGAGACACAGAGACACACGCAGAGACACAGAGAGACATACACACAGAGACACAGGACACCACAGAGAGACACAGACACACACAGAGAGACACAGAGAGACATACACACAGAGACACAGGGACACACAGACACAGAGACACACAGAGAGACATACACACAGAGACACAGGGACACACAGAGAGACACAGAGACACACGAGAGACACAGAGACACAGACACCAGAGAGACACACACACAGAGAGACATACACACAGAGACACGAGAGAGACACAGAGACATACACACCACAGAGACACAGGGACACCAGAGAGACACCACAGAGACACAGAGACACCACAGAGACACAGGGACACCACAGAGACAGAGAGACACCAGAGAGACATACACACAGAGACACAGGGCCACCACGCAGAGACACAGAGACACACAGAGAGACATACACACAGAGACACAGGGACACCTCGCAGAGACACAGAGAGACATACACACAGAGACACAGGGAAACGCAGAGACACAGAGACACACAGAGAGACATACACACAGAGACACAGGGACACCACGCAGAGACACAAGACATACACACAGAGACACAGGGACACCACGCAGAGACACAGAGAGACATACACACAGAGACACCACAGAGACACAGGGACACCACNGAGAGACACGAGACACAGGAGACCAGAGACAACAGAGAGCACAGAGACACAGACACCAGAGAGACAACACACAGAGACACAGGGACACAGAGAGACACAGAGACACAGAGACACAGGGACACAGAGACACAGAGACAACAGAGAGACATACACCAGAGGCACAGAGACACAGAGACACCAGACAGACACACACAGAGACACAGGGACACAGAGAGACGAGACACACAGAGAAACATACACACAGAGACACAGGGACACACAGAGACACAGAGACACACGAGACAACACACAGAGACACAGACACACAGAGACACAGAGACACACAGAGAGACATACACACAGAGACACAGGGACACCACAGAGCAGAGACACAGAGACACCAGAGACACAGAGAGACACCACAGAGACACAGGGACACCACGCAGAGACACAGAGACCAGAGAGACAACACACAGAGACACAGGGACAGAGACACAGAGACACAGAGAGACATACCACAGGACAAGGGACAAAGACAAGAGACACACCAGAGAGACATACACACAGAGACACAGGGACACCACGCAGAACAAGAGAACGGGGAACACAGACACAGAGACACAGACACCACAGAGACACCACAGAGACACCACAGAGCCCACACAGACACAATACACCACAGAGACTAGAGACACCACAGACACGAACACGAACACAAGAGATCACAGGACAGGACACAACACAGAGAGACACGAGACACAGAGACAGACACAGACACGGACAGCACAGAGTCAGACACAGGAGACACCAGAGAAACAGAGAAGACATCCACAGACACACAGAGACACCACAGAGATGCACCACAGACACAGAACATCACAGAGACACAGACACACACAGAGACACATAGACAAGAGACACCACAGAGAAGGAAGAGACACAGAAACACAGCGACACCCAGAACCAGAGACACGACAGACACATAGACATATATACACACAGAGACAACACACAGAGACATGGACATAGACACCACAGAGACAACACACAGAGACACAGAGACACAGAGACAGANATATAGACACATAGACATATATACACCACAGAGACATAGAGACACAGAGACAGGACAGAAACACCACAGAGACACAGACACAGAGACACAGACACAGAGACACAGGAACACCACATAGACACAGAGACACCACAGAGACATCGACACAGAGACACCACAGACATATATACACCACAGAGACATAGAGACACAGAGACACAGAGACACCACAGAGACACAGACACAGACACACATAGACACAGAAACACCACAGACACATCGACACAGAGACAGACATATAGACACATAGACATAGATACACCACAGAGACAGAGACACAGATACACCACAGAGACACAGAGACATAGATACACCACAAAGATGGAGAGACCACATGGACACCACAGAGACACAGAGACACCACACATACACAGGGAGATACCACAGAGACATCACAGACGCACATAGACACACACATCGGACACCACAGGGCAAGGCTGTAGCCATGGAGTCAACATATGGAGGGGACCAAATCTTCCAGGATGTCTGGGGTCCCAAACCAGAATAAGTATAACCAGTAAAACAAAGTTTTCACTATAAATCCTTTATATGCGTGGCAGCTAGAGTCCTCTCGTCCTCTGGCTTGAGATGGCTGCCACCTATGGGTCAGATGATTGCATGGCAGCATTAAGCAATTGGTAATTAAATATTAATTATTTTGTCCTAGAAAGTGTAAAATTTTGTAAACATTTTTTCACGAACATTAATTGTCACGCACAACGAGTCTGTGTGGAAAATGGCAGCTCGATTGGATCACGGGAAGTGGGTTAAAAAACGACCGAAAGATTTTCACGGTCGTAAGCAAGCAAGGGAACTTAATATAAAGGATTTAAAAATATCTACATTTGAAAACTCATCTCCTGCCTAAAATATTTAAACATTCACTAACACATGGGATGGACTTTTGTTATTTACAATAATGTCTAAGAGTGTATTGTATTACATTGCTCTGATTTATTTATTTTTTACCATTTCTTGTTTCATTGAATGTAATGGCAGAGATTAGGGATTCATAAAGTACAACCATAACCACAATCATATTAACAGAAATCTATGCATTGATTTGTATGAAGAAAAGTCCAGATATTGTGGCCAAGGTTTAGCAAATTGTTGTGTTTATTTACATAGCATAGTAATTAATTTTATAGCAAAATATTGGGGGGGGGGGGGGACATTTGAGCATATTTGAATTTTGGGGGGGGGGGATGTATCCCCCCCAATATATATAATTACGGCCTTGCCACAGAGACATCACAGAAGCACATAGACACAGACATAAAGACACCACAGAGACACCACAGAGACAGACACACCACAGATACACAGAGACACCACAGAAGCACATAGACACAGACATAAAGACACCACAGAGACATAGACACACCACAGATACACAGAGACACCACAGAAGCACAGACACAGCATAAAGACACCACAGAGACACCACAGAGACACAGAGACACCACAGATGCACATAGACACAGACATAAAGACACCACAGAGACACCACAGAGACATAGACACACCACAGATGCACAGAGACACCACAGAAGCACAGACACAGACATAAAGACACCACAGAGACACCACAGAGACATAGACACACCACAGATGCACAGAGACACCACAGATGCACATAGACACAGAGACACCACAGAGACACCACAGAGACATACATAGAGACAACATTATAATTATTATATTACAACAAGCATAATGATCATTATACTAATTACATTAATGATTATCATTGCATGGCGTTCACTCATTCGCCCCCATTCATTCGATGCATCGTCATTCGCTGTATCAGTGTCACTTTACCAGCGGTCGGGAACCTATGGCTCGCGAGCCATATATGGCTCTTCCGGTGACGGCATATGGCTCCCAGATAATTTTGAGTTGAAAAAAATAATAATAAAAAATAAAATAAAATCAGTTTGGAACTGATTTTAAAATACTTGTGATATTGCTTAATAATACGTGTCATTTTAAAGTAAACAGAAATTAGTTTTAAAGATAACATTTCTCGGGTCACGGGTCCCGTGACCAGAAGTCGCATTAAAAGTAAGCATTTAATTTATGATACGTTAAAAATACTATATGGCTCTCATTGAAATATATTTAGAAATATTTGGCTTTTATGGCTCTCCCAGTCAAAAAGGTTCCCGACCCCTGCTTTAGCCGATGTGACGAATCATCACAGATTTGCTTCCTCTCGTTTCTTTCATTCGCCTCCACTCCACCACCGCCGTCACATTCGCACGTAGAAGCGACGTTCGTTCTGTCTAAAAAATTAACCCGTAAAAACAAAGTTTTTCCACTCTAAATCCTTTATATGCGTGGCGGCTAGAGTCCTCTCGTCCTCTGGCTTGAGATGGCTGCCACCTATGGGTCAGATGATTGCCTGCCAGCATTAAGCAATTGGTAATTAAATATTGAATTTTTTTTCCCTAAACGGTGTAAACTTTGGAAAAAAATTTCACGAAAATTAATTGTCACGCACAACGAGTCTGTGTGGAAATGTCAGCTCGATTGGATCACGGGAAGTGTGTTAAAAACGACCGAAAGATTTGAACGGTCGTAAGCAAGCAAGCAAGCGAACTTAATATAAAGGATCTAAAAAGCGCCTTGGTTCAGGCGTCGTCGTGAATTATTTTAACATGAGAACAGAACAACGCTGCGCTGATGCGGTGCCGACATCTGATTTGCTTATTGTGTTGCGACTTTATTCCAGTAAAGGGCACTGCTTAGCCCAGCGGTGCTTAAATCTTTACTGCAGCCTCGCTCCCCCGTTTGGTTGTCAACCGTTAATGTATAATGGAAATGTATAATGTTAATGTATAATATTAATGTATAATGTTAATAACAACGTAGGTTCCATTTAAAGCTTTCGTGACTGCAGGGATTCATCTTCTTGGTTCTTTAAATATACGCTGCCAAGCTTGGTGGTGTTCATTCAGACGCTGTCTTTCCGACAGACCTGTTTGTTCTTCACCTGAGGACGGCTGCTTGCGTTGTGGCCGAAATGTCGTGAGAATTGTATTTTATTATGTTTTATTTTTATTATTTTATTATTTCCCTTCTACGTGACTTTACCGAAAGAATCAAGAAGACGTTCATCCTTACTGATGTTGCTCATTGGTGTCTCGGTGTTTTTGACGATTGCAGCAATTTACGATTTTGCTACGTCTGCAGCGATGTGTACCAAACCCTTCAGGGCAACATCAGCATGGACAATTATATCAGCCACCGTGTTTAGGGGTAACTGCAAAGTTCAACCCTTGAGCCAAAATCGATTTCAGGCGGTCGGAAATTGGACTGTTACTCAGATTAATAATAACATTGTCAACGTCTAACTTTGTAACGTGTTGACCTGGCACCGACCTCGACGCGGCGGCGGCTCTGAGATCTTACCTTAACATGCTAATTTATCACATTAACAACATGCTAATTTCTCACAATAACATGCTAACTTCTCACATTAACATGCTAATTTCTCACATTAACATCATGCTAATTTCTCACATTAACATGCTAATTTCTCATATTAACATCATGCTAATTTCTCACATTAACATGCTAATTTCTCACATTAACAGCACGCTAATCTCTCACATTAACATCATGCTAATTTCTCACATTAAGCTAATTTCTCACATTAACACGCTAATTTCTCACATTAACATGCTAATTTCTCACATGAACATCACACTAATTTCTCACATTAACACGCCAATTTCTCACATTAACATGCTAATTTCTCACATGAACATCATGATAATTTCTCACATTAACATGCTAATTTCTCACGTTAAATAATGCACATTTCGCACATTAACATGCTCATTTCTCACATTTGCATGCTAATTTCTCACATTAACATCACGCTAATTTCTCACATTAACATGCTAATTTCTCACGTGAACATCATGATAATTTTTCACACAAACATGCAAATTTCTCACGTTAATGAAAATTTCTCACATCAAAATGCTAATTTCTCACATTAACATCATGCTAATATCTCACATTAACATGCTAACTTCTCAATTAACATGCTAATTTCTCACATTAACATGCTAATTTCTCACGTTAAATAATGGAAATTTCGCACATTAACATGCTAATTTCTCACATTTGCATGCTATTTTCTCACAGTAACATCATGCTAATTTCTCACATAAACATGCTAATTTATCACGTTAAAATCATGCTAATGTCTCACATTAACATGCTAACTTCTCACATTAAATGCTAATTTCTCATATAAACATGAATTCCTGCAGTCATGAAAGCTTTAAGTCAAGATTTATATACTACATACTACACACTGCACCACACTACTATACACTATGCTATACACTACTCTATACACTACTATACACTACACTACTATACACTAGACACTACTAAACACTACACTACTATACACTACGCTATACACTACACTATACACTACTATACACTACACTACTATACACTAGACACTACTAACACTACACTACTATACACTATGCTATACACTACTCTATACACTACTAAACACTACACTACTATACACTAGACACTACTAAACACTACACTACTATACACTACACTATACACTACTATACACTACTATACACTACACTATACACTACACTATTATACACTACACTACTAAACACTACGCTATACACTACACTATACACTACTATATGCTAGACACTACTATACCCTTCGCTATACACTACACTATACACTACTATACACTACACTATAAAAACAATCTGTCCATGTCACGCAACCCCCAGGGGCTTGCGTGCACCACAGGTTAAGAAGAATAAGAAGAGCCACCCGCGTAGGCAAAGCACCCTCTCGTTAGCGACTCTTGGGAAAGAACCCGAACCGTGTCGCTGCTGCTGCTGCCGCTGCTACCGCTGTTGCTGCTGCTGCTCCTGCTGCTGCCGCTGCTACCGCTGTTGCTGCTGCTGCCGCTGCTGTTGCTGCTGCTGCTCCTGCTGCTGCCGCTGCTACCGCTGCTGCTGCTGCTGCTCCTGCTGCTGCTGCCGTTGCTGCCGCTGCTGCTGCTGCCGCTGCTGTCGCTGCTGCTGCTGCTACCGCTGCTGCTGCTGCCGCTGCTCCTGCTGCTGCTACCGCTGTTGCTGCTGCTGCTCCTGCTGCTGTCGCTGCTGCTGCCGCTGCTACCGCTGCTGCGCTGCTGTCGTTGCTGCCGCTGCTGCTGCTGCTACCGCTGCTGCTGCTGCCGCTGCTCCTGCTGCTGCTGCTACCGCTGCTGCTGCTGCTGCTGCTGCTGCTGCTGCTGCTGCTGCTGCTACTGCTGCTGCCGCTGCTGCTGCCGCTGCTGCCGCCGCTGCCACCGCTGCTGCTGCTGCTGCTGCTGCTCCTGCTGCTGCTGCTGCTGCTGCTGTCGCTGCTGCTGCTGCTACCGCGCTGCTGCTGCCGCTGCTGCTGCTGCCGCTGCTGCTGCCGCTGCTACCGCTGCCACTGCTACCGCTGCTGCTGCTGCTGCTGTCGCTGCTGCCGCTGCCTTGCTGCGCCGTCCTTCCTGCGATTGTCGCTCCGCCGTTGACGGATTTCCGTTGCCGCGGCAGACAGGAACGTGACGTTGAGGAGCCTCGTGCTGTGCCACAGCGTCGCCTGGAACGCCACCACACGGAGCCGGAGATCTCACCAAAACCCAGCCGATCGCACCACGCGGAGCCGGAGATGTCACCGGCACCCGGCTAAGGAGACCACGTGAAGACGGAGATCTCACCAGAACTCAGCTGACTCATCACGCGGAGCCGGAGATCTCACCAGAACCCAGCCCACGGCTTAGCGACCAACGCGGCACACCTTCCGTTGAGCCGCAGTTGGCTCCGTACGGCGCGAAAGACAGAGGTTCAACTCTACGCGCGTTAACATCGCAGCTCGCCACAAGCCAAGGAAGCTGCCACAGCTGTCCACGGCTGTCCACGGCTGTCCACGGCTGTCAACAGGCCTTGCCGCCCCACGCTCGCGCCCCCAAAGAAACTTTCAAGACGTCTCCTGCCCCCCGTTAAACCTCGACCGCGGCTGGCGAGTGCGAGCGAGTTGCCGTGCGGGCGAGCGGGCGAGTCGATTTGTGAACATTTTGTGAGCGGGTGAATGGGTCGGCGAGCGAGCGACTGAGGAAGTTAGCGAGTGCGTGAGCAGGTGAGTGAGCGACCAAGTGGGAGTTCACGAGCGAGCAAATCGAGAGAGTGCGTGAGAGAGCATGCGAATGAATGAGTTGTCGACTGAGCGAACGAGCGAGTGTGTATGAGAGTGAGCAAGTGAGCGAGTGAGCAATCGAGCGAGTGTGTGAGTGTGCGAGCGAACAAACGACTGAGCGAGCGAGCGAGGAGCTCCATCACCACCGGTGAGGTCTTGCGTCCCGGCGGGAGCCGTGGTTGTTCGCGATGCCGCGCCGTGCCGCGTGGGCCGGGCTGCAGCTGCTGCTGCTGGTGGCGGCCGTGCCGCTTCAGACGCTCATCGTGCAGTGGAGCGGCAACAACGCCTTCCAGAGGCTGCATGCCATGCGCTGGTAACGCACCATGCACCACGCAACACGCACCACTCACCACGCATGCACCATGCACACAGCACTCACCATGCACACAGCACTCACCACGCACCACTCACCACGCATGCACCATGCACACAGCACTCACCATGCACCACGCACCACTCACCACGCACCACTCACCACACACTCACCATGCACACAGCACTCGCCATTCACCACGCACCACTCACCACGCATGCACCATGTACACAGCACTCACCATGCACACAGCACTCACCACGCATGCACCATGCACACAGCACTCACCATGCACACAGCACTCACCATGCACACAGCACTCACCATGCACACAGCACTCACCACGCACCACTCACCACGCATGCACCATGCACACAGCACTCGCCATTCACCACGCACCACTCACCACGCATGCACCATGTACACAGCACTCACCATGCACACAGCACTCACCACGCATGCACCATGCACACAGCACTCACCATGCACACAGCACTCACCATGCACACAGCACTCACCATGCACACAGCACTCACCATTCACCACGCACCACTCACCACTCACCATGCACACAGCACTCGCCATTCACCACGCACCACTCACCACGCATGCACCATGCACACAGCACTCGCCACGCATGTCGCACGCACCATGCACGCAACACGCACGCAACACGCACGCATGTAACACGCATGCCGCACGCAGTACGCGCGACCCACGACCCCCTGCCCGAAACACCCGGGCACCACTCAACTCAAACTAAAGACAGTCCCCGAGTTACGATGGGGTCCGACTTACGACATTTCGATCTTACGATGGCGACAGCGATACGAGGAATTTGTAATATATTTAAATTTCGCGCGCAGGCAAACGCAGCAGCGTACGAGGTGCGATGCTGTACGTTGGACGCTGCCGGGATGNTACGCATCTCCCGCATTTCTATTAAATCGCAGTTCATAGAGGTAGGCTAAGAATTTACCTTGTTTTTTTTCACTTTACATTTTACTGTGCAATACAGTATTGTAATTAATAAATACACACAGTATATAGTTGATACAGTACGGTACTGTTAATTGCTCTGTTTTGCTAAATTATCACCATTCTTTAAGGCTCCTGGGTAGGCGAGGCCATCTTCGACTTACGATATTTTTGACTTACGATTGGGTCGTAACGCATCTCCATCGTAAGTCGAGGACTACCTACATGGTGTAGTGAGAGTCGTAAGTCGGGACTACCTACATGGTGTAGTGAGAGTCGTAAGTCGGGGACTACCTACATGGTGTAGTGAGAGTCGTAAGTCGGGACTACCTACATGTGTATCGAGAGTCGTAAGTCGAGGACTACCTACACATGGTGGTGTAGTGAGAGTCGTAAGTCGAGGACTACATGTGCATGGTGGTGTAGTGTGAGTCGTAAGTCGAGGACTACCTGTATATGGTGGTGTAGTGAGAGTTGTAAGTCGGGACTAGCTTACATGGTGGTGTAGTGAGGGTCGTAAGTCGGGGACTAGCTTACATGGTGGTGTAGTGAGTGTCGTAAGTCGGGACTCTCATATGGTGTAGTGAGAGTCATAAGTCGAGGACTACAGGTATATGGTGGCACAGTGAGAGTCGTAAGTCGAGGACTGTCTGTGCATGGTGGTGTAGTGAGAGTCGTAAGTCGGGACCACATTACATGGTGGTGTGTGAGGTCGTAAGTCGGGGACTATCTGTAATGGTGGTGCAGTGAGGGTCGTAAGTCGGGGACTAGCTCTGTGCATGGTGGTGTAGTGAGTGTCGTAATCGAGGACTACATGTACATGGTGGTGTGGTGAGAGTCGTAAGTCGGGACTGCTTGTACATGGCAGTGAAGTCGTAAGTCGAGGACTATCTGTACATGTGGTGTAGTGAGAGTCGTAAGTCGGGACTACCTTACATTGTGGTGTAGTGAGAGTCGTAAGTCGAGGACTGCCTGTATTGTTTATTTCACCGGCTGTAATGCCTCACTTAGCTGTGTGCCTCTTTTTCAGAAGCGACCTGGTGATCACAAACGATTGCTCAACAAAGTGGGCTCATCATCATCATCGCCATCACCATCATCGCTTGGACAATTTTAGCAGCAGTCAAATAATCCAAACGTTGATTCTAAAATGTGAAGGGGAAAAAAATCGGAGGACCGGGAGAGAGACACGCAAACTCCCCGTACACAAAGCAGGTGTCAGGGTCGGGATGGTACCCACGACCTCCTGTGTACCAGGCGAGGTAGTTAACATCTCCTAGCCACCGTGATGATGATGAGAGAGACACGCAAACTCCAAATATACAGCAGCAGGCGTCAGGGTCGTGATCGAACCCACGACCTCCTGTATACCAGGCGAGGTAGTTAACATCTAGCCACCGTGATGATGATGATGAGAGAGAGAGAGAGACACGCAAACTCCACATACACAAAGCAGGCGTCAGGGTCGGGATGGAACCCACGACCTCCTGCGTACCAGGCGGGGCTCTTGACGCTTTCGCCAAATCCTCCGTGTCCTCCTCCGGCGTGGCGCGTCGCAGTGACGGGCAACTTCGGTCGGAATTGATAAACGGTGCCAACTCGCTAAACGCACGGTAGCCCACTCGCACGGTAGTCCACTCGCACGCCGTACCCGTTGCGGTGTGTAAAACGTGAGCGGCATCGGTGGCGGTGGTGCAGCAGCACGGCGCCGGCCGTGGTGCGGCCGCTCGCCCTCGGTGCGCCGTCGTGCCGGCCTCGGCGGGCGCTCGACCACCCCAAGAGAATTCTCACGCGGCGGCGGTGGTGAGGGTCTTTGCGTTGTCGCCTCGCCAGGCTCACGGAGGAGTTGGGGGGCTGCAGCAGCGACTGCTGAGACCGGTGCCGTGGCTGTCGTGGGCACGCGGCTTGGTGCGGCACGCGCGGTGAGAGCCGCCACCCCCCCCACCGNCACGCGCACACACACAGCCCAGTGTTGATGACGACGACGATGATGATGGCGCCGGTGGTGCCGGTGGTGTTGACGGTGGTGATGACGGTGGTGATGATGGTGGTGATGATGGTGGTGATGATGGTGGTGTTGACTGGTGGTGGTGATGGTGGTGTTGACGGTGGTGATGATGGTGGTGATGATGGTGGTGATGATGGTGGTGATTATGGTGGTGATGATGGTGGTGATGATGGTGGTGGTGATGGTGGTGTTGACGGTGGTGATGATGGTGGTGATGATGGTGGTGATGATGGTGGTGATTATGGTGGTGATGATGGTGGTGATGATGGTGGTGTTGATGGTGGTGATGATGGTGGTGTTGATGGTGGTGTTGATGGTGGTGTTGATGGTGGTGATGATGGTGGTGGTGATGATGGTGGTGGTGATGGTGGTGATTATGGTGGTGATGATGGTGGTGTTGATGGTGGTGTTGATGGTGGTGATGATGGTGGTGATGATGGTGGTGATGATGGTGGTGGTGCCGGTGGTGTTGACGGTGGTGATGATGGTGGTGTTGATGGTGGTGATGGTGGTGGCAGCACGGCGCGGGTGAGGAGGAAGAGGAGGATGCGATGGGGGAGTGCGCTGCCTTGGAAGTTCTTCGGCTGGAGGAGATCGACGGACACTTTGCCAGTAAAACGCATGCGCACACGCACGCACACACGACACGTTTATGCACGCATGCACACACGTGTGCACACATACGCTACGCACGTGTACGCACGCACACACACGTGCCTATGAGTGTGCACGCACTCGCGCGCGCACACACACTGCATACAAAGCAATGCACAACCCCCGTGTAGCCTTAACAGACTGTAGGGGCTGTTANCGAGTAGCAGCTATGAAGGCCGGAACACGAGGGGTGGGTGGCCAGCACCACGCCCGACCGCCTTTGTCTCCCCTGTGGCGATGTTTACACACCGCACCAGGTACTCATTTGAGGCCGAGTCGACCTAGGGGAGGCCCAGGACCGGTTCAGATAATCGTCACTGGTGTTGGCCGTGAGCGGAAATCGAACTCGGGTCGCCGGGTTCGTAGCGCAGCGTAGCGCTAACCGCTACACCACCGCTCCCCACTGAACGCACACGCGCACACACACACGTGTCCCTTCTGTTTCTCATCTCCACGCTTCTCCGCATGTCGCATGTCTCCGCGTGCGTGTGCGTGACGCTGAGTGCATCTCCATGTGTCTCCGCGTGTCTCCGCGTGCGTGCGTGTGTGTGCGTGTGTGTGCGTGACCCTCCGTGCCCCCCAGCCTCGGTGTCGGTGCGCTCCCCGCGCCCCCCCGCGTCTCGTTCCGCGTGGGCCAGGTGGTCCGGCACCGGCACGCTGGCTTCACCGGCGTCATCATGGCTGGGACGCGCGCACACACGCACCCACACTGGATGCACGCTCACACGCGGGGTCAGTCACGCACACGCACACATATACACACACACATNCACNCACATACACAATACACACTGACACATACATATACACACACACNTGGACATNCATACACACAAACATACATGACACACACATCACACACACACACTTAAATCACACACTATACNCACCACACACACACACACACATCACACACACATCACACACNCACACACACATACACACTGACACAACATACACATAACACTGTTATGCATACACACACAGATACAACAACACAACACACAACCGCCATTCGCCACTANGTGGCCACCACAGCTTGTCAGGCCAAGTGCACCTTGAGGCCACGTGAAGTGTCAAGCCCGCTGCAGGAGGTCACGGGCAGACCCAGGTGCCACGGGTTGACCGACCGAGATGACTGGCTGATGCACCACCTGTGCCCCCTACTGTGCCAACTTGCTGTGCTTTAGCCACCCGGCGCTCCGCTCGTTGTTGTGAGCGTCGCTCCTCCGCCCTCCGTTGTTGTTGGAGGGCGACTGCCTCCAACTGCCCAGTAGCGTCCTTCACGAGCCTCCTCCACTGAGGCCGATCTTGACACCGCTGGTACCAGTCATCGGCAAGTCCACTCAGCTCCACGTCCTCCTGTACCACATCACTCCATCTCTTCTCCAGCCCGTGCCCGTCTAGCCCCCTCGACCGTCCCAAAAGCTGTTTAGGCATGCGGTGGCTGGGCATGCGGGCTACATGACCCAGCCAACGCAGCCTTGCCTGCCGGAGGAGCTCACTGATGGGACTTTGCCCAGATCTTTCAAGGATTTGTGAGCTCCTCACACAATCCAGCCTGGTTAAACCCAGGATGGATCGTAGGCAGCAGCCGTTTCCAACCGGCGAGATGCTCCACCAGGGGGTACCACGTCTCGCAAGCGTAGAGAAGGGAGGGAATGACCGTGCCCGAGAAGACCTGAAGCTCGTGCGGAGCGACAGACCAGGTAGCTTCCACACAGCGTTACGNAACGATGAAAAGATATTGCCGCTCGACTATTCGGAGTAGACTCGCTGATAGACGGAGCCGGTCATAAGCACAGCCCAGGTATGGGAAACCCATCTCCACAACTGCCCATCACCATTGGGGTTGTGGGGGTGGACCGGGAATGACCCAGGCATGTGTAGCCCCACACGCTGTTCACACACTCCAAATCACACCACACACACACAGACNAAAGATCCCCGCATAGCCTGAACAGACTGTTGGGGCAAGTGCTGTTAGCGAGCACCTGTGAAGGCCGGAACGGCACACGAGGGGTGGTGGCCAGCACCATGCCCGACCGCCTTTGTCTCCCCAGGGCGATGTTTACACACCGCACCAGGTACGCATTTCAGGCTGAGTCGACCTAGGGGAGGCCCGGACCGGTTCAGATAATCGTCATTGGTTTTGGTCGTGAGCGGGAATTTAACTCTCGGGTGGCTGGGTTCGTAGCGCAGCCGCTAACAGCTACACTATCCCCGCAGATACAACACACACACGGTCACACTACACACCGACAGATCAAAGACAAAGATCCCCGTATAGCCTTAACAGACTGTNGAGGCAAGTGAGCGACACGTGAGGCCGGCACCAGGGGGTGGGTGGCCACACCCGACCGGCGCCTGTTGCTTCCCCGTGGCGATATTTACACACCGCACCAGGTACTCATTTGAGGGTGAGTCGACCTAGGGGAGGCCAGGACCGGTNGTCACTGGTGTTAGCCGTGAGCGGGAATCAAACTTGGGTGCCGGGTTCTAGGCACGACGCTAACCGACACACCGCTCCCCACACAGATACACAGTTACACACACACACACGTGGGGCGTGACACATACACGCAGATACACACGCAGACACACGTTACACACACACTGTGACACACGGATACACACTTACACACACACACNTTTACACATACACACAGTNCACACGAGACACGGTTACNCACACACACTTACACATCAGTACAACGCGAGTCACCATGTGGCACCACACTACCGCAGACACGTTACACACACACACACCTCACATACACACAGCAACACGACACACGGTCCACAACGGTTACACTCAGAGACACACNGTTACCACNCACACGGTTACCAACACCAGATCACNCGCGACCACGTTACCACCACTGTGAACACCACGTGGCCACCACGACGCACCAGGANTGGCGCCCGCCCCCCGGCGTGAGTAGGGCAGTCTCCGCGAGGCCCCCACACGCGCTCTGTCGGGGAGGACGCCGTCACTACGTCCGCAGGACACACGCACGTCACAGANCGCCACGGCGTCACCACCACGGCGTCACACACACGTCACCACAGACTGACAGTCACCACCACGACAGTCAACACGACGTCGCCACCACGACGTCACCAGACNACTGTCACCACCACNACTGTCACCANGACGACGTCACCACCACGTCACCACCACACGTCACCACACGACTCACCACCACNACGTCACCACACGACGTCACCACCACGACTCACCACACGTCACCACCACGTCACCACGTCACCATCACGTCACCACCACGTCACCACTCACCATCACGTCACCACCNCGACGTCACCACNACGTCACCNCACACTCACCACGACGTCACATGACGTCACACGACGTCACCTGCGTGACCCAGCGGGGCCAACGAGCGGGCGCCTCCTTCCGTTATGATNGGGGGGGGGGGGGCGGCCCAATTGTGGGCCGGCGTCCCGTTCGCCGTTTGGCGCTTCCGGCGTTAGCTCCCTGCTGACGGTGACGTGCTTCCGGCGTCTCTCCCCACGCCCCACACCCCCCCACCCCCGCACCCCCCCCACCCCCGCCCCCCACACCCCAACTCCCCACACTCCCCCCACGCCCCCCACCACCCACTCCCCCACACCCCCCGCACCGCCGTGCGTGGCGTCAGGTCACCCACGAGGAGCTGGCCGTCTACTTCCGGGCGTTCGACGGCGCGCAGTACGTCGCGAGGCCCTGGCTGCGCGAGCTCTACCCCCACGACTGATGGCGGCGGTGACGACGACCGAGACGACGGCGGTGACACCAAACATCGTTGCCGTGGCGCGGTGAACCCGGAGCGGACCGGAGCTGCGTGCAGACGCATGGGATTTGTCCGTCGTGCTGGATAGATGTTAACTACCTCGCCCGGTATGCAGGTGGTCGTGGGTTCCATCCCGACCCGACTCCTGCTGTATATTTGAGTTTGCGTCTCTCTCTCTCTCACCGTGGTGGCCTGGATTTGTTTTCTCCGGGTGCTGTGCTCCGGTTATTCTCTCCGCATTTAGAATCGACCGACGTCACGCGTTGTAGAGCTTTGGGCTGTCAGTTCCCAACGTGACGACGACGATGACGAAGCCGCCAACTTCTTTGAGCCATCATTTGTGGTGGCCAGGTCGCTTTGCGAACAAGAGCCCTACAGTGGCATGCGCTCTCCACACGCGAGGTGGGGGGGGGGTCACGACGCTGGCGGATGCAGAAAGAATTCCGGTGCGGAAAAATGGGGTTCACGTTCCCGGTACGAGTGAACTTTGGGGTGGGGATAATGGAAATGTTTAATAGCAATGGATTCCAATAAATAATACATTGTAAAGAACGACGTGGTTTGTGTTTTTTAAATCCTTTATATTAAGTTCACTTGCTTGCTTGCTTACGACCGTGCAAATCTTTCCGTCGTTTTTTAACCCACTTCCCGTGATCCAATCGAGCTGACATTTTGCACACAGACTCGTTGTGCGAGACAATTTATTTTCGTGAAATTTTTTCCATAACTTTACACTTTTTAGGATTTTTTTATATTTAATTACCAATTGCTTAATGGTGGCAGGCAATCATCTGACCCATAGGTGGCAGCCATCTCAAGCCAGAGGACGAGAGGACTCTAGCCGCCACGCATATAAAGGATTTAGAGTAAAAAAACTTTGTTTTTCGGGTTTTTTTACATTTCATTCGATTGACAGGTCGCTTCTGTTAAAAAGATCTTAGACGGCTCAAGCGAGTCCTCGCCTGTCCAAACGACCCAAACAAGCAAACAAACAGAAATGCATCGAATGGTTGAATCGCCGTGATGCTCCGTGCGGCCGCGTTCATCCCTCGCCAGGCGGTCACCGGATCATCCGGCAGGCGCAGCGACGGACGGCCTCCTTCGGTTTCACGCGAGCGAGCGTGGGTATCGTTTGGCGGGCCCCCAGATCGCTCTCCCACCGCCACCACCGCCACCGCCACAGCAACAGCTGGCCCCGCCGCCACCACCACCACCACCGCCGCCGCCACAGCCAACCACCGCCGCCGCCACCGCGACCACCACCGCCACCACCACCGCCATCGCCACCACCACCGCCACCGCGCAACCACCACCACCGCCACCACCACCGCCACAGCACAACCACCACCACCGCCACCGCGCAACCACCACCACCGCCACCACCACCGCCACAGCACAACCACCACCACCGCCACCACCGACACAGCGCAACCACCACCGCCACCACCACCGCCACTGCCACCACCGCCACTGCCACCACCGCCACCGCCACCACCGCCACCACCACAGCCACCACCGCCACCACCACCACCGCATCCCCCGTGCAGCCTTAACAGAGACTTGGGGCAAGTGCTGCTGGCGAGCACCTACGAAGGCCGGCACGGCACACGAGGGGGTGGGTGGTCAGCACGCCTTTGTCTCCCAGTGGCGGCGTTTACACATCGCACCAGCTTCTCGTTTGAGGACGAGTCGACCTAGGGGAGGCCCACGACCGGTTGAGATAATCGTCACTGGTGTTGGTCATGAGCGGGAATCGAACTCGGGTCGCCAGGCTCGTAGCGCTAACCTACGAACAACTGCGATTCGCCACGAAGTGGCGGTGACTTCACCATGGTGCTTGTGCCAGGCTAGGTGCACGTTGAGGCCACGTGAAGTGTCGAACGCCCGCTGGCAGGAAGTCACGGGGCAGACCCAGCAGGTGCCACGGGTCGACTGATACGACTGGCTGATGCACCACCTGTACTCCCTACTGTGCCAACTTGCTGTGCTTTAGCCACCCAGCGCTCCGCTCGTTGTTGTGAGCGTCGCTCCTCCGCTGTTGCTGGAAGGCGACTGCCTCCAACTGGCCAGTAGCGTCCTTCACGAGCCTCCTCCACAGAGGCCGATCTTGGCACCGCTGGTACCACTCATCGGCGAGTCCACTCAGCTCCACGTGCTCTTGCACCACATCACACGCGCGCGCAGGCAGTGAACCTGAGTTACGTTAGCTATGAGATGTTAACTACCTCGCCGGTATACAGGAGGTCGTGGGTTCGATCCTCACCCTGATGCCTGCTGTTGTATATTTGGAGTTTGCGTGTCTCTCTCCCCGTGGTCGCGTGAATTTTGTCTCTGGGTCCTCCTGTTTTTCACTCCACATTTAGAATCAACATCACGCGTTGAGAGTGTTTGGAGAGAGACACGCAAACTCAAAATATACAGCAGCAGGCATCAGGGTCGGGATCGAACCCACGACCTCCTGTATACCAGGCGAGGTAGTTAACATCTCCTAGCCACCGTGATGATGATGAGAGAGACACGCAAACTCCAAATATACAGTAGCAGGCGTCAGGGTCGGGTCGAACCCACGACCTCCCATATACCAGGCGAGGGAGTCAACATCTTTAGAAGGCCGTGTGGCTGATGGGATGTGTAAAAAAAAGGACGGACAGATACAGGGAGTACTTGCATATCGTTTAATATAATTTGTGAGGTATCTATAAACATCATCCTGCGTATTCGACGCTAATGTTAGATGATTATTAAACGAAAAACATTGAAAATTAATGCCGATTACATTCGAGTTACATTTGCCGATTACATTTCGTCTAAATATGGTCACACGGCAAACGGAGGTGGGGAAGGCTGAGTGGTCTCGGCGCAGCGTCTCGGCGCAGCGTGCCGTCAAGTTGACCGGCGTGGTGAAGTATGGTCAAAGGANCCCCCGCCCGGCCACGCGATGCCCTGGGGGCCGCCGCTCCCTCCGCGTCTCTCCGGATACAAATCCCCGCTGGTGTTTTATACTCCGCAACCCCCCCTCCCCCACCACCGATCGCGAATTAATTACTTCACTTGACGATCCCCCCCCCCCGCTCCGCCCCTTGAGCTGCTTGGGGTCCTACGGCTTTGCTTGGAGTCTGCTCCCGCACCGCTACCGCGCCGCAGTCGCACGCAGGCCTGGCTCGAGCGCCACCATCACGACGACGATGATGATGATGGCGATGATGATGATGATGATGATGATGATGATGACGATGATGATGGTGATGATGATGGCGAGTGGTGATGATGATGGTGATGATGGCGATGATGATGATGATGATGATGACGATGGCGATGATGACAACGGCGATGACAATGCTGGGGACGGTGGGGCTAATGGCCATCTTCTCTGTGCCGCCGTAGAGAGCGGCCTGGTGGTCGGTGGTGCTGCCCTGTGCGCCATCTTGCCGTGTGCCGCCTGTGGGGAGCGGGTGGTGCCGTGGTGGTGCCGTGGTGGTGCCGTGGAGGTGCCGTGGTGGTGCTGTGGCGCCATGGTGCCGTGGTGCGGTGGTGCCGTGGTGGTCCTGTGGTGCGGTGGTGCGGTGGTGGTGCCGTGGTGGTGCCGTGGTGCCGTGGTGGTGCGGTGGTGGTGCAGTGGTGCCGTGGTGGTGTTGTGGTGCTGTGGTGCCGTGGCGCGGTGGCGGCGCTGCGGCTCCTAGCGGAGCACACGGAACACCGGGTCCCCCACGTGCATCACGCCCAGGCGCTCGATGGTGTAGTTCACCCGAAGAAGGGCGCCGTGCCCCACACGTGCTTCTCCGTGGGCTCGCACAGACGGTAGCTGCAAAGACAAAGACCCCCCCCCCCACGTGGTACAGCCTCCGCGGGAACTCTCGGCGCCTACGGCCGGTGACGGTGCTGGCGCGGGGAAAATAAACAAAAATCGTCTCCACGCATTTTGTGAACACTTCACGAAACGCGTGCCGGGCCGCCAATCCGGGGGTCTATGGAGTAGCGAGATGACGTCGCCGTTGCGACGATGTCGTTGCGACGACGTCGTTGCCATGACGTCATTGCGACGACGTCATTGCGACGTTGTTGTGATGTCATTGCGACGTTGTTGTAACGTCGTTGCGACGACGTTACGATGTCGTTGGCACGGCGCACGAGGCGGCAAGTGGACAGCACCACACCACACGCGCCCGGCCGCCTCTTGTCACCCTACCAACGGCAACGTTTACACATCGCGGCAGGCGCTCGTTTGAGGCCGAGCCGACCTAGGGGAAGACTGGCATGGCTCCTCGTCGTCGTCGTCATCGCGGGGACGTTTACAGCCGCAAAATAACTCCGCGAACGAGTGACGTCGATGGTGTTTTCTTTGAAGCTATCGACGCGACTTTACCGAAAGAACCAAAGAATGTGAATTTCTGCAGTCACGAAAGCTTTGAGTCGATATTTAAAACAACAGTTTTATAATCATGGGACCTCCTTTGCCAGTACCAAAATATGCGAATAGGGTTTTTCCCCTTTTTGCAAAAAAAAGGGGAAAACCCTATTAGTATATGTTGGTACTGGCAAAGGAGGTCCCATGATGTAGCTGCTCACCCCGAGCTCTCATTACTCTGGTAGTGCGTTGTCTTTGAACTGTGGGCCTTTTGGCATCATCTGGTCGAACACCGTATGAGACTAAAGAAAGCTGTCTCTGGTGTGGACCAATCAGTTTCAAAGACAACGCATAAATTATCAGAGTGTTGTTTTTTGTTTGCATTTGACTGCAAGTATTGTGGTTATTGTAAGCATGATTCCTTGCAAAAGGTGTCAGTTTTGTTGCGAGAAAAATGGGGAAAACCTATTAGTATAACAGTTTTTATAAGTTTTGAATAGCACGATACAATGTCACTCGAGGCAGGGGAGGCGGCTGAGCTGGTACCTGCGCAGAGTCTCAAGTGGCTCCTTGCCGTCCTTGACTCCTGTGTCCGGGTCAACAGTGGTGAGCACACACCTGCCGAAGATAAACACTCACCACAGCTCCTCACTCACTCACCACCAGCTCCTCACTCACTCTCATCACCACCTCCTACTCACTCACCACCACTAGCTCCTCACTCACTCTCACCACCAGCTCCGACTCACTCACACTCACCACCAGCTCCTCACTCACACTCACCACTAGCTCCTCACCCACCCACTCACACTCACTCACTCACACTCACCACCACCACCTCCTCACTCACTCACTCACCACCACCACCTCACTCACACTCACCACCAGCTCACTCACTCACACTCACCACCAGCTCCTCACTCACTCACTCACCACCACCACCTCACTCACACTCACCACCAGCTCCTCACTCACTCACACTCACCACCAGCTCCTCACTCACTCACACTCACCACCAGCTCCTCACTCACTCACACTCACCACCAGCTCCTACTCACTCACACTCAACACCTCCACCTCACTCACTTACACTCACCACCAGCTCCTACTCACTCACCACCACCACCTCACTCACACTCACCACCACCTACTCACTCACCACCACCACCTCCTCACTCACACTCACCACCAGCTCCTCACTCACTCACTCGCCACCACCACCTCACTCACACTCACCACCAGCTCACTCACTCACACTCACCACCAGCTCCTCACTCACTCACTCACCACCACCACCTCACTCACACTCACCACCAGCTCCTCACTCACTCACACTCACCACCAGCTCCTCACTCACTCACACTCACCACCAGCTCCTCACTCACTCACACTCACCACCAGCTCCTACTCACTCACACTCAACACCTCCGTCTCACTCACTCACACTCACCACCAGCTCCTCACTCACTCACCCACCCACACTCACCACCACCTCCTCACTCACACTCACCACCAGCTCCTCACTCACTCACTCACCACCACCACCTCACTCACTCACTCACCACCAGCTCCTCACTCACTCACACTCACCACCACCTCACTCACTCACACTCACCACCACCTCACTCACTAACCACCACCACCACCTCACTCACACTCACCACCAGCTCCTCACTCACTCACACTCACCACCACCTCCTACTCACTCACTCACACTCACCACCAGCTCCTCACTCACTCACACTCACCACCACCAGCTCCTCACTCACTCACACTCACCACCACCACCACCTCACTCACTCACACTCACCACCAGCTCCTCACTCACTCACTCACACTCACCACCACCTCCTACTCACTCACACTCACCACCAGCTCCTCACTCACTCACACTCACCACCACCTCCTACTCACTCACTCACACTCACCACCAGCTCCTCACTCACTCACACTCACCACCACCTCCTACTCACTCACTCACACTCACCACCAGCTCCTCACTCACTCACACTCACCACCACCTCCTACTCACTCACTCACACTCACCACCAGCTCCTCACTCACTCACACTCACCACCACCTCCTCCTCACTCACTCACACTCACCACCAGCTCCTCACTCACTCACACTCACCACCACCTCCTACTCACTCACTCACACTCACCACCAGCTCCTCACTCACTCACACTCACCACCAGCTCCTCACTCACTCACACTCACCACTTCACTCACTCACTCACACACACCACCAGCTCACTCACTCACACTCACCACCACCACCTCACTCACACTCACCACCAGCTCCTCACTCACTCACACTCACCACCACCTCACTCACTCACCACCACCTCACTCACTCACACTCACCACCAGCTCCTCACTCACTCACACTCACCACCACCACCTCACTCACTCACCACCACCACACCTCACTCACTCACACTCACCACCAGCTCCTCACTCACTCACACTCACCACCACCTCACTCACTCACCACCACCTCACTCACTCACACTCACCACCAGCTCCTCACTCACTCACTCACACTCACCACCACCTCCTACTCACTCACACTCACCACCACCTCCTACTCACTCACTCACACTCACCACCAGCTCCTCACTCACTCACACTCACCACCACCTCCTCACTCACTCACCACCACCACCTCACTCACTCACCACCACCTCCTACTCACTCACCACCACCACCTCCTCACACTCACCACCACCTCACTCACTCACCCACACTCACCACCACCACCTCACTCACTCGCAGGAGTGTACCATGGGGTGGTGACAGGAGTGTATCGTGGGGGGGTGACAGGGAGTGTACCGTNGGGGGGTGACAGGAGTGTACCGTGGGGGGGGCAGGGAGTGTATCGTGGGGTGGTGACAGGGAGTGTATCGTGGGGTGGTGACAAGGAGTGTATCGTGGGGTGGTGACAGGAGTGTATCGTGGGGTGGTGGCAGGGAGTGTACCGTGGGGTGGTGCAGGGAGTGTACCGTGGGGTGGTGGCAGGGAGTGTACCGTGGGGTGGTGACAGGGAGTGTATCGTGGGGTGGTGACAGGGAGTGTACCGTGGGGTGGTGACAGGGAGTGTATCGTGGGGTGGTGACAGGGAGTGTACCGTGGGGTGGTGACAGGGAGTGTATCGTGGGGTGGTGACAGGAGTGTACCGTGGGGTCAAGGCAGGGAGTGTACCGTGGGGTGGTGACAGGGAGTGTACCGTGGGGTCAAGGCAGGGAGTGTACCGTGGGGTGGCAGGAGTGTACCGTGGGGTCGTGACAGGAGTGTACCTGGGGTGGTGACAGGGAGTGTATCGTGGGGTGGTGGCAGGGAGTGTACCGTGGGGTGGTGACAGGGAGTGTACCGTGGGGTGGTGGCAGGGAGTGTACCGTGGGGTCAAGGCAGGAGTGTACCGTGGGGTCGTGACAGGAGTGTACCGGGGTGGTGGCAGGAGTGTACCTGGGGTGGTGACAGGGAGTGTACCGTGGGGTCAAGGCAGGGAGTGTACCGTACCGGTCGCATCGCTTCAGCTTCCTCAGCCGCACCGTGCCGATCTCCAGCCGCTCCCACGAGTCCTGCACACACGACGACACCGCGACACGTCAACACAACGTCAACACAACGTCAACACAACGACGACACCGCGACACGACAACACAATGACACGTCAACACGACACGTCAACACAACAACACGATGACACTACGACATGACAACACGTTGACACGACAACACAACATCAACACGACACTACGTCAACACGACAACACGTTGACATGACCACACGACGCGTCAACAAGATAACATGACGACACGTCAACACGTCAACACGACAACACGTTGACATGACCACACGACGCGTCAACACAACGTCGACACGACAACACGACGACACGTCGACACTACGACACCACAAGAAAACGTCGACACTACGACACTACGTCAACAACACCACAACAAAACGTCGACACTACGTCAACAACACCACAACAAAACGTCGACACTACGTCAACAACACCACAACAAAACGTCGACACTACGTCAACAACACACAACAAAACGTCGACACTACGTCAACAACACCACAACAAAACGTCGACACTACGTCAACAACACCACAACAAAACGTCAACACTACGTCAACAACACCACAACAAAACGTCAACACTACGACACGTTGACATGACGACACGACACGTCAACACAACGTCGACACGTCGATACTACGACACGTTGACATGACAACACTACGACACGTTCACACTACGACATGACGATACTACGACACTACGACACTACGACATTCACGTTCTGCTCGTGTGGGCGTAACGTTGAACTTCTGGAGGGGGGGTGGTGGNGGGGGGGTTACGTGCAGGGCGCGACGAAGGTCACCTCGTCGAACGCCGCACAATCGCTCACGACGATGTTGGGCCGGAAGTTGCGAAGGGAGACATTTTTTTCTCCAGCTTGGCGTGGAGGTCTTCCATCGACGCCTCGGTCATCAGCATGTAGGGGCTGTAGTCTGAGTAGGCCACCTGGGGGGGGGGCGGGGAGTGAGAAGGCGGGGGAGTGGGTGAGTGTGTGGGTGAGTGACTATTTGAGTGGGTGAGTGACTGTGTGAGTGTGTGGGTGACTGTGTGAGTGTGTGGGTGAGTGTGTGGGTGAGTGACTGTGTGAGTGGGTGAATGACTGTGTGAGTGGGTGAGTGACTGTGAGTGGGTGAGTGGCTGTGTGAGTGGGTGAGTGACTGTGTGAGTGAGTGACTGTGAGTGGGTGAGTGACTATGTGAGTAGGTGAGTGACTGTGTGAGTGGCTGGGTGAGTGACTGTGTGTGAGTGGGTGAGTGACTATGTGAGTGGGTGAGTGACTAAGTGAGTGGGTGAGTGAGTGAGTGGGTGAGTGAGTGAGTGGGTGAGTGACTGTGTGAGTGGGTGAGTGACTATGTGAGTGGGTGAGTGACTATGTGAGTGTGTGGGTGACTGCGTGAGTGGGTGAGTGACTGTTTGAGTGTCTGGGTGACTGTGTGAGTGGGTGAGTGATTGTGCGAGTAGGTGAGTGACTGTGAGTGTGTGGGTGACTGTGTGAGTGGGCGAGTGATTGTGTGAGTAGGTGAGTGACTATGTGAGTAGGTGAGTGACTGTGTGAGTGGGTGAGTGACTGTGTGAGTGGCTGTGTGAGTGGTGAGTGACTGTGAGTGGGTGAGTGACTGTATAAGTGACTGTGAGTGGGTGGTGACTGTGAGTCTATGTGTGTACGTTGAACATCTTTAGCACCGTACGTACCCAAACACGCTAATCGGAGATGGGCGAGTGTAGCTACGTCTGCGAAAGAAAACGCAGTTGTCACACGTACACATTCACTCAAACACACAAAGCTAACCGGTCCGTATTAATTTACAGCCCCGCATGCCGCGGCTCGTTCCGATTTCCATTGCCTTTTGCGCAACATTTTTAATTCTTCTTACTTGGTACGAGACTCTACCTTGTTGTTGATGTCGTTTGCCGTCCATCATGAAAAAATTAACCTATAAATCCTTTATATGCGTGGCGGCTAGAGTCCTCTCGTCCTCTGGCTTGAGATGGCTTGCACCTATGGGTCAGATGATTGCCTGCCACCATTAAGCAATTGGTAATTAAATATAATTTATTTTTCCTAAAAAGTGTAAAATTTTGGAAAAAAATTTTCACGAAAATAAATTGTCACGCACAACGAGTCTGTGTGCAAAATGTCAACTCGATTGGATCACGGGAAGTGTAAAAAACGACCGAAAGATTTGCACGGTCGTAAGCGCGCAAGCAAGTGAACTTAATATAACGGATTTAAAAAGGAAAACTAGCGGCCTAACGGTCAACTGACAACCGACGCCGAGCAAACCCCAGGAGGGGGAGGGACCTTGTCGGCGGGGGTGTGGGCGATGAGGGGATGCACGGCGCGGACATCCGGAGCAGCTGCCGGGGCTCCATGCCGTCCTCAAAGTGGACGAGGCGGAGGGGACGGCGCTCGCCAGGAACGCCGTGAACCAGGCCGCAGCCTCGTCGCCACAGTCACGGCCAGGCACGTCCATGCCAAACACCCTGCACGCCACGACACGTCACGCCAAGTCACGTGACGTTACGTTACGCCAAGTCACGTGACGTCACGTCACGCCAAGTCACGTGACGTCACGTCACGCCATGTGACGACACGCCACGTCACGTCACGGACATGTCACACGTCACGTCAGGACATGTCACGTCACGTCACATCACTACACGTCACGTCAAGTCACGTGACGACACGACACGCTACGGACATGTCACGTCACGCCTAGACACATCAAGCCACGATACGACACGTGACGACATACCACGTCACGTCACGTCAAGTCACGTGACGACACGCCACGTCACGTCACGTCGCGTCACGCCACATCGCGCCGNCCCCCAGCGGTTGATCCTCCCACAGAGCCCCCCGGAGAGCGAGCGCGGGACCTGCATGTGCGGACGGGGTTGTGGGCGGCAGCGAGATGGGCACGGCCAGGGCGGCGGCGACGCCGGGCGCGGTGAAGCGCAGGAGGCCGGCGGCGGCGGAGTCCCACGAGACCTCGACCAGCACGAGGCGCGGCTCCTGGCGAGCCGTCACCTGGGCGCCGCTCTCCTCCGTCACCACGAGCCAGTGCCTGGGTGGCACGGACCGACGCGGGGAGAGCGGGGACGGGACATGGGAGGGAGAGAGAGGCGGGAGGGGAGAGGGAGGGGAGAGAGAGGCGGGAGGGGAGAGGGGAGGGAGAGAGAGGCGGGAGGGAGAGGGAGGGGAGAGAGACAGGAGAGGAGGAGGAGGGAGAGAGACGTGTTTATCAAGCAGAGCTTCTCGCCTTACCTCTGTGTCGACTCCGGACTCGAGCTGTCGAGGTTTCTTTTATTGCACGTGATGTAGCTTCGGACCACGTCGTCATGAGATAATGCCGACGTGGAGATCGAATGACCGAGCAGACAGTGACGACGTGAAGACAGCGACGATGTGAAGACAGCAAAATGGGGAATTTTGCAACCAAGGACCTCTGGGGAATTTCCCAACCAAGATCCTCCAGACTTGCTGGCACCTTGTTTCGCATTCAGCCTCGCTGACACCCTGTCTTCACATCGAGACTTGCTGACAGTCTTTACATCACCCTCCCCCCCTCTTAAAAAATTAGCCGTCTCGGCTAATAACCATTTTTAGTGGAACCGTGCGTTACAGTGAGGAACTTTGTAATCTGACGTGTGACGATCGCGAGTTCCACAGGCTATTTTAAGGGGTGATTAGTGTGACTCCACTCACCCAGTAACAACAACAATAACCCATTTAACAACAAACCATCTGCACGCAGCTCAAGGGAGGGGGTCTTGAATGTCCCTGGGTTTGTTTTGGGCCTACTAGCGCATCCTTGCGCACTTTGGGCGGGTTCTCAATGCCGGTCCCTTGTCTTTTCTGGAATCTTGTGCCGTCCCGGGCGTTAAGGTTTCGCCCAACCGCCTTGGGGGGGGGGGTGGGCCCATGGCCAATCCCTGGCCTCCCTTGACGAATTCGAGCGGGCTCCCGAGTCAGGTCCCTTGCATGTGACGGATTCTTGGGACACCCCGGGCTTGAGAGGCGTGGAAACTGTGGGCGTCACAACAACTTTCCTGCGGCGTGCAGTTTCCGTAGCCGAGCGCCCCGGCACGTCGGACACACCAGACATCGGCCGTACAGGACATGGGGATGAGCTGTCTGGGTGTGGATGTTTGAGACGTGACGGGTGGATAAACCAGCGGCGACGCCCTGTCTGTTTTAGTACACACTGCGGCCGTTTCACCTCTATGACCTCCACTGGAGCTTGCCATGGGCGGTGCAACTTAGGGGACGTACCCGGCGGTACCTGTCGGCAATGCAACCTTCCCTTTGTCCCCGACCGCCCATGGAAGCACGCGTTCCCGTCGCCCTGTGTTCTTTTCATTAGCGGCTTGCGCTCTGGCGGTATTTTCTCTGGCTGCCTCGTGTTCCTCTGACACACGACTCAGCGTAACGTGCAGTGGCCCGGAAATTGATGTTTTCTTCTTCTTCCCTGAGGCCGTACCCAATTGAGTTTCTATGGTTGGCTCATTTTCCCAGCCATACATAATAAAAAACGGGGAAAATCCCGTAGAGGCGTGTGGGGCCATTCGATATGCTGCGAGAACTCCCGGAACATCCAAGTCCCAATCTGTTTGTGCCTCATTTACCACTTGGCAGAGCATATATGTTATAGTTCTGTGCAAGCGTTCCATCATCCCATCCGTTTGAGGATGGTATGGTGATGTTTTAATCTTTTTCCTACCAAAGTGCCTCACACACTTCGCGCAGCAGTTTGGATGAAAAATGTCATCCCTGGTCAGTGAGAAGCTGATCAGGGGCACGCTTGTCCAAAACGTAGCCATGGAGGAATGCCTCTGCGATGGATGTGGCTGTTTGGTCAAGCAGCGGCCAAGCCGTAGGCCAATCGCCAATAGAAACTTGCTTTCCTTTTGTGTACACGGAAATGGTCCCAGGATGTCTAGTGCCACCATTTCATTTATTCGGGACACGGAGATGGATTGTGACGGGGGCTGAGATTTTTTCATTGGGGGCTTTCGGTGCGCACAGTCCATGCAACCCGCCACAATATGGTGGACATCATTTGATATCCCTGGCCAATAAAATCCCGTTGTAAGGTTAGGAATATTTTCTGGCGGTTGAGGTGCAACAGCTTAATTTCGTATTCCGCTTGAGTTAGTTTTCCCGGCAGGGAAGTGGGGACCACTAGGCACTGATGCTGTGAGACCTCGTCCCATCTCATCAACAACCCTTCTTGGAGCACAACTCGCGAGACTCCCTTAGAGGTGGGGTTGTGGCGATTTGCTTCAGCGTGGCGTCGCAAAGTTAACAGAGAGCTGTCTTCCATTTGGAGTTGCCCTCATTCCAGCAGCGCGAGCCCCAAAGTGTTATCCGTGGGTGGAACCACCCAGCTGGTTCTGTCTCACCAGCACAGTGTCCCGCACCAACGCACATGCACACCGTTCTCCGGAGGCAACCGAGATAATGCATATAGGTACGGGCCTATACTGTTGGGTGAAGTGGACCATGGCCAAAAGTTATTGGTGGGTGACACAATAGCGCTGTTCCGCTGGTGTGAGGACCTGACTTCCGTAAGCAATAACCTTCTCAACCACGCCTTTAACTTGAGAGAGAACAACCCTATGCCTACGTTACTGGCATCCGTGTCCAAAATAAACGGCAGGGAGAAATCTGGATAATCGAGGGGCGCATTAGCAAGGCGACTTTGCAGCTTAATAAATGCAGCCTCCTCCTCCTCCCCCCATTGAAACCTATGGTTTTGGCCATCAGGGCGTGTAAGGGTTTTGCAACTGTCGCGAACTGTGGAACAAACCGGCGGTAGTAGGAGGCAAATCCAACGAAACTGCGCACCTCCCCGACCGTATTGGGGTTGGTCAGTCGCGTACACATGCCGTTTTGTCTGGATCTGTAGCTATGCCAGAAGCGCTAACAATGTGGCCCAAATAACATACCGAGGTTTGTAAGAGATTACATTTTGCAGGTTAAAATTTTAGATTAGCCAAACGAGAATACCACTCGCAACCGTTGCAAGTGCTCCTCGAACGTGCGATCGAATACAATCACATCGTCCAAATAAACGAGGCACAAATCCCATTGCAGTCCTGCTAGGACTAACTCCATGAGCCTCTGAAATGTGGCCAGTGCCGAATGTAATCCATGGGAAGACAATTGAAATGGTACAGCCTTTGAGGTGTTCTAAATACAGTTTTTGGTTTTGATGATTCGTCCAAGGGCAGCTGCCAGAACCCCGAAAGAAAATCCAGTGTGGAAAAAAAACGGGCGCCCGATAATGCGTCAAGGGAGTTGTCCATCCGCGGAAGCGGATACGAATTTTTCACCGAGACTTTGTTAAATTTTCGGAAATCTACGCAAAATTTCAGATTTCCGTCCTGCTTTTAACCAATACCACCGGTGCTCCCCAGGGGCTTGTTGATGGTGAGATTATATCCGCCACCAACATTTCCTCTACTGCCAGCTGTCTATTTTCCTTTTCGGCAGGACTCAGCCGATGAGTTCTGTTGACTAGGAGCAGCATCACCAGTATCAATGTGATGCTGTAGCAGCGAGGTACGACCAATGTCGAATTTGCTCTTGTTAAAAATGTCAGAAAATTGTTCTAGCAATGACCGCAAATCATTGTGTTGTGCCTCGGATAGATTTTGGTTTTCCCCGCACAATTCTTTTCTCATTTACCTCGGCCCTTTCATCCACTGTGCCTATGATGTCCCCCCCTGCGGACTAAGCAGCCTCGAAACCTGTAGCCGTCGCGCGAGCCAGAACCGTACCCGCCGGGACCACCACCAGTCTCCCACATTTCGTAAAAGCGTCTGCGCACCCACCAGCGTAAGCCCCGGGTCGCTGTGTTTAAGGAGTGAGAAGCACTCCCGCCTCAGGGTCAGTCAATTTAAGGCGGTTGCAGTATCGTAGAGGACTAACATTTGCGTGCTTGGCAGAATCTCTATTGATTCCTTTATCAAGGCCACAATGGAACCGTTCGCAACCTAACTTTTAGCCGGGGAGTTCATAAAAATAATTGCTGTCCTGATGGCATTTCGATACATCCTAAATCTGTCAGAATTTTTAGGGGCATTTTACTCAGAAAATCAGTACCCAAGAGACACGGTACTGCCAGTGCTTTGGAAATCAATACAGGTCCCGAAATTTCCAATTCCCAAACTTTACACGAGCTTCTATCTGGCCCAAGATTCCCATGCTCCCTCTGTTAGCCGCAATACGCCCATTTCTTACTGGCGTAACGCAACGGCTCCCTGATGAAAACGTGTAAAAATACTCGTGATATGATAGTGGCCGATGCCCCCATGTCTATTAACACGCGTAGTTCCATCCCCTCGATGTAGCCAGCCTGCTGCCGATGTGCCGGCCGACGCCGCCACAACCCGGTGAGCCAACTTCCTCCGTTGGGTGCTCGAATGTGGCCAGCCGCCTAGAGTGGGAACTTGCTGTACCTCGTCGATGGTTAAGGGATGTGGATGTAAATGACGTTCAAACTCTGTGACGAAGATGCGTGATGTGGTTCGGGCGGGTGTCGGTGTGTCACGACTTGCCTGCTGGGGCTGTGGAGCGGACGTCGGCGGAAGGTTGGATGTAGATGACGTCGCTCCAGCATCCTCGGGCGATGAGTCCAGGCTGACCACATCTGAAGCAGGTGACGGCAGGTCTCTGCTGCGGGGGGGGGGGGGTCACCTCCCCCCTAGGCCTCCAACCTCAAGGTAGAGGCGAGGTCTGCCCTGTCGCTGAACCCAGCCTTGTACTGCCACAGTCCCTTTCCTCTCCAGCTCCGGATCCTGCTGCACCGTCGTGTGATTGATCCTTGCCGATCGGCAGTCAAGGCACAGCTCAACTGGGGCTCACGTGCCCAGGCTACTACCCGAGGCCGCCGGTTCATGCTGTCATGAGCTTGCAGGACCTGGCCACCCATAGGGACGTCTGCGCTTCTTCACCAACGACAGGCAGCACGATCCCCGTCTCCTGCGCCAACACCAGCATTTTTTCCATCGTTAGCGAGTCCAGTGCGGCCTGTTCCATACGTGGATAGGCCGCCTGCCCAAGCGCCATCAAAGCGCTGCGGTAGCGAGGGGCGTTTCAGCCTCCCCGCCTCCGTTACTAGGAACTTCTGCCGCGTGTTGGATGGTGGCTCAAAGACGGCCGCCATCTCCTGTAGGCCCGTTGAAGTGTGGCCCTCGACTTGACTGGAACGGCTCGGAATGCCGCAAGAGCGTCGTCGTCGAGGACCATTGGCAGGACCGCAGAGCCTCCTCTTCTGTCAACTCTACTGACTGATAGACCGCCCCAAAACGGCGAGTAAAAGCGCCCAGTCCCGCCGGCAGCGACAAATTCTTTGAAGGGGGGCAGCCGTCGCGGCTGATCTGACGCTCTTTCTTGCGTCCTTGGAGCCGGCTCGTCGCTCCCCGGGACGCTGTTGCCATGGCGACGGTTCCACGTCGCGTCGACTGCGGGAGCAATGGCGGCCGGTTGCCGCGTCGCATCAATCGCGAAAACTGTCCGCCGTTTCCCGTGTCGCGGCCGAAATGTCAGCCGTTTGCTGCGTTGCGGCCAAAATAGCGGCCGTTTCCTGCGATCGTCGCCCACATGGGTCGCAGCAGCATGTGGGCGACGGGTACGGGTAAGGAATCAAAACCCGTTTGCGACCTCTGGGCTGCGGCTACCGGTCGTCCGACTCCGTCTTCTCCTGCCATTGCTGATCGTTCCAGGGTTTCTTTGACCGGATCTTGTTCCGGGGTTGCTTGGAGGGGGGCTTCTTCATCTTCTCTCCTTTCATCCGAATTGCTTCCAGTGGGTTTTTTTCTGCTGTTTTTTTACATTTTATTCTTTCCACTCCTGACACCAGTTGTAACCACTCCGGACTCGAGCTGTAGAGGTTTCTATTATTGCACGTAATGTAGCTTAGGACCATGTCGTCATGAGATAATGCTGACGTGGAGATAATATGACTGAGCAAACAGTGACCACGTGAAGACAGTGATGACGTGAAGACAGCGACGACGGCCCAAGTCCCTCTCGACAGCCCCGAACATCTCTTCTTGCCCTGCTTTTATCCTCGTGGATTCTCTGGGGAATTTCCCCAAGCTGTCTATTTTGGACACTCTGGGAATTTCCCAAACAAGATCCTCCAGACTTGCTGGCGCCTTGTCTTTGCATTCAGCTCACTGACACCCTGTCTTCACATCGAGACTTGCTGACACAGTCTTTACACCTCTACAACTTTATTTTCTTCACTTTTCTTCGATTTATTTTGACCAACAGTAAGTGTCTTGCTTTATACATTTGTGATCAGTTGTTTGTTTATTTAGACTAGTTATTTTACTTGCTTTGTTCTTTTCTATTGTTTTCACTTCAGGGCGTCGCTGTGCTCTCTACAGTGTATTGGTGCCTTTGTTCTCCGCACATCCCCCAATTTGATAGTTGATTTCATAATTAAGCTTTTCTTTAGATTTTGAGTTCCTTTGTTCCTCAAACTATTTTTGAGTGTTTTTTTGTGATTCATTTTTGTCCCTTGTCTGGTGTGGTTCCACGTGAACACATCCGTGTTAACACTGTACCACTCGAGTTGGTGTGAGTACAGTGCATCCCCTTTTGACCCCCTTGTTTTGTGCTGTTAGTGTGCTTCTTTTTTCGACATTTTTCTTTTTTCTTCTCTTGTAAAATACTGAGGACTAAACATGTATTAATTCTAGATTTGAAGCTTTCGTGACTGCAAGGATTCATACTCTTAGTTTTTTGGTAAAGTCACGTAGGTGACTTTACCGAAAGAACTAAGAGTATACTATAACATGTTTCACTTTTTCTCCAAGAGAGCTCTGCGTGAATAGCAGTGAATAGCAGTAATAGTATTACGCTGGTTAATAACACAGAATAGACCATCTTCATATCATTATTAGAAAAAATTTTTATCCTAGCTACTGAAAAAATAGGCTAGCTTTAATAGCATGTGTGTAACATATCCACAAACGGGGAAAATGTCCACCCGACCCGTAACAACGTATGCAAAACTACCGCGCCTATGCAAGGATAGTCTCTGGGGCCTGCAAGGCGCCTGCAGCAGCAGCAGCTGGCGCCTCCAGCAAGGCTGAATCCGCTGCTCGGCTTCCACCGATGTCCCGATCGAAGTCTACGTGGAAGCGATGGGCACCATCGTGCCCGAAGGCTCAATAAAGTACGCCTCCAAAATGAGCGGAAAGGTGATTTTCTTCATGGAGTCTGAAAAGATGGCGCTTGCCATCTTTTCACACTCCATTAAGGGAGGGAGGGAGGGAGGGAGGGACAGAGGGAGAGGGGTGAGAGAAAATGAGAGGGGAAGGAGTGTCGTGACCTCGCCGTGACCTCTCCGTGACCTCGTCTGTGTTGTGGCTACGAGTGACTCATTGAGGGCGCTGGCTGTGGACGTGTGGGACCAGCACAACGGCACCGGGCCAGCCCACGAGTGTTTCGTCTGGACAAAGTCATCTGAAGAATGGAGTGATTAAGTTTAACGAGGTGATGAGGCGGAGTTACTGCCAGCCGATGGAAACGGTGATCGACATCCTGCACGAGTATCCAGATGAGGTGGAGCACTTCTTCCGGCCGTCGTGCGTGTCGCTTTACGCTGCTCTGGATGCTGCAATGACGAGAACCACGAATGTCTCCCCACAGAGACCGCCAACATCACTCTACGGGATTATAAATTCAAACTACGCCACAATGCAGGTTATGGAGAAATGTCTTTTCAGCAGCGCACCAAATGTGAGCGGAGATCACGAGAACGACAAAAATCTCCCGGCTTGTGCAAACCATGCGCGGAAAGGCCAGACCCTGACACCTGCAGGTGCTTGTGTATCCTGTCAGTGGCACGTTGCAAACATCGGGGCCAGAGCTGAACGAGCACAGCTGCAGGTGTGAAAGACCAAGAGATGAAAATACCATCCCATCCGCCAACGCCGATGGAAAGAAATCGCCCCGGCAAGATGTACTTGCTCAGAGACGTACTTGCTCAGAGAGTACTTGCTCAGGATTTGTCTTGGTGTATTATCTGACATCTGCTGAGCTGACTGAAGTGGCACCAATATTCTCACAGTCGGAGCTATGGAATATTTTAGAGGGAGTGCATGGCTCAGAAGAGTGACTGCAGCTCTGTCAAGGTGAAAAATGTGGAGGCAATTATAGCCTCCCTACTCAATATTGAGCAGGACTTCAAGAGACACGGAAAGTCGTAATTTGGAAAGGGATCAGGTACTTCCTGAGCCAAATCACTACGTGGAAAAAAACACACCTGGCAACAACTCCACTGACATATAATGCTGCAGATAGCCACAATTAATATTAATGGGTGTAGAGGTGCGGTCAAGAGACACTTTGTGCTGTCGCTCGCAAAAAACACAAAGCCTCGGTGCTCTTTGTGCAGGAGACGCATCTTACAACCAGCGAAGAAAATGAATGAGAAACAGAATGGAAAGGAGATTTGTTTTCAGTCACCTTACTCATTATTCTTCAGGAGTGGCAACGTTATTTGCACCGGGGTTTACACCCACCGTAGTTAACCAAGTGGAGGTAGTACCGGGAAGAGCCCTCAACGTAACAATTAAACTTAATGACACTTCTGTCCACCTCATAAATATCTATACACCAATCAATGATGCGGAATGTTTCCAATGCGTTACAGAACTATCTCAAAAACATCCCAAATGACGAGTGTCTGCTTTTGGGGATTTCAACTGTAGGCTGAATGTCCTCGACTGCACTGGCACCGAGCAGCGCAAAAGCAGTGTCCTGAACACCGTGCGGCAGGTGCTCCACACGTACAGTCTCGTAGACGTGTGGCGGATGCAACATCCAAAGCAGCAAGATTTCACCTTTAGAAGAACCCGAGCTGACAGACATTGTCGCAGTGAAGGATTGACCGTTTTTACATCTCAAAAGACCTTGAAAATAGTGCAGGATCACGTGGTAAAGGGGATCTAGGTGGGAGTCCGGAAGGGCTCCGGGTCAGTTGTTGGAGTGAAGAAGCTGAACCATGTTGGGTGGCCTGAGGGGATCCGCGCCATCAGCCACGTGGCTGGAGGAGCTTCGGCACGCCATCGGCCAGCGGTGTGCGGAGTGGGGAGCGGAAGGACTGACGAGGGAGCGCGTGCGGGCGCGCATGAGGAGACGCTGGTCCGCTGTCAGGGCCAGCGGGTTGCGATCAAGAAGCTAAATAAAGCGCAACAGAGCCAGCAGTGTGTGATGAAGTCTTTTATTACACTACTTAAAATTAAAATACGAGGAGTCCCAAGGGGATCAGCATACTGGCATTTCAATAATGCCCTTTTTCAAGATACCACCTTCACTGATCTTTTTGGGGTCTTCTGGATGGAGTGGCAGGGAAAGAAAGATTCGTTTAATATCCTAACACAATAGTGGGACATAGGGAAAGTACATATAAAAAAACTGCGTCAGTTGTATGCCTGGAGAAAAAAAAATATTGACCAAAACATTTGTGAGCTAGAGAACAGGGACCATAATTTAGAGTGAAGGCGGAAGGTTAGGGACAATCCAGGCCTACTTGAGCAATATGTGGAAACCCTAGAGTATCTAAAAGGGTTGAAGAAAGAAAAGGCAAAAGGGGCATTTATTCGCTCTTGTTTTAAAGATACCCTTGATATGGACTCAATTGCTCGACATTTTCTTCTCATTAGGAAGCAAAATTGTAGACGCAAAGCTATGGAGAATGTATTTGATGACAAGGGGTCCTTGTTTCA
The DNA here is from genome assembly GCA_018977245.1 of Lethenteron camtschaticum. Classification (NCBI taxonomy): domain Eukaryota; kingdom Metazoa; phylum Chordata; class Hyperoartia; order Petromyzontiformes; family Petromyzontidae; genus Lethenteron; species Lethenteron camtschaticum. Next base: position 2,323,968 of record MU249629.1, read on the forward strand.
AACAATAATCAAATAGCTACAACTGTAGCACAGTATTATATAAATCTCTTTTCTCCAGAGCATATATCCAGTGGCCCAGAATGAAATCTGGAAGGACCTGCCTACTTTGGGTGAAGAAGACAGGGAACTTATAGAAGAAGAGGTCAAACAAAGTGACAGACATGGCAGTGAGTGCCCTGGCCAGGAACAAATCCCAGGGATTCATGGGCTGACGGGGAGTTTTATCACCATTTTTGGCACTCCATACGCAAGGATTACAAAGCTGTTCTAGATGAAGCAGTGGAGACCAACGTGATGCCTCAGTCCTAGAGGAGAGCCGTGCTCACACAAAAAAAGGGTGACCTCAGGTACCTCAAAAATTAGCGTCCAGTCTGTGCTGAGCAAGACTATAAGATTCTCACGAAAGCTGCGTCTGCAAGGCTTAAGGGGTGCTGGCTCAGGTTAATGCCAATGACCAGGCATACACCGTTCCAGGAAGGACCATCCATGATGGGATTTTCCGAGTCAGAGATTTGATCAGTCTGTCGGAGCATTTGAACTTTCCGCTTGCCTTTCTCTCCCTTGATCAAGAGAAAGCCTTTGACAGGGTTGATCACCAGTATCTTCTTNGCACTATAAAAGCTTTTGGTTTTGGGATTCGCTTCATAGAATTAATTAGGTTGCTGTACAACATGGCTCATTGTCTAGTTAAAGTTAATGGTGGACTAATTGCTATTATAGATTTCAAAAGAGGTATCAGGCAGGACTGTCAGGACAGCTCTACACCCTCGTCGTGGAGACTTTTCTGCATCTACTTCGACGCCGACTCACCGGACTGACTCTAAAGGGCCCAGTATGAGAGTGACCCTCACAGCGTATGCCGATGACATTCTCCTTTTTTTATTGAGTTTTGACGACATGGAACGGCTGGACGAGTGCCAAGAGGTTCACTCCCGTGCGTCCTCCTCCAGGATGAACTGGGAGAAGTGCAGTGGGCTGCTTGTTGGGAGTGGGACGAAGCCCGGTTCCTTCAGTTGGCCAAGACAATAACGTGGAGCAAAGAGCGTCTTCACAATCTCGGTGTGCTCCTGGGACACGGAGAAAAACCACTGCAGGAAAATTGGGATTTCTTGCAAGAGAAGGTGAGGAAACGACCGGAACCTTGGGGCGCCTGTGCAAGTCTCTCACATTTAGAGGAAAAACCCTGGTGGTAAACCAGTTAATTGCATCCACCTTGTGGCACCGCTTCTTTTCCCTCACTCCACCCGCATACCTGATAGCGAAACTTCAGAGAATGATAGCTGCCTTCTTCTGGTTGCAGAGAAAGCACCGTGTGGCTGCTGGCATCTTGGCCTTGCCACTGCGGGAAGGCGGGCAAGGTCTGGTGTGTGTACGGAGTCAGCTCTCAACATTTCGTCTACAAGCCGTACAGAGGTTTCTCTACACGGCCCCATCACCCATGTAGTGTTCCACAGCATCTTTTATTCTAAATAACCTCAGGGGCCTTCAGTGCAGCAAGCAGCCCTTCTTTATGGACATTACGGGTATTCCACTCACGCGCATTCCCCACTTCTACAGGAGTATCCGGCATACCTGGAGTTTCATTGTCACTGTGAATAAACCTCGGTCAGCATCAGAATTAGCTCACAAGCCGCTGTTACGGAACCCCAACATGGCACTACCCTCTCTCGTGGGCCCTGCCGTGGAGAAACGCATGGTAGACGCACGTGTCACGAGGGTGGGCGATTTGGTGAGACCAGGCACAGAGGGGCAGTGGCTTCTCCCTAACGAGATAGCTGCAATGGCCGGAAGCATTCAGTGAGACTTGCTGCAAAACTCGTGAATTATGTGCGAAGGTCTTTCTCAACAGCAGTGGGGAGCGCATCTGCTGTGAGTACTGGTGACGAGTCAGCTAGCAGTGGCCCAGTGCCACCAAAACTGAATGTCGCCCCAGCAAGGAAGCACACTCAAATCTCTTCTTCACAGCAGCACTGGGGCACACCTCAGGGAATGACCAGGAGGGGTGCTTCTCAGATGTAGACCGGAAGAAGCTGTACGCCCAAATGGTCGATTTCCACCACCGACAAATAATAACATCACGCAAAGGCTACGCTTGGAGGGAGACGATGCCTTGCAGTGATCACGTGAGGCCTCATTGGGAGCTGTTTTACTCCAATCCATCGTACAAGCGCCACGGTGGTCCGAGCTGGAGCATTGCCCATGGGACTGTGACCACGTACACATTTCTGCAAGGGGTTTCTTCCCTGTGGATTATACAGCCACTGTCGCATCTTCAAAGCCCTGGTTTCTGCCTGGCTGGAATTTCGGTACGTTCAGTTGACAAGGGGGGGGGGGTGTCGCATCTTTCATGACAAGTTGTACTACCGAGGGTGCTTTGTGTAATGTGACAAATGCAGGGGATCTGGTGATGGGTTTTTGAGGGCGGATTTTCTTGTTGGTGTCTAGGAACACAGTAGCACACAATTGCATTTATGTTACACGGGAAAACCGTGTATTATCTTTGATTTAAAAAAGGGGCATAAAAGCAAAAAACAACATGATGAACGAAGCAAAGTGCCGAAAAACCGAGCATCTTTCTGCTTCTTCTGATAGTAAAAAAACAGGAGGAGGAGAGGGAGGGTGGGGAGGGAGGGGGAGGGAGGGAGTAGACGGAGGGAGGAGAGGGGTGAGAGAGAGAAATGAGAGAGAGGAAGGAGTGCCGTGACCTCGTCTGTGTTGTGGCTACAAGTGGCTCATTGAGGGAGCTGGCTGTGGACGTGTGGGACCAGCACAACGGCACCGGGCCAGCCCACGAGTGTTTCGTCTGGACAAAGTCATCTGAAGAATGGAGTGATTAAGTTTAACGAGGTGATGAGGCGGAGTTACTGCCAGCCGATGGAAACGGTGATCGACATCCTGCACGAGTATCCAGATGAGGTGGAGCACTTCTTCCGGCCGTAGTGCGTGCCGCTCTTACGCTGCTCTGGATGTTGCAACGACGAGAACCACGAATGTCTCCCCACAGAGACCGCCGTCGTGCGTGCCGCTCTTACGCTGCTCTGGATGGTGTAACGACGAGAACCACGAATGTCTCCCCACAGAGACCGCCGTAGTGCGTGCCGCTCTTACGCTGCTCTGGATGGTGTAATGACGAGAACCACGAATGTCTCCCCACAGAGACCGCCATAGTGCGTGCCGCTCTTACGCTGCTCTGGATGCTGCAATGACGAGAACCACGAATGTCTCCCCACAGAGACCGCCGTCGTGCATGCCGCTCTTACGCTGCTCTGGATGGTGTAATGACGAGAACCACGAATGTCTCCCCACAGAGACCGCCGTAGTGCGTGCCGCTCTTACGCTGCTCTGGATGGTGTAACGACGAGAACCACGAATGTCTCCCACAGAGACCGCCGTAGTGCGTGCCGCTCTTACGCTGCTCTGGATGGTGTAACGACGAGAACCACGAATGTCTCCCCACAGAGACCGCCGTAGTGCGTGCCGCTCTTACGCTGCTCTGGATGCTGTAATGACGAGAACCACGAATGTCTCCCCACAGAGACCGCCAATATCACTCTACGGGTTTATAAATTCAAACTACGCCACAATGCAGGTTATGGAGAAATGTCTTTTCAGCAGCGCACCAAATGTGAGCGGAGATCACGAGAACGACAAAAATCTCCCGGCTTGTGCAAACCATGCACGGAAAGGCCAGACCCTGACACCTGCAGGTGCTTGTGTATCCTGTCAGTGGCACGTTGCAAACATCGGGGCTAAGAGCTGAATGAGCACAGCTGCAGGTGTGAAAGACAAAGGAGATGAAAATACCATCCCATCCGCCAACGCCGATGGAGAAGAAATCGCCCAGTGTAGTAAACAAACTGGTGTTCATCTCCCGGCAGAGACGTACTTGCTCAGAGACGTACTTGCTCAGGATTTGTCTTGGTGTATTATCTGACATCTGCTGAGCTGACTGAAGTGGCACCAATATTCTCACAGTCGAGCTATGGAATATTTTAGAGGGAGTGCATGGCTCAGAAGAGTGACTGCAGCTCTGTCAAGGTGGCAAAATGTGGAGGCAATTATAGCCTCCCTACTCAATATTGAGCAGGACTTCAAGAGACACGGAACGTCGTCATTTGGAAAGGAAAGGGATCAGGTACTTCTTGAGCCAATAACTACGTGGAAAGAAAACACACCTGGCAACATCTCCACTTTTTTTTCTTCTTGGTTCTTTCGGTAAAGTCACGTAGAAGGGAAGTAATAAAATAATAAAAATAAAACATAATAAAACAATTCTCACGACGTTTCGGCCACAACGCAAGCACGGCTGTTTTCAAGGACGGCTGCTTGCGTTGTGGCCGAAACGTCGTGAGAATTGTTTTATTATGTTTTATTTTATTATTTATTACTTCCCTTCTACGTGACTTTACCGAAAGAACCAAGAAGATGAATCCCTGCAGTCACGAAAGCTTTAAATCGAAACATCTCCACTGATACATAATGCTGCAGATAGCCACAATTAATATGAATGGGTGTAGAGGTGCGGTCAAGAGACACTTTGTGCTGTCGCTCGCAAAAAAACACAAAGCCTCAGTGCTCTTTGTGCAGGAGACGCATCTTACAACCAGCGAAGAAAATTTATGAGAAACAGACTGGAAAGGAGATTTGTTTTCAGTCACATTACTCATTATTCTTCAGGAGTGGCAACGTTATTTGCACCAGGGTTTACACCCACCGTAGTTAACCAAGTTGAGGTAGTACCGGGAAGAGCCCTCAACGTAATGACATTTCTGTCCACCTCATAAATATCTATACACCCATCAATGATGCGGAATTTTTCCAATGCGTTACAGAACTATCTCAAAACATCCCAAATGACGAGTATCTGCTTTTGGGGATTTTAACTGTAGGCTGAATGTCCTCGACCGCACTGGCACCGAGCAGTGCAAAAGCAGTGTCCTGAATGCGGCAGGTGCTCCGCACGTACAGTCTCGTAGACGTGTGCGGACGCAACATCCAAAGCAGCAAGGTTTCACCTTTACAAGAACCCGAGCTGACAGGACACTGTCGCAGTCAAGGATTGACCGTTTTACATCTCAAAAGACCTTGAAAAAGTGCAGTTTCATCCAGTATTCAGGCAGCACCACTGTCCAATCATCACCTTATACTACTGTAATGCGAGCGTAAACGGGGTTCGCTGCTGGGCTCTGGCCCAATCATACAGCCCGGGGTATTGGGGGCGGAGCCCAGTATGGGGGCATATGGGAGGGCCCGCCGTTCGCCTCGGGTCCAATCGGAAGCGAGGTGAACGGGGTGGAGCCAGCAGGGCGCTATGGGAAGGCCGGATGTGACGGTCCGGAAGGAGAGGAGACAGGATCACGTGGTAAAGGGGATATAGGTGGGAGCCCGGAAGGGCTCCGGGTCAGTTGTTGGAGTGAAGAAGCTGGACCACGTTGGGTGGCCAGAGGGGATCCGCGCCATCAGCCACGTGGCTGGAGGAGCTTCGGCACACCGTCGGCCAGCAGCGTGCGGAGTGGGGGAGCGGAGGAGGCCTCATTGGGAGCTGTTTTACTCCAATCCATCGTACAAGCGCCACGGTGGTCCGAGCTGGAGCATTGCCCATGGGACTGTGACCACGTACACATTTCTGCAAGGGGTTTCTTCCTGTGCGGATTATACAGCCACTGTCGCATCTTCAAAGCCCTGGTTTCTGCCTGGCTGGAATTTCGGTACGTTCAGTTGACAGGGGGGGGGGGGGGGGTGTCGCATCTTTCTTGACACGTTGACTACCGAGGGTGCTTTATGTAATGTGACAATGCAGGGGATCTGGTGATGGGTTTTTGAGGGCGGATTTTCTTGTTGGTGTCTAGGAACACAGTAGCACACAATTGCATTTATGTTTCACGGGAAAACCGTGTATTATCTTTGATTTAAAAAAGGGGCATAAAAGCAAAAAACAACATGATGAACGAAGCAAAGTGCCGAAAAACCGAGCATCTTTCTGCTTCTTCTGATAGTAAAAAAACAGGAGGAGGAGAGGGAGGGTGGGGAGGGAGGGGGAGGGAGGGAGTAGACGGAGGGAGGAGAGGGGTGAGAGAGAGAAATGAGAGAGAGGAAGGAGTGCCGTGACCTCGTCTGTGTTGTGGCTACAAGTGGCTCATTGAGGGCGCTGGCTGTGGACGTGTGGGACCAGCACAACGGCACCGGGCCAGCCCACGAGTGTTTCCTCTGGACAAAGTCATCTGAAGAATAGAGTGATTAAGTTTAACGAGGTGATGAGGCGGAGTTACTGCCAGCCGATGGAAACGGTGATCGACATCCTGCACGAGTATCCAGATGAGGTGGAGCACTTCTTCCGGCCGTAGTGCGTGTCGCTCTTACGCTGCTCTGGATGGTGTAACGACGAGAACCACGAATGTCTCCCCACAGAGACCGCCGTCGTGCGTGCCGCTCTTACGATGCTCTGGATGGTGTAACGATGAGAACCACGAATGTCTCCCCACAGAGACCGCCGTAGTGCGTGTCGCTCTTACGCTGCTCTGGATGCTGCAATGACGAGAACCACGAATGTCTCCCCACAGAGACCGCCGTAGTGCGTACCGCTCTTACGCTGCTCTGGATGGTGTAATGACGAGAACCACGAATGTCTCCCCACAGAGACCGCCGTAGTGCGTGTCGCTCTTACGCTGCTCTGGATGGTGTAACGACGAGAACCACGAATGTCTCCCCACAGAGACCGCCGTAGTGCGTGCCGCTCTTACGCTGCTCTGGATGGTGTAATGACGAGAACCACGAATGTCTCCCCACAGAGACCGCCGTAGTGCGTGCCGCTCTTACGCTGCTCTGGATGGTGTAATGACGAGAACCACAAATGTCTCCCCACAGAGACCGCCGTAGTGCGTGCCGCTCTTACGCTGCTCTGGATGCTGCAATGACGAAAACCACGAATGTCTCCCCACAGAGACCGCCGTAGTGCGTGCCGCTCTTACGCTGCTCTGGATGGTGTAACGACGAGAACCACGAATGTCTCCCCACAGAGACCGCCGTCGTGCGTGCCGCTCTTACGCTGCTCTGGATGTTGTAACGACGAGAACCACGAATGTCTCCCCACAGAGACCGCCGTAGTGCGTGCCGCTCTTACGCTGCTCTGGATGTTGCAACGACGAGAACCACGAATGTCTCCCCACAGAGACCGCCGTAGTGCATGTCGCTCTTACGCTGCTCTGGATGCTGCAATGACGAGAACCACGAATGTCTCCCCACGGAGACCGCCGTAGTGCGTGCCGCTCTTACGCTGCTCTGGATGGTGTAACGACGAGAACCACGAATGTCTCCCCACAGAGACCGCCGTAGTGCGTGCCGCTCTTACGCTGCTCTGGATGCTGCAATGACGAAAACCACGAATGTCTCCCCACAGAGACCGCCGTAGTGCGTGCCGCTCTTATGCTGCTCTGGATGTTGTAACGACGAGAACCACGAATGTCTCCCCACAGAGACCGCCGTAGTGCGTGCCGCTCTTACGCTGCTCTGGATGGTGTAACGACGAGAACCACGAATGTCTCCCCACAGAGACCGCCGTAGTGAGTGCCGCTCTTACGCTGCTCTGGATGGTTAACGACGAGAACCACGAATGTCTCCCCACAGAGACCGCCGTAGTGCGTGCCGCTCTTACGCTGCTCTGGATGCTGTAATGACGAGAACCACGAATGTCTCCCCACAGAGACCGCCAACATCACTCTACGGGTTTATAAATTCAAACTACACCACAATGCAGGTTATGGAGAAATGTCTTTTCAGCAGCGCACCAAATGTGAGTGGAGATCACGAGAACGACAAAAATCTCCCGGCTTGTGCAAACCATGCGCGGAAAGGCCAGACCCTGACACCTGCAGGTGCTTGTGTATCCTGTCAGTGGCACGTTGCAAACATCGGGGCTAAGAGCTGAATGAGCACAGCTGCAGGTGTGAAAGACAAAGGAGATGAAAATACCATCCCATCCGCCAACGCCGATGGAGAAGAAATCGCCCAGTGTAGTAAACAAACTGGTGTTCATCTCCCGGCAGAGACGTACTTGCTCAGAGACGTACTTGCTCAGGATTTGTCTTGGTGTATTATCTGACATCTGCTGAGCTGACTGAAGTGGCACCAATATTCTCACAGTCGGAGCTATGGAATATTTTAGAGGGAGTGCATGGCTCAGAAGAGTGACTGCAGCTCTGTCAAGGTGGCAAAATGTGGAGGCAATTATAGCCTCCCTACTCAATATTGAGCAGGACTTCAAGAGACACGGAACGTCGTCATTTGGAAAGGAAAGGGATCAGGTACTTCTTGAGCCAATAACTACGTGGAAAGAAAACACACCTGGCAACATCTCCACTGATACATAATGCTGCAGATAGCCACAATTAATATGAATGGGTGTAGAGGTGCGGTCAAGAGACACTTTGTGCTGTCGCTCGCAAAAAAACACAAAGCCTCAGTGCTCTTTGTGCAGGAGACGCATCTTACAACCAGCGAAGAAAATTTATGAGAAACAGACTGGAAAGGAGATTTGTTTTTCAGTCACATTACTCATTATTCTTCAGGAGTGGCAACGTTATTTGCACCAGGGTTTACACCCACCGTAGTTAACCAAGTTGAGGTAGTACCGGGAAGACCCTCAACGTAGCAATCAAACTTAATGACATTTATGTCCACCTCATAAATATCTATACACCCATCAATGATGCGGAATTTTTCCAATGCGTTACAGAACTATCTCAAAACATCCCAAATGACGAGTATCTGCTTTTGGGGATTTTAACTGTAGGCTGAATGTCCTCGACCGCACTGGCACCGAGCAGTGCAAAAGCAGTGTCCTGAACACTTTGCGGCAGGTGCTCCGCACGTACAGTCTCATAGACATGTGGCGGACGCAACATCCAAAGCAGCAAGGTTTCACCTTTACAAGAACCCGAGCTGACAGGACACTGTCGCAGTCAAGGATTGACTGTTTTTACATCTCAAAAGACCTTGAAAATAGTGCAGTTTCATCCAGTATTCAGGCAGCACCACTGTCCAATCATCACCTTATACTACTGTAATGCGAGCGTAAACGGGGTTCGCTGCTGGGCTCTGGCCCAATCATACGGCCCGGGGTATTGGGGGCGGAGCCCAGTATGGGGCATATGGGAGGGGCCGCCGTTCGCCTCGGGTCCAATCGGAAGCGAGGTGAACGGGGGTGGAGCCAGCAGGGCGCTATGGGAAGGCCGGATCTGACAGTCCGGAAGGGGAGGAGACAGGATCACGTGGTAAAGGGGATTACAGGTGGGGCCCGGAAGGGCTCCGGGTCAGTTGTTGGAGTGAAGAAGCTGGACCACGTTGGGTGGCCGGAGGGAATCCGCGCCATCAGCCACGTGGCTGGAGGAGCTTTGGCACACCGTCGGCCAGCAGCGTGCGGAGTGGGGGAGCGGAGGAGGCCTCATTGGGAGCTGTTTTACTCCAATCCATCGTACAAGCGCCACGGTGGTCCGAGCTGGAGCATTGCCCATGGGACTGTGACCACGTACACATTTCTGCAAGGGGTTTCTTCCCTGTGCGGATTATACAGCCATTGTCGCATCTTCAAGGCCCTGGTTTCTGCCTGGCTGGAATTTCGGTACGTTCATTTGACAGGGGGGGGGGGGGGGGGTGTCGCATCTTTCTTGACACGTTGTACTACCGAGGGTGCTTTGTGTAATGTGACACATGCAGGGGATCTGGTGATGGGTTTTTGAGGGCGGATTTTCTTGTTGGTGTCTAGGAACACAGTAGCACATAATTGCATTTATGTTACACGGGAAAACCGTGTATTATCTTTGATTTAAAAAAGGGGCATAAAAGCAAAAAAACGACATGATGAACGAAGCAAAGTGCCGAAAGCATCTTTCTGCTTCTTCTGATAGTAAAAAACAGGAGGGAGGGAGGGAGGGGGAGGGACAGAGGGAGAGGGGTGAGAGAGAAATGAGAGAGGGGAAGGAGTGCCGTGACCTCGCCGTGACCTCGCCGTGACCTCGCCGTGACCTCGCCGTGACCTCGCCGTGACCTCGTCTGTGTTGTGGCTACAAGTGGTTCATTGAGGGCGACCTTGAACTTTGCAGCTGTGGCACTCGCTGGCTGTGGACGTGTGGGACCAGCACAACGGCACCGGGCCAGCCCACGAGTGTTTCGTCTGGACAAAGTCATCTGAAGAATGGAGTGATGAAGTTTGACGAGGTGATGAGGCGGAGTTACTGCCAGCCGATGGAAACGGTGATCGACATCCTGCACGAGTATCCAGATGAGGTGGAGCACTTCTTCCGGCCGTCGTGCGTGCCGCTCTTACGCTGCTCTGGATGGTGTAACGATGAGAACCACGAATGTCTCCCCACAGAGACCGCCAACATCACTCTACGGGTTTATAAATTCAAACTACGCCACAATGCAGGTTATGGAGAAATGTCTTTTCAGCAGCGCACCAAATGTGAGCGGAGATCACGAGAACGACAAAAATCTCCCGGCTTGTGCAAACCATGCGCGGAAAGGCCAGACCCTGACACCTGCAGGTGCTTGTGTATCCTGTCAGTGGCACGTTGCAAACATCGGGGCCCAGAGCTGAATGAGCACAGCTGCAGGTGTGAAAGACCAAGGAGATTGGAAACACCATCCCATCCGCCAACGCCGATGGAGAAGAAATCGCCCAGTGTAGTAAAGAAGCTGGTGTCCATCTCCCGGCAGAGACGTACTTGCTCAGAGATGTACTTGCTCAAGATCTGTCTTGGTGCATTATCTGGTGTTCATCTCCCAGCAGAGACGTACTTGCTCAGAGATGTACTTGCTCAAGATTTGTCTTGGTGCATTATCTTCCCGGCGTTCTTTCACTTGATGGACCCCATGTGTGCCCACAGGAGTCGGCTCAGCGTGCATGAGACTCGTTCCTCTGGTGTCTGAAGCAACAGTTGAGCACTATTGTGGTGTAATAAAGTAATGACAACACAAAAAGGACATATAAATGACCACGTGGTATCACATATTTTTCAGATATCCATATCGCATGCAACATCATTAAACAGCAGGAATCACCCGAAGCATTTTATAAATTAGCAAAATACATGACAACTGGAATATCGGTTGCAAAATTTGTCACGGATAATAAATTTACAATTTTGACATTAAAAAAGGAGGGAGAGGCAAGAGAGGGAAGGAGAGGCTGGAGAGGGAGGGGAGAGAGAGAGGAGGTTGGGTGGGGTTGGGGGTGATTTTAAATGGATGGCTCAATTTAAAATCACATAACTCGACTCTCGTGCCATAAAGTGAATGTCACAACATCGTAACATCGTCACATTTTATCAATTGATCAACATCGGTCTATCATTCAAAAGCAAAACATTTCAGCTCTGGTTTCATTGTTCTAGTTTTTATTATTATTAAATACTGAGAGACAGAAAGAGGAACACGTGGACAAGAGTGCGTGTGCAGGTTAATGCCGTCACTTAAACTATTCAGAAGAGCATGTGGGCTTGGGCAGGACATTTCGCTCGAAGGGATGATGTCCGATGGTCAAGGCTAATGACTGAGTGACAGCCAAGGAATGGAACGCGAGAGAGTACATCTGCGAAAGAGACAGCGTTGAAATCTGCTCATGGGCACGTGTTTTATGTGGATTTTATCGTAGTATCGTGTCAGATGGCAACAGCATGGTGTGGAGAGGCCTGCATCCAGCAGTGGATTGGACATCGGCGAAAAGAGCTTTACGGTGCCTCGGATTCCTCCAGTGTAAATAAATATACCGATTAATCAAGGCCAAAAAAACAGAGGGGAGAGGGAGGGAGGCAGGAGAGAGGGAGGTGTCTAACAAACAAAGGTCGCAACCGGGTACCCGATACCCGTACCCTACCCGATACCCGGCTACCCGTACCCGCCGGGTACGGGTAGCCGTTTGCGACCCTGGTGCGGCCGGGTACGGGTAGATCGTGAGTCACTGGTGAGTCACCGTTTGTCACTCATTTCCCAACGTCTTGTCTCTTCTCACAAAGTTCCTAGAATCAACCCACCCGCGCCTGCAACATGGCTTCATCCCAGAGGTCGCAATCAGGTACCCGATACCCGGCCGGGAATGGGTAGGGTACGGCCGGGTACGGGTACCCGTTTGCGACCCTGGTGCGGCCGGGTACAGGTAAGGAATCAAAACCCGTTTGCGACCTCTGCTAACAAAGCCACTGGGTCACTCCACAATTGGGTAGAAGTGCACCCTTCAAAATGCCCCCGTGTGTGCGTGTCAGTGTGAACGCCTCCGTGTGACGTCTCCGTGCGAACGCCCCTTCAATGAGCCCACTGACCCCGTTCCACGCCGTGACCCCATCCCCCTTGACCCCCAACTCGCCTGTCGCTCACGGGCCCGAGAGACATGCCCCTGGGTCCGCACGTAGCCTCGGTGAGCGCCAGCGGACGGCACGACTTGACGGGGAAGAGCGCCAGGGCGGAGACCGTGCCCACACGCAGCCTCGTCTCACTCCTCCTCTTGCTCAGCCACAGCCAGAGGCCCCCACGGCCAGGGAAGTTCCCACGGCCCCCCACGCCACCCAGCGCCAACTCCAACCACCGCCATCAGCGGTAGCGGCAGCGGTGATGCCATGACCCCGACTCCAGATCATCATCATCGTCGTCTCTGGGTTGGGCGAGATGGAATTGGTGTTCATGGTCGCGAGGTGGTGGTTGGTGGTGGTGGTGATGATGGCTGTGGACGGCATTATAATGCACGTGATCGGAGGATGGGCGAGTGTGTTGGGTGGGTGACTGTGTGAGTGACTGTGTGAGTGATTGTGTGAGTGGGTGAGTGACTATATGAGTGGGTGAGTGACTGTGTGAGTGACTATGTGAGTGGGTGAGTGACTGTGTGAGTGACTGTGTGAGTGGGTGAGTGACTGTGTGAGTGACTATGTGAGTGGGTGAGTGACTGTGTGAGTGGGTGACTGACTGTGTGAGTGGGTGAGTGACTATATGAGTGGGTGAGTGACTGTGTGAGTGACTATCTGAGTGGGTGAGTGACTGTGTGAGTGGGTGAGTGACTGTATGAGTGGGTGAGTGACTGTGTGAGTGGGTGAGTGACTATATGAGTGGGTGAGTGACTGTGTGAGTGACTATGTGAGTGGGTGAGTGACTGTGAGTGGGTGAGTGACTGTGTGAGTGGGTGAGTAACTATGTGAGTGGGTGAGTGACTATGTGAGTGGGTGAGTGACTGTGTGAGTGGGTGAGTGACTGTGTGAGTGGGTGAGTGACTACGTGAGTGGGTGGGTGAGTGACTGTGTGAGTGGGTGGTGAGTGACTGTGTGAGTGGGTGGGTGAGTGACTGTGTGAGTGGGTGGGTGAGTGACTGTGTGAGTGGGTGAGTGACTGTGTGACTGTGAGTGGGTGGGTGAGTGACTGTGTGAGTGGGTGGGTGAGTGACTGTGAGAGTGGGTGAGTGACTGTGCGAGTGAGTGACTATGTGAGTGGGTGAGTGAGTGACTATGTGAGTCTATGTGTGTGTACGTTGAACTTCGTTGCCACCGCACGTTTAAGCCAACCGAGCCAACCGGAGGTGCTAAGACACGAGGAAGGATCCCAGAGAGAGAGAAAGCGAGATGCGAGAGTGTGCCCTACACAGCGCGTGTTGGGGTCTAACGCGCCTGAGATCTGATAGAGGCCGCAGAAGCAACGTAAGACCTGGTGGAAGAACCACGAGCGGAGTACACGAGGGGGCTAGATTATAAACTAGAGTGTAAACTAGAGTATAAACTAGAGTGTAAACTAGAATATAAGCTAGAATATAAACTAGAGTATCCACTAGAATATAAACTAGAGTGTGAACTAGAGTGTGAACTAGAGTATAAACTAGAGTGTAAACTAGAATGTAAACTAGAATATAAACTAGAGTATCCACTAGAGTGTGAACTAGAGTGTGAACTAGAGTATAAACTAGAGTGTAAACTAGAATGTAAACTAGAATATAAACTAGAGTATCCACTAGAGTATCCACTAGAATATAAACTAGAGTGTGAACTAGAGTGTGAACTAGATATAAACTAGAGTGTAACTAGAATGTAAACTAGAATATAAACTAGAATGTAAACTAGAGTATCCACTAGAACATAAACTAGAGTATAAACTAGAGTACGTAGTAGAGTATAAACTAAAGAAAATCCACGTGTGGATCGTTTCACGTACCCGCCTGAGGCACCTCGCAGCTGATCGCAGCACTCCGAGTGGACTTTGTAGCACAGTGCGCGTGCGTGTGTGTACAGTGCGCGTGCGTGCGTGTGTGTACAGTGCGCGTGCGTGCGTGTGTGCAGTGCGCGTGCGTGTGTACAGTGCGCGTGCGTGCGTACAGTGCGCGTGCGTGTGTACAGTGCGCGCGCGTGCGTGTGTACAGCGCGCGTGCGTGTGTACAGCGCGCGTGCGTGTGTACAGCGCGCGCGCGTGTGTACACACGTGGTCCAGTGCACGGGTCACTATTAAAGAGCCACCCGCAGTGGTGGAGTTGGTAGCAGCCGGGGCATCAACTCACCATCAACAACCGTGTCAGGCCCAGCGGTTTCACGATGTGCTCGTGTACCAGGCGACGTTGAGTTTCCATTGTCTGCTGTACAAACACCAGGGGAGGCAGGGGAGACAGAGCCTCTCACCTGACATACTCCAATGAAAATAGCTGTTACGAAAAGTAAAAAAAAGAATAAAATACTGTATTAAGATTTTCCCACTGATCTGTGTTATAAGTGTAATTTCTGTACGATTCCAATTATTTTTTACGCGCTTTATCTAATATTTAACTCACTCTTTGGTTCTTTCGGTAAAGTCACGTATAAAGATAAAATAATAAATTAAATACTAGCATGCTACGACGTTTCGATTGCAACACAAGCAATCGTCGTCAGGTATAAAAGAAATAGCAACAAAAATCTAACCAGAAAACTATAGACAGACATATAAGCAGACAGATATCACAAAGATACACAGAGAGAGAACACGTATCGGCACAAAGAGAGAAAGCGTCTCTGTGACGAGGTCTTAAATAGAGAGAGGGGGCGGAGAGAGGGAGGGGCAGAGAAAAAATTAGAATGTCAATGAGTGGACGACGACGTGGTACGGTACGCAAGCTCGAAAACAAGTATAACCCGTAAAAACAAAGTTTTTCACTATAAATCCTTTATATGCGTGGCGGCTAGAGTCCTCTCGTCCTCTGGCTTGAGATGGCTGCCACCTATGGGTCAGATGATTGCATGGCAGCATTAAGCAATTGGTAATTAAATATATTTTTGTCCTAAAAAGTGTAAAATTTTGGAAAAAAATTTTCACGAACACTAATTGTCACGCACAACGAGTCTGTGTGGAAAATGTCAGCTCGATTGGATCACGGGAAGTGGGTTAAAAAACGACCGAAAGATTTGCACGGTCGTAAGCACTAATTAAATCCTTAATATAAAGGATTTAATTAGGAAACGGGAGAGAGACGCACTAAATTAAATAACCTAGCAAAATATCGAAATGTATTGTAATGCAACACAGAGAGTCGCTCAACACACAATTAACGCATAGCCTGGTTGATTACGTATTTCAAAGATTGCTAAGTTATGCTATTATTTAATTTATTATTTTATCTTTATACGTGACTTTACCGAAAGAACCAAAGAGTAATTCCTGCAGTCACGAAAGCTCCAAATTAAGATTTAACTCACTGTTGTGTGTCGTTTATTGTGAAAATTCCGTCACAGTTCCTATGATCACTGTTTCATTGCTTTTATGGCTTTGGTGATTTTCGAAAAGTTTTTTGGTTTGGCCATGTTTGTTTTGTTGTAGTACGGAGTTAGACTGATGGCCTTAATCTAAGTTGGCTTGTGGTTGTTGTTGTTGTTTGACTTGCATCCCACTGGGATTTTTGCACACAGCGTTGGTGTACGGTGCTTTTTCTGCGTTATTTTGCTGTCTTTTCTTGAATTTTCTGTTTGCACTTAGTCACATAATCACTTTAAGATGTTTTCTTGTTCATGTTTTTGTTTGTTGCGGTTGCACCCGATTCAAGAGCCGAATGGCTCACAGGGCAATACCTAATACATGAACTTGTATCATCAAATCTTGTAACTCAATTTTAACCCACTTCCCAATGTGGTATCGACTGCAAACTTGGTATACTTATGTCATACTGATGACAATACTACATTCTATCATAAAAAAATATTTTAAACATTCTTTTTTATACGTTATGTTTCGGCTTGGGTCTAATTGTCCACGCTCAACTTGACGTTGGCTGTAATTGCCCAGGGTCCTCTTACGTTATGGCAAGCTTCGGGGCCACTTCATGGAGTCGTGGAGTTATTCCATTACTAGTAACGGTACATTTCATTAAAGCGTGTTTAAAAAAAAGTTTTTTAAATGTTACTTATCGTAAAAATCGTCAAATTTGCGGAGCTCCGCTGCTAATACAGGAAGAGAGGTGAGGCAGCGACGAGCTCAGCCTCCCCTCTGATTGCGCAACCCCTCAGTAACTGTGTAGTGGTGATAACTACTCGCTGTTCGCGAGCGGATCGTAAACAAGGTTTTCCCGCTCAATCAAACGGTCAGGGTCAAATGGGGTGAGGTAGGATCCAAACGCCAGATTGGGAAGGACCAATCGGAGGGTTCCACAAGGTGGCCGGCGAATGGACAACCCGGCCACGAACAGGTATAAAAGCCAGAGCGCTGAGAGCTCTTGGCCAGTTCTGCTACACGAAGACCCAAGTCGGCTGAAGACATCTAGGACCCTGGACCAAGCCCTCCAGCCTTATCAGGGCTAGGGCTCAGAGTAACCAGAGGTTGGGGAGAGATCCCCTAGGTTCAGCCAGAGGACGCTGGGATAGCAGGGAGATTAGATAGCCTGCAAGGTCCGGAGGCTTGTACCTTGAGGGTAACGGGTGAAGGGACCATATACCCCCTTGTGTGATAGGGACTGTGTATTAAGACAATAAACAGTGTGTGCCATAAAGAAGTTTAGAAGTCCGTCCTTTACAACACTACACCTGGATGGAGCGCGGGCAATAAGCGCGTGCCTGTTACTATCTCAGTATGTCACCAATGTAATGTTTGTAGACCCCTTCATTTCATGTCCTCGCCTTCCATAGTCCAGGTAACTTATTTCACGTATGTGTATACAGATATTTAGGCTCGCTGGTCTCGTCGTGAAACTGCAATGAAAAAGCACCAGGGGAGGCGCCTATCACATCTGCCTCACTGAGGGGGACGTGTCTAACACGCCCCCCTCAGTGAAGACACGCCCCTCCGGACTGGCTGATGCACCACCTGTGCCCCCGACTGTGCCAACTTGCTGTGCTTTAGCCACCCGGCGCTCCGCTCGTTGTTGTGAGCGTCGCTCCTCCGCCCTCCGTTGTTGTTGGAGGGTGACTGCCTCCAACTGCCAGTAGCGTCCTTCACGAGCCTCCTCCACAGAGGCCGATCTTGACACCGCTGGTACAGTCATCGGCAAGTCCACTCAGCTCCACATCCTCCTGTACCACATCACTTCATTTCTTCTCTAGCCCGTGCCGCGCCCGTTTAGCCCCTCTATCCGATAGAACAAAAGCTGTTTAGGCATGCGGTGGCTGGGCATGCGGGCTACATGACCAGCCAACGCAGCCTTCCTGCGGAGGAGCTCACCGATAGGACTTGCCCAGATCTATCAAGGATTTGTGAGCTCCTCACAATCCAGCCTGGTTAAACCCAGGATGGATCGTAGGCAGGCCAGCCTCAATGTTTGTAACCGGCGAAGATGTTCCATTAGTGGGGGGGGGTACACGTTTCGCAAGCGTAGAAACCCACACACACACCGACACCCACACATCGCTTGCACGTGCACGGTGTAGGGGGCAGCTCAGGTCTCTTCTTCGCACACGCCACGTATTGGCCAGCAAGGCGAGGCCACTCTGAAGGGACTTTGAGCCTGCGTTGACCCCAAGGCGTCCGTCTGGGTAGAGGTTGGTGAAGGAGGGGGAGGTTACCCATTCGTTCCTACCGCACGCGACCTGCACGGTCGGCCGTGGTGGAACCCATTCAGGCTGCTGGCTCGACCGAAGCGGAGTGAGCGTGTGCGTACCGACGTATGCACGTTGAACTTCTTTGCGCACCGGACGTAGCCAACCGTGCCAATCGGAGGTGTGGGGAGTGACTGGTGAGTGGGTGAGTGACCCATGTGTGAGTGGGTGANTGTGTGGTGGGTGGTGACTGTGTGAGTACCGACGGGTGAGTGTGTGAGTGGGTGAGTGACTGTAGTGAATGGGTGACTATGTGAGTGGGTGAGTGACTGTGTGAGTGGCTATGTGAGTGGGTGAGTGACTGTGTGAGTGGGTGACTGTGCGAGTGACTATGTGAGTGGGTGACTGTGTGAGTGACTATGTGAGTGGGTGAGTGACTATGTGAGTGACTGTGTGAGTGGGTGTGTGACTGGTGAGTGGCTGTGTGAGTGACTGTGTGAGTGGGTGAGTGACTGGCTGTGAGTGGGTGAGTGACTGTGAGTGGGTGAGTGGCTATGTGAGTGGGTGAGTGACTGTGTGAGTGGGTGAGTGACTGTGTGAGTGGGTGAGTGGGTGAGTGACTGTGTGAGTGGGTGACTGTGTGAGTGGGTGAGTGGCTATGTGAATGACTGTGTGAGTGGGTGAGTGATGTGAGTGGGTGAGTGACTGTGTGAGTGGGTGAGTGACTTTGAGTGGGTGAGTGACTGTGTGAGTGGCTGTGTGAGTGACTAGTGAGTGGGTGAGTGGGTGAGTGACTGTGAGTGGGTGAGTGACTGTGTGAGTGGGTGAGTGTGAGTAGGTGAGTGACGTGTGTGAGTGGGTGACTATGTGAGTGGGTGAGTGAGTGTGAGTGGACTATGTGAGTGACTATGTGAGTGAGTGTGAGTGGGTGAGTGACTGTGTGAGTGGGTGAGTGACTATGTGTGTGAGGACGACAAACTAAACACAAAGCAGTTTTCAATGTGTTAGTGGTGAGTGTATTGTGAGCATGAGTGGTGGTACTGTGTACTGTATAGTGACTGTGTAGTGTGTGAGTGTGATTGTATACGTGTGTGTATGTATGTTGAACTTCTTTCGTACCGTACGTAGCCAACCGTGCTAATTGGAGGTGCGGGCGGTACAGACAACAAACTAAACACACAAAAAGCAGTTTTTAAATAAATGCATTTTCAATCTCGCTGATGATTTAAAAGTGCACAGCTCCCAGCGGCTTCCGAAATCAGAAGGAAGAGCGTTCCAGACGGCCGCAGAAGCGCCATCGGATGGCGCCACGCGACGATGCGGTGACCACCGCCGTCTTTGTTCGACGGCCCAGCCAGGAGCCACCGCCGCCGCTGAGAAGATGACGTCCGGAGTCGGCGGCGCGGTGACGATGGTTCACAGCTCCCCGACGAGACCAGCGGCGACGTCTTGCTGTTCGTTGCTGTGGCGAGCGACTTTGCGTGCGCAATGAGGGCGATGACGAGCGACGTTTCGGGGCAATGGCCCTGGCTGCACGTCACATTAGAAGAGGCCAGTCGAGAGAGAGAGCACGTGGGTGGTGGTAATAATTGGGAGACTGCACTTGNTTTTTTACGCACCGTGGACGTGGTGTTATTGCCCGATGGGAATGACAGATTGCCAAAGAGTCTCGCCCACTCCACCACGATCCACCGAAATTAGCTCGACCATAACAGGGGAGGAGGGGCGGGGGAACGTACCGGCGTCTCGTGATGAACCAAACGGAACTCTCCCCCCCCACCCCGGTCGCACCGAGCGCAAAGTCCCCGCGATGGCGGACGTTCGTAACAACCGCGTGGTATCCGCGTCGTCCGTTCTCGCCGAGCGAGGCAATCCGCCGCACGGGCGCCGCTTCACGGACACGACGAGGTTCCCCTCTCTCTCCCCCGACGTGTCCCCCCCCACCCCGTGTGGTCTCGTGGATTTTTCTCCGGGTCCTTCCGGTTTCCCCGCCCACTCCACGTTATTACAATCGGCGCCGCTGTAAATTTTCCCGCACTACGACCCACTTCATTGAGGTGACGGCCAGTGTCGCTCCTGAATAAAGCGCTAATATTATGATGATGACGCTCGCTCAGAGCGTGGCCCTGGCCTGCTAAAGCAAACAGCAGCTTGAGTTCACCCGCGGGTGACGGCGGTGGCGGCGGCGAGGGAGGCTGGCTCGGCTCGGATGCACCAGTGGAAAAGCGGCGAGTACGGAGGACCCCCCCCCACTGTTACCCCCCCCCCCACCGCCACCCCCCACCCCCTAGGCGGTGCCACGCGGCGCTGGCGGCAGCAGCAGCTGCTTCCAGCGGCGCAGGCGCACGCCGTAGCGCTGGGAGGGCGAGCGCTCCTCGCTGGCGCGCAGCACCACCACGCGCGCCACCGCCTCCCCTGGGCGTCTCCTCCCCTCCTCCCAAGTCGGTCGTCGCCGCCGGGACCGACGCCGACGCCGGCGCCCCCGCGGGAACGGCAGCAGGAGGTCCAGGACGTCGCCCTCGCGCACCTGCGGGAGGACGGAGAGACGGCGTGGAGAGTCGCGGACGCAGCGGTCGTCGCGGGAGAAGCCATGGGGGGGGGCCCCTGCGAGTATGAATGCGGTCGTTAAAACCGCCGATAACGACGACGACACAGCCAACTCAGTACGGGGTTGCCACGTAAACTAATCGAGCCCAACTTTGCCACGTAAACTAATCGGGCCCAACTTTGCCACGTAAACTAAACGTGCCCAACTTTGCCACGTAAACTAAACGTGCCCAACTTTTCCACGTAAACTAAACGTGCCCAACTTTGCCACGTAAACTAAACGGCCCAACTTTGCCACATAAACTAAACGTGCCCAACTTTGCCACGTAAACTAAACGTGCCCAACTTTGCCACATAAACTAAACGTGCCCAACTTTGCCACATAAACTAAACGGGCCCAACTTTGCCACATAAACTAAACGTGCCCAACTTTGCCACGTAAACTAAAAGGCCCAACTTTGCCACGTAAACTAATCGAGCCCAAATTTGCCACGTAAACTAATCGAGCCCAACTTTGCCACGTAAACTAAACGTGCCCAACTTTGCCGCGTAAACTAAACGTGCCCAACTTTGCCACGTAAACTAAACGTGCCCAACTTTGCCACGTAAACTAATCGAGCCCAACTTTGCCATGTAAACTAAACGTGCCCAACTTTGCCACGTAAACTAAACGTGCCCAACTTTGCCACGTAAACTAAACGGGCCCAACTTTGCCACGTAAACTAAACGTGCCCAATCGCCAACTTGTTCAGCACTCACCGGTCGTGTTAGAGAAGTAAACCCACGACGTTTACAAATATAGCGTAGTGCAGCGGTCGGGAACCTATGGCTCGCGAGCCATATATGGCTCTTCCGGTGACGGCATATGGCTCCAAGGCAATTTTGAGTTGGAAAAATAATAATAATAAAAAAATAAAAAATCAGTTTGGAACTGATTTTAAAATACTTGTGATATTGTTTAATAATACTGTGTCATTTTAAAGTAAACAGAAATTAGTTTTGAAGATAAATTTCACGGGTCATGCCTGCATGAAGCTCAACCTCACCACGTATGAACCAGACTACAAGGCCATCAGCAAAACCATGCAGCACCAGAAGTCGCATTAAAAGTAAGACATATTTAATTTATAATACGTTAAACATACTATATGGCTCTCAATGAAATATATTTAGAAATATTTGGCTTTTATGGCTCTCCCAGTCAAAAGGTTCCCGACCCTGGCGTAGTGTATACTAGTGTATCTTAGTGGATAGTAGTGTAGTGTATAGTAATGTAGCCTATAGTGGAGTATACTAGTTCACCACTAACCGGTTGTGTGTAAACCCACTACAACACTGACAATTCGTTACTAGTACAGCACTAACCGGTTGTGTGTTGGAGAGTAAACCCACTACAACACTGACAATTCGTTACTAGTACAGCACTAACCGGTTGTGTGTTGGAGAGTAAACCCACTACAACACTGACAATTCGTTACTAGTACAGCACTAACCGGTTGTGTGTTGGAGAGTAAACCCACTACAACATTAACAATTCGTTACTAGTACAGCACTAACCGGTTGTGTGTAAACCCACTACAACATTGACAATTCGAGTAGCCGTGACGCTTCGCCAGTAATAGCAACAACAAGAACCAGCTGAGCTCCCGGGCTTGTCATCCGCTCGGCCTGTGACCTGACCGCTCATCCCTCCCACCCCCTCCGGAGCCCTCCTTNCCCCCCACCCCCCACCTCCTCCCTCCCCCCACTCCTCCTCCCCCCCACCCCCTCCTTCCCCCCACCCCTCCCTCCCCCCCACCCCACCTCCTCCCCCACCCCAACCTCCTCCCTCTCCCCCACCTCCTCCCTCCCTCCCTCCCCCCACCTCCTCCCTCCCTTTCTCTCCCGTGAGTGGAGGGCTCTTGCACCAGCAGTGGCCGGAGCAAATTGCAGGGCCTCACGTCTTCGCCCTGTGCGGCCGTGCGTTTGCGGGAGCGACGGTGTGTCCATGTCCGTGTGTTTCCGTGCGAGTCTGTGCATTTCTATGCGAGTCTGTGTGAATCCGTGTGAGTTCATGAGTCTGTGCGAGTCTGTGAATTCGTGCGAGTCCGTGTGAGTTCGTGTGAGTCCGTGCGAGTTCGTGTGAATCCGTGCGAGTCCGTGCGAGTCCGTGTGAATCCGTGTGAATCCGTGTGAGTTCGTGTGAGTTCGTGTGAATCCGTGTGAATCCGTGTGAGTCCGTGCGAGTTCGTGTGAGTCCGTGTGAATCCGTGTGAGTCCGTGTGAGTCCGTGTGAATCCGTGTGAGTTCATGAGTCTGTGCGAGTCTGTGAATCCGTGTGAATCCGTGTGAGTCCGTGTGAATCCGTGTGAGTCCGTGTGAGTCCGTGCGAGTCCGTGCGAGTCCGTGCGAGTCCGTGCGAATCCGTGTGAATCCGTGTGAATCCGTGTGAGTTCGTGCGAGTTCGTGCGAGTCCGTGCGAGTCCGTGTGAGTCTGTGTATTTCTACGCGAGTCCGTGCGTGGCGGGGTCCAGCCTGCTTCTCCGCCTACCGTGCGGCTCTTCTTGATCAGCCGCTGTCCGTTGAGCCGCAGGCGGCTGGCGTAGAAGGCGTCCTCAATGGCTCTGCGTGACACCGCAAGGGGGGGGGGCGTGACCTCGTGACCTCGGGGGGGGGGAACTCGAGGGTGTGACGCTACGCAGCGCTACGGAGCGACGCAGCGCTACGGTGACACGCTAGGTGACGCTAGGTGACGCTACACAACGCTACATTACGCTATGCAGCGACGCCACGCTACGCAATGCTACATTACGCTATGCAGCGACGCCACGCTACGCAATGCTACATTACGCTATGCAGCGACACAGCGCTATGGTGACGCTACACTACGGTGATGCAAGCCGTCCGTCCGGATCGTTTGTCACAACGCACGCCGATTGGTGCACGCGGAGGAGAGGGGGGGGAGAGGCGACCGACCTATGGCGTCGACGTAGCCGAGCGTTGCTGAACGGGGACGAGGGTTCGTCATTGTGGTTTGTCGCGAACGACACGGACGAGGCGGAATGAGGTGTGCAACACAAATAAACGAGATGGAGCAGTCTAGATTTGAAGTTTTCGTGACTGCAAGGATCCATACTCTTTGGTTCTTTCGGTAAAGTCATGTAGGTGGAAAAAAAAAGTTAATAAAATCACTTTAATTTATTTTTGATTCTATTTTTTTACCTACATGACTTTACCGAAAGAACCAAAGAGTAGAGATGGAGCAGGCGGCACCGACGACGTGAGAGTCAGAACGCAACGGACGACGCAAACGTACCAGAAAGCACACACGAGATGACATCAAACAGACAGTGCACACATGCAATGATGAGCACACTCGCAATGACGATGATGACGACGATGACGACGTACGTACGTAGAACTTCTTTCGCACCCAACGTAGCCAACCGCGCTAATCGTGAGGCGCGGATGACCATGATGCGCTCTCACTTGTTTGAGATGTCCAGGCCGGCCTTCATGACGAGGTCAAATCGGAAGGAAGCCACCGTCTTATCAAGGTCCTTGTAGTCCTTCACGACACCTTCCTGCGTCACGAACGAAGCCTCCTCCTCCTCCTCCCCTCGCCAGGCTGCTCCTGTAGAACGATGAGCGGCAGGACCTCACCACGATGACCGGCAGGGTCTCAACGCGATGACCGGCAGGGTCTCAACGCGATGACCAGCAGGGTCTCAACGCGATGACCGGCAGGGTCTCAACGCGATGACCGGCAGGGTCTCAACGCGATGACCGGCAGGGTCTCAACGCGATGACCGGCAGGTCTCAACGCGATGACCGGCAGGGTCTCAACGCGATGACCAGCAGGGTCTCAACGCGATGACCGCAGGGTCTCCACGCGATGACCGGCAGGGTCTCAACGCGATGACCAGCAGGGTCTCAACGCGATGACCAGCAGGGTCTCAACGCGATGACCGGCAGGGTCTCAACGCGATGACCAGCAGGGTCTCAACGCGATGACCGGCAGGGTCTCAACGCGATGACCGGCAGGGTCTCAACGCGATGACCAGCAGGGACTCAACGCAATGACCAGCAGGGTCTCAACACGATGACCAGCAGGGTCTCAACGCAATGACCAGCAGGGACTCAACGCGATGACCAGCAGGGTCTCAACGCGATGACCAGCAG
Organism: Lethenteron camtschaticum; assembly: GCA_018977245.1. Lineage (NCBI taxonomy): Eukaryota > Metazoa > Chordata > Hyperoartia > Petromyzontiformes > Petromyzontidae > Lethenteron > Lethenteron camtschaticum. Next base: position 2,348,630 of record MU249629.1, read on the forward strand.
GGACTCAACGCGATGACCAGCAGGGACTCAACGCAATGACCAGCAGGGACTCAACGCGATGACCGGCAGGGTCTCAACACGATCACCAGCAGGTCTCAACGCGATGACCGGCAGGGTCTCAACACGATGACCGGCAGGGTCTCACCACGATGACCAGCAGGGTCTCAACACGATGACCGGCAGGGTCTCCACGCGATGACCGGCAGGGTCTCAACACGATGAACGGCAGGGTCTCAATGCGATGACCGGCAGGGTCTCACCACGATGACCAGCAGGGTCTCCACGCGATGACCGGCAGGGTCTCAACACGATGACCAGCAGGGTCTCAACGCGATGACCGGCAGGGTCTCAACACGATGAACGGCAGGTCTCAATGCGATGACCAGCAGGGTCTCACCCACGATGACCAGCAGGGTCTCAACACGATGACCGGCAGGGTCTCACCACGATGACCAGCAGGGTCTCAACACGATGACCGGCAGGGTCTCCACGCGATGACCGGCAGGGTCTCAACACGATGACCGGCAGGGTCTCACCCACGATGACCGGCAGGGTCTCAACACGATGACCGGCAGGGTCTCACCCACGATGACCAGCAGGGTCTCAATGCGATGACCGGCAGGGTCTCACCCACGATGACCGGCAGGGTCTCAACACGATGACCGGCAGGGTCTCACCACGATGACCAGCAGGGTCTCAACACGATGACCGGCAGGGTCTCCACGCGATGACCGGCAGGGTCTCACCACGATGACCGGCAGGGTCTCAATGCGATGACCGGCAGGGTCTCACCACGATGACCGGCAGGGTCTCAACACGATGACCGGCAGGGTCTCACCACGATGACCAGCAGGGTCTCAACACGATGACCGGCAGGGTCTCCACGCGATGACCGGCAGGGTCTCAACACGATGACCAGCAGGGTCTCAACACGATGACCAGCAGGGTCTCAACATGATGACCGGCAGGGTCTCACCACGATGACCAGCAGGTTCTCAACGCGATGACCAGCAGGTTCTCAACACGATGACCGGCAGGGTCTCACCACGATGACCGGCAGGGTCTCTACACAATGACCAGCAGGGTCTCAACGCGATGACCGGCAGGGTCTCCACGCGATGACCGGCAGGGTCTCAACACGATGACCGGCAGGGTCTCAACGCAATGACCGGCAGGGTCTCAACGCGATGACCAGCAGGGTCTCAATGCGATGACCAGCAGGGTCTCAACGCGATGACCAGCAGGGTCTCAACGCGATGACCAGCAGGGTCTCAACGTGATGACCGGCAGGGTCTCAATGCGATGACCAGCAGGGTCTCACCACGATGACCGGCAGGGTCTCAACACGATGACCGGCAGGGTCTCAACGCGATGACCAGCAGGGTCTCAACGCGATGACCGGCAGGGTCTCACCGCGATGACCGGCAGGGTCTCAACGCGATGACCGGCACGGTCTCAACGCGATGACCAGCAGGGTCTCAACACGATGACCGGCAGGGTCTCACCACGATGACCAGCAGGGTCTCACCACGATGACTGGCAGGGTCTCAATGACCACGGCCTCCCCGTTTGTCGCGACGAAAAAGGGACAATGGAATAACTGGCTCTGAGATCTCTCCCAAACCCCCCCCCCCCAGCCAACTGCGCTGTCGACTCCCCGCTCCCCAATCGGCTCCAGGCTCAACAGACCTTCACTGCTCTTCTCCTCTGCCGCCCCGCGACCGACCGGCCGCGCCTCTCTCCCTTCCTCCTATCGGCAGACTTCAATCGCGCCTCCCTGACGAAAATACCCCACGAGCCTCAACACGACGACGGGTCCCTCAATAAATGACGTCACGGAGCGGTTCCCTGGAGGAGCCGGCCGCACGCGGCTCACGGAGCCGCAATTTTCCGACCGCCCCTCGCGTTAAGACGGACGGGGCGGGCACGTGAGCGGACGCAGCGCGGAAGCTTCGATACCACGACAGGGGAAACGCTTTCACCCTCTCACGGTTTTGATATTATCATGGACACACACGCGCCCTCTCGCCTCACCGCTCCCTCCGCTCGCCTCGTCGCTCCCTCCCGCTCACCTCGTTGCTGTCATCTTCCTCCGGGCGAGCGTCCTTGCTGCGTCCCTTCCGCCCACGCTGGTACGAGGAGCCGCCGCCGCCCTGCGTTGCCGTGGAGAGGCCTCGCGACCACGCCGACCGCAAAGGGGGGCCGACGTCGCGGGGTCGCGCGGGGTTCACGACCCCCACAGCGGTGCTCCAGTGGCCCCCCTCCACCACCGCCGCCGCTGCTGCCCCTGGGCCTAAAACAGGCGAAGGGCACGGGGTGTATCAAAGAGACGAGAGGAAGCGATGGGAGGAAAATCTGCCATGATCGACCGAGGGGCCTCTTTCTTGCCATTCGCCGATTTGTGAGCCGGGGGGCGGGGGGTAGAGCACCGATCGAAAAACGAACGCGGCCGCGGCCACCACTACCACCACAGTCGCGGTGGTGATGTAGGCCGCACTGAGCGGTCTTCACCACCACCACCACCACCATCGCAACCACAAAGGTGGCGCTCACGCACATGCGCGACGACAGCAGTGGTGGCGGTGGGTGAAGGCCCCACTGGTGGTCTTCACCACCACCACTACCGCGGTGTCGCTGACGCAGATGCGGGATGTGGTGGCGGTGAAGGTCACATTGAGCAGTCTTCACCGCCAACACCACGGTGATGCCGACTCACATGCGGGACGACGGTGGTGGCGGTGATGAAGGCCGCACCGAGCGGCTGCACCCTAAGGGAGATCTCCAGGCCTGGGCGCGGGGAGCCAGGCGGAGGCCCAGCGGGAGACCGCACCACCAGCATGAGGGCTACGGCAGAGCGGCCTACACCTGCATGGAAACACACAGCAAGCCGACACACACAGCAAGTCAACACAGCAAGCCGACACACACAGTCAATGCAGAGCATCAACACACACAGCAAGTCAACACTTCAAGTCGACACACACAGCAAGTCAATGCAGCTTGGCAACATAGCAAGTCAACACGCATAGAGACTCATGGACTCATGTAGAGGTCCAGACTCACGCAGACCCATGGACTCACATAGAGACCCATAGACACACAGAGACCCATGAACTTACATATAGACCCATAGACTCGCGCAGAGACTCACAGACTCACAGAGACTCATAGATTCACACATTGACCCATAGACCCATACATAGACCCATGGACTCACGCAAAGAACCATACTCACAAAGAGACCCACAGACGCACACATAGACCCATAGACTCACACATAGACCCATAGACTCACGTAGAGACCCATCGACTCACGTAGAGACCCCAGACTCGCGTAGAGAGTCTGTGAGACCCATAGACTTAGAGAGTAATGTCTTTCTCAAATTAGCTCACCTGTTTAAGGCCGTCACATAAGAGGCGTATAGACGTGCATGGGCCCACTAGGTGAGTAACTATGTGAGTCTATGTATATACGTTTAACTTAATTCGCAACGTACGTAGCCAACCGTGCTAATCGGATGGGTGAGTGTGTGGGTGAGTGACTATGTGAGTGACTGTGTGAGTGACTATGTGAGTGGGTGAGTGACTGTGTGAGTGGGTGAGTGACTGCGTGAGTGANTGCTGTGTGAGTGAGTGACTGTGTGAGTGACTGTGTGAGTGGGTGAGTGACTGTGTGAGTGGGTGAGTGACTGTGTGAGTGGGTGAGTGACTGCGTGAGTGACTATGTGACTGGGCGAGTGACTGTGTGAGTGGGTGAGTGTGTGAGTGACTGTGTGAGTGGGTGAGTGATTATGTGAGTGGGTGTCTGCGTGAGTGGGTGAGTGACTATGTGAGTGGGTGAGTGACTATGTGAGTGTGTGAGTGACTGTGTGAGTGGGTGAGTGACTGCGTGAGTGGGTGAGTGACTGTGTGAGTGACTATGTGAGTGGGTGAGTGACTGTGTGAGTGCAGGGCAGAATGTTCCAGACGGCCGGCAGAAGGGCATCTGAACGCACGTGGTGACCGCCTATTTGTGCCACGGCTTTATCCAGAAACCGCCGTTCGCTCTACTGTCGTGTGTGTGTGTGTGGGGGTGTAACTTGGCCTACTTCTCCACGCAGTGGCGCACACTCACCCGGACCCCTCTCCTGGGTGAACTTGAGCGGCGAGGCGAGAGGGAGGCTCCGTTGAGGCCTTGGGGCCTGAAGGTCGCCGGCTTGGGTTACCCCGACACCCCCTCCTGTGTGTGTGTGTGGCGCGTTGTTGTCGTGGTTGTTGTTGTTGTTGTTGCAGTTGTTGTTGTTGTAGCAGTTGTTGTTGTAGCAGTGTGGTTGTTGTGGTGGTGTTTGTCGTGGTTGTTGGTTATGTGGTTGCAGCAGTGTGGTTGTTGTTGCTGTGTGGTTGCTGCTGTGATTGTTGTGGTTGTTGTTGTGGTTGTTGTTGTTGCTATTGTTGTTGCTGCAGTTGTTGTAGCAGTGTGGTTGTTGTGGTGGTATTTGTCGTGGTTGTTGCTGCTGCTGTGGTTGTTGTGGTTGCAGCAGTGTGGTTGTTGTTGCTGCTGTTGTTGTTGCTGTGTGGTTGCTGCTGTGATTGTTGTGGTTGTTGTTGTTGTGGTTGTTGTTGTTGTGGTGGTTGATGTGTGGCTGCTACTGTCTTGGCAGATTTTGTTGTGGTTGTTGTGGTTGTGTTGTGGTTGCGCTGTGATTGTTGTTGTTGTTGTGGCTTGACGCGAGAATCGATTCGCACCCACTCCGCGACGAATTGCGACGCGATTCAAATCGATACCTCTTCGATTCTACAATCGATTCAAAAGCCCTCATACAACCGCGCTTGGCCAACGGCGCGCGATCCGGATTATCGATTACACGCGATCGATTCTTCAAACGTGTGTTCGTGCCGCGCTAATTTTATTTTTTTTAAATAAAAAATTACATCAAACCTGAACAAACAACAATTCAACACTTTCGCCAATAAAACGCGTGTGGCCTCAACAAAAGAAAAAATGACGGGGCTGATGCTTGGGCTTTTGTGNAAGAATATGAAAAAAAGAGCTTTTTCGCTCATCGGATTCCACCTCCACTATGAATTAACGCTCCGATTCTGACTTTACAATAAGTGTGGTGACGTCACCTCGCGCACACCAACGCTGTGAGGTGACGTCACCACGACTCGATCGGCGAACTCAAAGTGCGCGGTGACGTCACGCGCGAGTTGAACAATGACGTCACTAGCGTGCGTGCGAATGCCGTCACAACTGCATTTGCTGCCAGGCGAGGTGGTTACTCACAACTTCGATCGCCACCCAGCGTGCGCGGTGACGTCGTTGGGGTACGTGGTGACGTCACGACAACTGCGATTGCCAGCCCAGCGTGACGTCACGTGGAGGTTGGAGGGGGTAATGCTGTGGTGACGTCACAACTACTGCGATTCCAACAGCGATCGCCCCCCCCCCCCGCCACTCGGTGACGTCACTTGCGGAGAGTGGTACCGGGGGGGGCGGCGTGTGCGCGGTGACGTCACGCCACCGCGATCGNCCCTCCCCCCCGCGTACCGTACGCGTTGACGTCACGGCGTGTGCGCGGTGACGTCACGCCACCAGCGATCCCCCGCGTATCGTACGCGTTGACGTCACGGCGTGTGCGCGGTGACGTCACCCCACCGCGATCGCCCCTCCCCGCGTACCGTACGCGTTGACGTCACGGCGTGTGCGCGGTGACGTCACGCCACCAGCGATCGCCCCCCCCGCGTACCGTACGCGTTGACGTCACGGCGTGTGCGCGGTGACGTCACGCCACCGCGATCGCCCCTCCCCCCCGCGTACCGTACGCGTTGACGTCACGACGTGCGCCCGTTACCAAGGGCGACGGCGATGGCGGCGCGCGTGTTCCGACGCNAATGGCGGCGCCCATGAGCGCAGTAACCCCGTGGCCTCCTCCTTCCCTCCCCTCCTCCTCCTCCCCCGCGTCCCGCCGTCTGCGCCGCGAGGTGCGCGTCGTGGGCCGCGCCGAGCTGCGCGGGGCCCCGGACGCGCGAGGCTGAGCGTGAGGGTGAGGAGCGCCGCCAAGAGGGAAGCCCGCAGCGCCGAGCGGAGCGCGGTGAGGAGGGCCGAGTACGTGGAGAGCAGCGTGAGGCGAGCCCGCGGAGTCCAGGTGAGTGTCTCTGTGTGTGTCTCNGTGTGTGTGTGTGTCTGTCTGTCTCTGTCTGTGTGTGTCTCTGTGTGTCTCTGTCTCTGTGTGTGTCACTGTGCTCTCTGTGTGTCTCTGTGTGCTCACTGTGTCTGTGTGTGTCTCTGTGTGTGTCTGTGTGTCTCACTGTGTCTCTGTGTGTCTCTGTCTGTGTGTGTCTCACCGTGTCTGTGTGTGTGTGTGTCTCTGTGTGTCNGTGTGTGTGTGTCTCTGTCTCTGTGTGTCTCTCTGTGNCTCTGTGTCTCTGTGTCTGTCTGTGTCTCTGTGTGTCTCACCGTGTCTCTGTCTCACTGTGTCTCTGTCTCTGTGTATCTCACTGTGTCTCTGTCTCTGTGTCTCACTGTGTCTCTGACTGTGTCTCTGTGTGTCTCACTGTGTCACTGTGTGTCTCTGTGTGTCTCTGTGTGTGTCTCACTGTGTCTGTGTGTCTCACTGTGTCTCTGTGTGTCTCACCGTGTTTCTGTGTGTCTCACTGTGTCTGTGTGTCTCTGTCTGTGTGTGTCTCACCGTGTCTCTGTCTCTCACTGTGTCTCTGTGTGTCTGTGTCTCTGTCATTGTGTCTGTGTGTCTCTGTGTGTCTGTGCGTGTCTCTGGTGTCTCACCGTGTCTCTGTGTGTTGTCTCTGTGTGTCTCACCGTGTCTCTGTGTGTCTCTGTGTCTCACCGTGTCTCTGTGTGTCTCACTGTGTCTCTGTGTATCTCACTGTGTCTCTGTGCAGGACGATGACGTCACTGTGCTCAAGAGCCTTGACCGCCTCGACGGCCTCTACGTCATGACAGTGGAGGTACCGCCTCTGCTGCTGTGCACACGTGTGTCAGAGATGGTGTGTCAGAAATCGTGTGTCAGAGATTGTGTGTCACAGATGGTGTGTCACAGATGGTGTGTCACAGATGGTGTGTCAAAGATGGTGTGTCAGAGATGGTGTGTGACAGATGGTGTGTCACAGATCGTGTGTCAGAGATGGTGTGTCAGAGATGGTGTGTCACAGATGGTGTGTCACAGATGGTGTGTCAGAGATCACGTGTCAGAAATCGTGTGCCAGAGATCGTGTGCGAGCGCATGTCCCTGTGTCATGTGCGTGCGTCTGTCTTTGTGTTGGCTGGGTCATGTAGCCCGCATGCCCCGTCACCCGCATGCTCAAGCAGCTTCTGTTTGGCTTGATAGTTGGGCTAAACGGGCGCGGGAAGAGCCAGAGAAGAGATGGAGCAGATGTCGTACAGCAGGAGGATATGGAGCTGAGTGGATTTGCCGATGACCAGTACCGGCGGTGTCAAGATCGATCTCCGTGGAGGAGGTTCGTGAAGGACGCTACTGGGCAGTTGGAGGCAGTCACCCTCCAACAACAGCAGAGGGCAGAGGAGCGATGCTCACAACGACGAGCGGAGCGCCGGGCGGGTTAAACGCAGCAAGTTGGCACGGTAGGGGGCACAGGTGGTGCATCTGCCAGTCATCGCAGTCAGGTCAACCCATTGCACTTGGGTCTGTTCCGTGACCTTCTGCCAGCGGACCTTATCAACTTCACGTGGCCTCAAAGTGCACCTAGCCTGGTGCAAGCGTCGTGGTGACGTCACCACCACTTAGTGGCGAACAGCTGTTGTTGTGTGTAGCATGTGTTTAGCGGGGAGTGGTGGCGCAGCGGTTAGCGCACTGCACTACGGAGACGGCGGCCCGAGTTTGATTGCAGCTCACGGCCAATAACAGTGGCGAATATCTGAAGCGGTCTTGGGCCTCCCAATGCCGACTCAGCCTCAAATGAGCACAGGCAGACTTCGCTTGGCGCTGGAGATGCTTTCCTGGAGAAGTGAGTGCTCTTCGATTCGGTGCATCCCCATAATATCATTGCATATGTGGGGATGCCTTCCCTGCAGTGTTATTCGTCTGTGTCTATGTTGATAGGAGGATGGGTGAGTGTGTGGGTGAGTGACTGGGTGAGTGACTGTGTGAGTGGGTGAGTGACTATGTGAGTGGGTGAGTGACTATGTGAGTGGGTGAGTGACTGAGTGAGTGACTATGTGAGTGGGTGAGTGACTACGTGAGTGGGTGAGTGACTGTGTGAGTGGGTGAGTGACTGTGTGAGTGACTGTGAGTGGGTGAGTAACTGTGTGAGTGGGTGAGTAACTGTGTGAGTGTGTGAGTGTGTGAGTGACTGTGTGAGTGGGTGAGTGACTGTGTGAGTGGGTGAGTGACTGTGTGAGTGGGTGAGTGACTGTGTGAGTGGGTGAGTGACTGAGTGGGTGAGTGACTGTGTGAGTGGGTGACTGTGTGAGTGGGTGAGTGACTGTGTGAGTGGCTGTGTGAGTGTGTGAGTGACTATGTGAGTAGGTGAGTGACTGTGTGAGTGACTGTGTGAGTGGCTGTGAGTGGTGAGTGATTGTGTGAGTGGGTGAGTGACTGTGTGTGAGTGGTGAGTGACTGTGTGACTGTGTGAGTGGGTGAGTGAGTGAGTGACNGTGTGTGAGTGGTGAGTGTGAGTGGGTGAGTGACTGTGTGTGGGTGAGTGACTGTGTGTGGGTGAGTGACTATGCGTGTATGTACACGTGCGTGTTGAACTTCACGTGGCCTCAAAGTGCACCTCGCCTGATGCAAGCGTCGTGGTGACGTCACCGCCACTTAGTGGCGAATGGCGGTTGTTGTTGTTGAACTTCTTTCGCACCGTACATAGTGATCGCCAGGAGGTCGCTTCTGAAAAAGAGTTGCGTAGCACCTGGTGAAATAACAAGTCGTTGAAATTGTTCCAGTTGCTCTCGTTGGCCGAGCGAATATCACCCACCGATGTCGTGCGCCGTGGCGGCCTTCAGAGGCGTTGCTACTCGCTTGACAGCGCTTGACCCCACAAGTCTATATTCTTGGTTCTTTCGGTAAAGTCACGTAGAAGGGAGATACTAAAATAATATTAAACAATAAAAATTCTCACGACGTTTCGACTGCAACACAAGCAATCGTCATCAGGTGTGAATTTCACGCGACTTTACCGAAAGAACCAAGAATATGAATCCCTGCAGTCACGAAAGCTTTAAATCAAAATTTAACCCCACAAGTCTGTTAAGGCACCACGGGGGGGGGGGGGGGGACGTTTGTCTTTGTGCGCGAACGCGTTTGACGGGCGCGCACGTGCGATNCCCCCCCCGCCCTCCAGGTTGTGGCAGAGTTCAGTGATTTCCAAGCGATGCACGCGGTGAGGAACCAGCTGGTGGAGAAGCTGGACAGCTGCGTGGACGTGGCCCCCCCGTGTACCACCTCACGGCCTTGGCACGCGACAACTACAGGTGACAACGCACGGATGGCAACACTCCCCACCCCCTCCCCCCCTGTAAGCGCAGCTTTCATGGTCAAAAAATAAGTTACGCCTTAAACTTTGGGAGCAATAAGTCTTGACGCGTGTTTGACGTGTCTTGAATCAAACTGTTTCTTTATTTCTTAGTTGCACAAAAACGAGCGATTTTTCAAAGTTGTATCTTCGCCTAGATTTGAAGTTTTCGTGACTGCAAGGATCCATACTCTTTGGTTCTTTCGGTAAAGTCACGTAGGTAGAAAAAAATAATAATAACTAATAATAAAATGAAGATAACTAAATTAAATCACGACGCTAGCTTCCTGATGACAGAAGCTTGTGTTGCCTCCGAAACGTCGTGATTTAATTTAGTTTTTTTTTTCATCTACGTGACTTTACCGAAAGAACCAAAGAGTAGATATCTCTGCCTGTCCACGTACTTGATCACGTGGTCACACGGCGGTCAAAGACTGTGTCCACTCACTCCCGCCTGGCCCTTCTCCTGGCTTCCTGTTTATACTGTCAGACCGGAAGTGACGTCGTGGGTTCAACCAACGGAGCGTCTAACCACAGGGGGGTTCTAAACAGTTGGAATATTCCAAGTCAAGTATGCCCAATCTGTCAACAAGTGTATGGCAGATGTACATCAAATGTACACACAGAAATCATGCATTCACTTTCTGTCTTACGGCTCTTACACCCCCCCACTCCACCCGGTTGTAGCCTAGCGCTTCCTCGGCACTGCAATAAGTTGTGCCCGCGTCGCCAGAGGTCGCAATCGGGTACCCGATACCCGTACCCTACCCGATACCCGGCTACCCGTACGGTACGGGTACCCGTTTGTGACCCTGGTGTGGCCGGGTATGGGTACGGGTAGGCCGTGAGTCACTGGTGAGTCACCGTTTGTCACTCATTTCGGGTAGGGTACGGGTATGGGTAGGGAACGGGTACCCGTACCTGGCGCGTCTCGACCGCTCAGACTGCACCGTCCCTCGCTCCCTCCCCTCCCGACCCGCGCAGACGGCAGGCGTGCCTCCTGGCCGTGGCGAGTGCTCGCCGCAAGGCCCACGAGGTCTGCCGCCTGCTGGGCCTCTCCCTGGGCCGCCCCCTCTCGGTGCACGAGCTCCCCGCCGCCGACGCCTCCACCGCCGCCGACGACGACGGCGATTGGCCGCTTCCGGTCGTGTGCTCGCCCGCCGCGAGCACGGCCTCGCCTCCTCCTCCGCTGCCGATCAAAACGCGGCGGTGGCGTCGTCGTCGCTGCGGGACCACGTGGAGGCGGCGACGGAGTCGGTGCGGAGCGGCGTGGCGGCCGTCTTCGAGCTGCGGCCCCCCAAACGCGCCGGCGCGGAGGGGCGCCGCCGCCGCTGAGCGCAGCCGCGGCGCCGAGGGCGCCATCGGGCCTCCCAGGTTCCTGCGTCCGCGGTCGTCACGTGGAAGGGCTGACGAGTGCTGGTGGAGGGGGGGGAGCGTTGTATGTGACGTGCGCGTGTGTGTGCGTCGGACTTTTTCGCACCGTACGTAGCCGACCGTGCTAATCGGAGGATGGGTGAGTTGTGTGGGTGAGTGACTTTGGTAGTGTGTGAGTGAGTGACTTGAGTCTATGTATGTATGTTGAACGTCTTTCGCACCGTGCTCGTCGGAGGCAGCGGGGGGAGGGGCAAGCCGAGGGCAACATTGCCGTTGCTGTCCTGATTGGCTGAGGCTTTGTGACGTCATCGGTGGGCGTGGCTCGTACGGTGGGGGGGTACGAACTTCGGGAGGCAGAGTTGTCATGGTGGCCACTGTTTTTAAATGGGCCTTAATTGCTCAAACTACAAAGAAGTTAGGTTATAATTTGTAGTCGATCGACCCCCCCCCCAGACCCCCTCATCTCCACTCGTCCCCAGCNCCGCGTCGGCACGGCCCCCGTTGTCAAAGTGCCTCAGCGGGCTCCCCAAGTCAGCCGTCAGTAAAGTTCACGTCCACGGCCGTGCACACAGGTGAACTCCTTGATTTTTGTGTAATCGCCGCCCTTAACCCATGACTCCCGATTATTATCCGCAGGAGCTGTCGGGTCCCGGACAACTCCCGTCACCCACGGCCCAAACTCCCACCGCCGTCCACGGCCTTGTTGCCACGGGTCGACGCGCGGCGGCTCAGCGTTTGACGAGGCTCGCGTGGCAAATCGCTCCCGAGTTGCTCGTGGGTTTACGCGTTGCAACTACCGCGATTGGTTTTTCGCCGACGGATGAGACCAAAACGACGACGGGAGAGAAGGGCGAGTTGACAGTGCGGTGCGACGGAACGCGTTCAACCAAGTGGCGCTTGGCAGCACCGGCTTCTAGTCGCGCGGAGACTTGCGGTGACAAGTGGTGACGTGTGGTGATGTGCGGTGATGCTTGGAGACGCTCGGAGACTTGCAGTGACAAGTGTTGACACGTGGAGACGCGCGGTGACGTGCGGAGACATGTCGTGACACGCGGAGACATGTGACACGCGGTGACGTGCGGAGACATGTCGTGACGCGCGGAGACTTGCGGTGACGCGCGGAGACTTGTGGTGAAGCGCGGAGACATGTGGTAACGCGCGGAGATGTGCGGTGACAAGTGGTGACACGTGGAGACGCTCTGAGGCTTGCGCTGACGTGCGGAGACTCGCGTGACGCGCGGAGACGCTCGGAGACACTCGGAGACATATTCTTTGGGTCTTTCGGTAAAGTCGCGTAGATGGGTTCAAAGAAAATACCTACCAACGTGACTTCACCGAAAGACCCAAAGAATATGAATTCCTGCAGTCACGAAAGCTTTCAGGAAAAGCTTTCAAGATTTTATGCTCGGAGACACTCGGAGAAGGGCGGAGACTCGCGGGAGAGAGAGACAGAGATGCAGAGGCACGTCTCTGAAGCACGGCGGGTTTGCGCGAGGTGACGGCAAAAAAATAAATTGGACCCACAATTATATTGCGTTTTTTTTTTTGGGGGTTTTCCTTCCTCTGCTCACGGCTCGCAAATAAGCGGAGAAGTAAAACATTTGTCAGGTGGCTCGGCAGGCGAAGTGGGGTGAGAGGAGATCGTCCTCTACGCGAGTCTTCAACAGCGGCGTCAGCGGCATGAATCCTTCAGCGGACGTTGCGTGTCAAGCCACGTCGCCGTTCCTTGCGTGCGTCCTAAACACGCGGCGCTGCGATGGACCGCGAGCTCCGGAGAGACAAACAACAACGACCGCCGTTCGCCACCAAGCGGCTGTGGACGTCACCACGGCGCTTGTGCCAGGCCACGTGCACTTTAAGGCCACGGGATGTGTCGAACGCCCGCCGGCACGAGGTTACGGGCAGATCCAGGTGCCATGGTTGATGAGGCTTAGTCAGTCCAAAGAGACGCTCACACAGACACACACGCACGCGCTTTCGCGACCAATATCATCCATAATATAGGTTTTTTTGGGTTAGATCGTGTAAATATATAAATGTGTCGTCAAACCCGCCACCACCCGACACAGCCTATTAGTTAGTAAGGTTTGTCACGTAAACAGAACGTGCCAATTCTACTACAGCACAGTGTGTGTGCTGGAGAGCAGATTGTAAATGTCGGTTTGCTCTCCAATACCGCTGTGTTGTACTCGTAACGAATTGGCCACGTTTATGCGATCTAACCCCAACAAAACCTGTATTTTAAATGCCACAGCTGCAGTTCTGTGTCAACCCACTGTTTGCGTGAGCACCTCCACACACCATGGGGGGGGGATCACAGGGCGGCTTGTTTGTCCATACTTCACCAGCGCCGTGTCGGCGAAGGCAAGGGGCGCGTGGACGTTGGGGTGGCGGTTGCGGTGCGATGACCTCTGCCGACGGGCTACGGGGCGGGCGACTGCTGCGGCGGTCAGTGAGCGTGATCCGTCTGCGGGTACCTCCGTCGATTTGTGAAGGCCCTCGGAATCGGAGGTGGCGTTCATTTGCCACCGAGCAGAGCCCAACTGAGCGGATGGAAAAAATTAACCATACAAACAAAGTTTTTCACTATAAATCCTTTATATGCGTGGCGGCTAGAGTCCTCTCGTCCTCTGGCTTGAGATGGCTGCCACCTATGGGTCAGATGATTGCCTGCCACCATTAAGCAATTGGTAATAAAATATAATAATTTTTTCCTAAAAAGTGTAAAATTTTGGAAAAAAATTTCACGAAAAAAATTGTCACGCACAACGAGTCTGTGTGCAAAATGTCAACTCGATTAGATCACGGGAAGTGGGTTAAAAACGACCGAAAGATTTGCACGGTCGTAAGCGCACAAGCAAGCAAGCGAACTTAATATAAAGGATTTAAAAAGCGCTCCTTTGATTTTCAACGGCGACTCGGCCGGCAAGTGCGCCGAGATGTGTAGGCGAGACGCTTGTGTGGGAATGCTCTCGACTAAAATGCCCTTTCGATTTAAAGCTTTCGTGACTGCAGGGATTCATCTTCTTGGTTCTTTCAGTAATGTCACGTAGAATGGAGAACAGGTCTTCTCGAAGACCTGTTCTTCACCTGAGGACGGCTGCTTGCGTTGTGGCCGAAACGTCGTGAGAATTATTTTATTATGTTTTANTTTTATTATTTTATTATTTCCATTCTACGTGACTTTACCGAAAGAACAAGAAGATAAAATGCCCTTGTCAATTCCCTCCGATGATTTTACCACGACGCACCTGCAATGGATCGCCCTGCGCTGCGTGCGGTGAGGTCAAAGGTTGGCATACGAGGCCTGTGACTGCCAGTAAGATTTTATGTCGTGCTGGATGCAAATGTTGTGGCTTTGCTCTCCAACAAACCGGTGTGCTCTACTAGTAGCTAATTGGCGCGTTTTACGTGACAAACCTTACTAATTGGCTGTGTCGGGTGGTGGCGGTTTAACGGCGTATTGTATATTTTCGCGATCTAACCCAAAATAAACCTGTATCGTGGAAGATTTGACTGATTAATAATTAACCCGTAAAAACAAAGTTTTTCACTATAAATCCTTTATATGCGTGGCATCGGTTTTATTTTATTATTCATTTCAGTTTTTCTTGAGTAAGAGTTTCATTTTTATCACATTGGTATTTGAAATTAAATATGACATTTTTTTTTTCCTAAAAGTGGGAAATTTTGGAAAATAAATTGTCACGCACAACGAGTCTGTGTGCAAAATGGTCAGCTCGATTGGATCACGGGAAGTGGGTTAAAAAACGACCAAAAGATTTGCACGGTCGTAAGCGCGCAAGCAAGCAAGCAAGTGAACTTAATATAAAGGATTTAAAAAAGGCATGTAGCCGTCTCTCACTTTACGCCGCGAGTCGTTTCATTTTCTGGCAGAGCCCCAGCCGGGAGAGCTTGCCCAGCCGAGGGAGAATTGCCGAACTTTCGCACGGCAAACGAGCGAACGTTCCCATGGCGAACTGGTGTACGTTCGCACGGTGAATGAGCAGAAATAACCCACGCGCACTTAATTGTCATTGTGCTCCGAATTTTTTTTTTACATTTGCACTGACTGCATTGTACAGTCAAATTCAATCGTGGCACGCTGCCCCCCTCCGCCCCCGTGGGTGTTGTAATGGTTATCGCGCCGGTCGCGTGCAGCCAGAGGGCTCTCCGGTTGCATGCTACAATAACGAAAGGCGCCGTTTAATATCCACCCCTCGCCGCAGCGTTTCCTCACGCAGATGTGTGACGCAGCAGTCGCCGCGGCGATTTGCTTTCGCAGCAGCATCGGCAGCATCAGCAGCATCGGCAGCATCAGTAGCAGCATCGGCATGAAAATAACGAGGTCCCTGCCTGGCCTGCCCGCGCAGTTGGGCACGCAAGCAACGCCGCTGACATCGTGGTGCGCCGTTAAAAAGCGATGTGTGCAACAGGCGACGTTGCGGCACATGGCCTGCTTCAGAGCACACAGATCGGCAGCGCGTACGACCGCCCGGCTGTTGTAAAGAAACGATACTCTTAGGTTTTTTCGGTAAAGTCACGTAGGTAAAAATTTTTATTAATAAAAGTAAATAAAAATAGTGCTGTGACGGTTCCACCTGAAGACGGAAGCTTGTGTTGCCTCCGAAACGTGATTTTTATTTTATTTTTATTTTCTTTTATTAATTTTTTACCTACGTGACTTTACCGAAAAAACCTAAGAATATGAATCCTTGCAGTCACGAAAGCTTCAAATCTAGAAGTAAAGAAACGAGTTTGTCACTCTAGATGACGATGTAAGTGCACCGTAGCTCCCAGCGGCTTCTTAACATCGGTAAGGAAGAGAGCGTTCCAGACGGCCGCTGAAACGCATAAGCAACCGCCGCTGCTGCTGCTGCCAGGATGACAATCGTGCCCGGGAACGTAACTCCATGTTGCGCATATTTCTCCTTTTAAGGCCACGCACGCTCGCACGCACTCACGGCGGCGACGGTGGTGTGTTGGTATTATTATTACTGACGAGTGTGTGTTTTGTCAGACGTGAAAATAATGGGTTGCCCGCGCCGCGGTCACGAATATCTGTGGGAATGCGAAAAGCGTGCGGTGGCGACGGTGGCGGGGTGGGGTGGTGATGGTGATGGTGGTGGTGGCGGCAGTGGTTGTGGTGGCGGTGGTGGTTGTGGTGCGGCGGTGGTGGAGGTGGTGGTGGTGGCGGTGGCGGTGGTGGTGGTGGCGGTGGTGGCGGTGCGGTGGTGGCGGTGGTGGTGGTGGTGGCGGCGGTGGTGGCAGTGGTGGTGGCGGTGGTGGTAGTGGTGGTGGCGGCGGTGGTGGAGGTGGTGGCGGCAGTGGTTGTGGTGGCGGTGGTGGTGGCGGTGGTGGTGGAGGTGGTGGTGGCGGCAGTGGTTGTGGTGGCGGTGGTGTGGCTGTGGTGGTGGCTGTGGTGGCGGTGGTGGTGGCGGTGGTGGTGGAGGTGGTGGTGGTGGTGGCAGTGGTTNTGGTGGCAGTGGTGGTGGCAGCGGTGGTGGAGTGGTGGTGGCGGCGGTGGTTGTGGTGGCNGTGGTGGCGGTGGTGGTGGCGTGTGGTGGCTGTGGTGGTGGTGGTGGCGGCAGTGGTTGTGGTGGCGGTGGTGGTGGCGGTGGTGGTGGTGGTGGCGGCGGTGGTGGAGGTGGTGGTGGCTGGTGGTGGCGGTGGCGGTGGTGAGGTGGTGGTGGCGGTGGTGGTGGCGGTGGTGGTGGCGGTGGTGGTTGTGGTGGCGGTGGTGGTGCGGTGGTGGTGGCTGTGGTGGTGGTGGTGGCGGCAGTGGTTGTGGTAGCGGTGGTGGTGGCTGTGGTGGTGGCTGTGGTGGTGGTGGTGGCGGCGGTGGTTGTGGTGGAGGTGGCGGTGGCACCCCCGAGGCCAGGCCACTGCGGTGAGCACCGCACGAGCCGCCCACCAGGAGGGCAAATTCATTCCACGCGAGATGCGAAAATGAAATGTCTGGAGCCGTCACATATAGCAAGTGCCGAGACTGACGGCTCGCACTCCGCAGCTACTGGGGTGGGGGGGGGATTGCGTAAATATACCAACATTTAACAATTGTAAATGTTGTAAATTAAATAAAACATATACAATTGCAGGCAAGGTTACAATTGTTACATTTACATGAGACTCTGTGTCTATGAGAGATAGAGACTCTCCATGTCCATGAGACTGTCTATGAAAATGTCTATGAGAGGTGTAAACTGCTGCTGAGGCCTCTCTACGTACTCTGCGGGAGGGCCATTGTCCGAAACGTCATCTCGTATTTTCGAGGTCATGCATACAGCGGCATTGACCAACATTGTGAGTTGTTTTTTTGTTATTGTCGGAACAAATTTCATTAGGTCCGCGTAAAATATAGGGCGGTGAAACATCGCTATGGAATTTAAAGAAACGGCTGATAATGATAATGGTGGAAACACTTAACCGCGTGCTTTGTAAAGCGTGACATTTTATCGAAAACACGCAATCATAGGTGTCCACCATCGCATTAAACAATTAAAATGTAACTGCCGAGGAATGCGCCTCTTCGCACGCTGCCACCAGCCTGCCACCCGTAATGGACGTCAAGAGCTCTTGCTGCAATTGAACTTGTCACTCCTAATGTCTGAGGCACTCACGCGCTGACAGGTTGACGGGCTCACGCCCATCTCACGAGGCATGGATACCTCGCGAGATGACGGCAGAGATACGGGCAGGAGGTAGGAGGTTTAGCGAGGCGAGACGGAGATGTCGCGAGTTGGCAGAGGTGCAGACAGGATCGAGACGAGGGAGATCCCATGACAAGTTCACGAATGCCGCGCCGGTCTTGGGATTTCGTCTGGAATCCGGCCTCGATGTGGGCCGCACGGAACCAAAACTTGGTCACAGCAGCTGCTGCGTCCAGGCCGGAATCCCACTCGTTCTTCAGGGATCACTGACTGGACGAGGGAGCTGATTCTCTGGAGGAGGATGATGATGATGCTTTCCAGGAGTTTATAGGTCGTGTGCAGGAGTGACATTGGCCAATATCTCGGTTTGGGTATTGCAATTCTCATCGCCTCCCGCCGTGCATCCGGTTTTCATGGTTTTGGTGTCCAGGTTTGCCAGCCACTCGAGTCCATTAGGGCCTAAGCGATGGAGGCATTTCTAGTAGGATACCATCTCTGCAGCAGCTTTGCCTTTCTTCAATTCAGCCAGGTCCTCCCTCGCTTCCTCCGTGCTGATGGCGGTTGGGGTCTTGTGAGGAAATCGAGGCCCCATTGCCTGGTGGTGTAATTGGTGATGGATTTCTCGTTTCGATTTAAAGCTTTCGTGACTGCAGGGATTCATCTTCTTGGTTCTTTCGGTAAAGTCACGTAGAAGGGAAGTAATAAAATAATAAAATAAAACATAATATGTCGGAGCAGGTCCCCTGGGTCTCTATGTTTATTATGATTTATTTTTATGATTTTATTATTTCCCTTCTACGTGACTTTACCGAAAGAACCAAGAAGATTGGTTCTTAGATTTCTCGTTTGTTGTTTTTTTTTGTCGAGCGTCCTGTTTAACATGTGGCTTCCATAACAGGTTTTTGTGGGTTAGATCGCGTAAACATATCAATGTGTCGTTAAGCCGCCACCACAAGGTTTGTCACGAAACAGAACGTGGCCAATTCGTTACTAGTACAGCCACACCGGTGTGTTGGAGCCTGATGAAGCATTGTGATTACTGGCGAAACGTCGTTTTGAATGTGGCTTTCTCTCCAACACACTACCGGCGTTGCTGTACTAATAACGAATTGGCAACTGTTCGGACAAACCTTACTAAGGCTCGGGTGGTGGCGGCGGCTAACGACGCATTTATTTCCGCGATCTAACCAAAAACCCTCTATCATGGTCCTTTTGTGTTCCCCACTAGTTTGGAGGCTTTAGAGTTGGGCAGGACTCTTGTGGTGCGGTTTCTCTGTTGGGTGAGCAGCACCCAGGTCGTAGCAGGGCCCAGGCATGAAGTCTGTGAAGTCCAGGCCCTGCAACTCACTCAATGCCCGCTGGCGGTGGCCAGAGTTTAAAGACCCAGAAGGTTCTAGATTTGAAGCTTTCGTGACTGCAAGGATTCATATTCTTAGGTTTTTTCGGTAAAGTCACGTAGGTAAAAATTAAAATTAATAAAGTAAAATAAAAAAAATAAAATATAAACGACGCGGGTAAGAGCATTGATACAATTACTTGATACAGCTGTCGTGCTGTGACGGTTCCACCTGAAGCTTGTGTTGCCTCCGAAACGTCGTGATTTTTATTTTATTTTTTTATTAATTTAATTTTTACCTACGTGACTTTACCGAAAAAACCTAAGAATATGAATAAGACTCCAGAAGGCTGCCTTCAAACCTGTGCCGCCTACTGGTTGCACGTCAGCAGGTCCCCTGGGTCCTCTGTTTTCCCAGCAGGGATGTTCTCTCCGGAAGCCTCCAGATGCTCTTCTTGGCGTCGCAATGAAGAGGCCAAGAAAACGGTGCACAGCATTTGGGTGTGCGGGGAATTCGGCCACTCTCCCGGCAGCCTCCATACAGGTGGTCCCGCATTTGGCCAGGATCCACCCTAGATTCCAAAAACACAGGATGAGATGTTACTATCCTTTGTGCAAGCACTTCCAAGAGTTCATGAACAGTGAGCCTGGTGAAATTTGGGGAGCGCATCGTCAGTAGTGTACCTTTGGTTCCTAGGGTGTTTCGGCCTTTCATACTATACACCTCCCCAAAGGCGGCCAGCGACAGGGTGATCAATCCTACGCTTGCGTCCCATTCCCAATTAGTCATAGGAGTTGCCTTGTTGTTGATAGCCAACATCCCAGGACATGCATGGCAGGGGCGTCCTCCTCCCTGAGTCAAGCATTGTTGACTGCATAGTAATGATTTTGACAGAATTACTAGGCGGGATTTCGATCGATCGATGATCGATTATTGGTTTGCCGCATCAGTGGGGCCGCGGTGAAGGCTGCCCGTCTTCCGCTCCTGCGCAAAATTGCATCGATCACCCAGAGATGCTGACAAGCGGCGAACGGCGACCCCTGGACAAAGCGATGCCCGTCAGGCGCTCTCGAGCACAGGGTGTGAAGATCCGTTGCGGTAGATCGTCTTTTAGATCATGCAGGTCAAAGCAGAAGACCCATTGCCCGAAACGTCATCTCTTGCGTAGCTTTTTAAATCCTTTATATTAAGTTCACTTGCTTGCGTGCTTACGACCGTGCAAATCTTTCGGTCGTTTTTTAACCCATTTCCCGTGATCCAATCGAGCTGACATTTTGCACACAGACTCGTTGTGCGTGACAATTTATTTTCGTGAAAATTTTTTTCCAAAATTTTCCACTTTGTTGGAATTTTTTTTTCATATTTAATTTAAAATACCAATGTGATAAAAATGAAACTCTTACTCAAGAAAAACAGAAATGAATAATAAAATAAAACCGATGCCACGCATATAAAGGATTTATAGTGAAAAACTTTGTTCTTACGGGTTAATTTTAAAAATCCTTTATATTAAGTTCACTTGCTTGCTTGCTTGCTTACGACCGTGCAAATCTTTCGGTCGTTTTTTAACCCACTTCCCGTGATCCAATCGAGCTGACATTTTGCACACAGACTCGTGCGAGACAATTTATTTTGTGAAAATTTTTTTCCAAAATTTTCCACTTTTTAGGAAAAAAAAATGTCACTAACACAATCATATATTTTTCCTAAACACAAAATTATTCAAGAAACAACAAAATGTACAATATAAACAATCATACAACTGAAAACCTTATAATCCTTATATACGACTTTCTTCTACTTAATTTAAAATACCAATGTGATAAAATGAAACTCTTACTCAAGAAAAACAGAAATGAATAATAAAATAAAAGCGATGCCACGCATATAAAGGATTTATAGTGAAAAACTTTGTTTTTACGGGTTAAATTTTTTAGTCATTTTCGAGGACACGAGCACAGCCGTATCGAGCGATAGTGCCGAATTGTGTTTTTTTTATTCGGTTGTCGAACAAATTTAATTAAGTCCGCGTAAAGTATAGGGCGGTGAAACGTCGCGATGGAATTCAAAGAAAAGGCTGATAATGATAATCGTGGAAACACTTAACCGAGAGCTTTGCAACGGCGTGACATTTACATCTTGAGCACGCAATCGTAGACGGTCGGCATCGCATGCCAGAGAATTAAAAGGTGTTAATGTAGCTGCCGAGGAACGCGACTCTCACTGCCAGTCGTAATGGATGTTCAAGAGCTTTAGCCGCAATTGAACTTGTCTCTAATGTCCGAGGCACTCACCCGCTTGACAGGTTATGGGGCTCACGCCCAGTGAGGGGGAGCCTGCACATTTGGGGGGGGGGGGTCCAATGAGCCCCCACCCCTCCCCCCCAGTTTAAATGTCAGAACACCTCGGCAGATAATGTGTTTTTTGGGGTTAATTTAATGATTTCTCCACAAATCTGGCTGTCGCCTGATGATGCTGGTGGTGGTTGTTGTAGTTGCAATTACCAGCGACGCGTCATGGTACTCGAATTGTAAATGTTGTAGTAGGTTTACTCTCCAACACACTATACACTACACTATACACTGCATTATATACTACACTAGTCACTTCACTACAATTCACTATAATATAAACAACATTATACACTACGAAATACACTCTATACTACACTTTACACTACTATACACTACACTATTTTACACTACACTATACACTACATTATACACTACTGTACACTACATTATACACTGCACTATATACTACACTATACACTTCACTACAATTCACTATAATATACACAACATTATACACTACGAAATACACTCTATATTACACTTTACACTACTATACACTACACTGTTTTAAACTACACTATACACTACATTATACACTACTGTACACTACATTATACACTACTGTACACTACATTATACACTACTGTACAACACATTATACACAACACTATAAACTGCACTGTATACTACATTATACACTTCACTACTATTCACTAAAATATACACTACTAACTACACTATATACTACACTTTACACTGCTATACACTACACTATACACTATTTTGCACTACACTATATACTACATTATACCAAGGCCGTAAGTATAATAATATTGGGGGACACATACCCAATATTCAAATATGCTCAAAATGTCCTCCCCAATATATTGCTATAAAATAGATTCTGTTGAAATTATTGTGGTTATGGTTGTACTTTATTAATCCTAATCTCTGCAATTACATACAATAAACAAGAAAAGGTAAAAAGNAAAAAAACAGAGCAATGTAATACAATACACTATTATACATTATTGTAAAAAATAAATAAAAAGTCCATCCCATGTGTTGGTGATTTTTTTAATATTTAGGCAGGAAATGAGTTTTCAAATTTAGATTTTTTCTGGGGGGGGGGGGGGGGGGACCCCAGACCCCTGGAAGATTTGGTCCCCCCAATGTTGTCTCCATGGCTACGGCCTTGCATTATACACTACTGTACACTACACTATACACTACACTAATTGTAGTGAGTTTTCTTCTCCAACACACAACCGGTTAGTGCTGAAATATTATACTACACTACACTATACACTACACTATAATTTGAAATGTAGTGGGTTTACTTTCCAACACACAACCGGTTAGTGCTGAACTAGTATACTACACTATACACTACACTATACACTACACTATAATTGTAAATGTTGTAGTGGGTTTACTCTCCAACACAACCGGTTAGTGCTGAACTAGTATAATACACTATACACTTCACTATCCACACTATAAACTACACTATACACTACACTATAATTGTAAATGTTGTAGTGGGTTTACTTTCCAACACAACCGGTTAGTGCTGAACTAGNATAATACACTACACTATAAACTACACTGTACACTACACTATATAGTATACTTTCCAACACACAATATGCTGAACTATATACTACACTATACACTACACTAAACTACACTATACACTACACTATAATTGTAAATGTTGTAGTGGGTTTACTCTCCAAGACGCAACCGGTTAGTGCTGAACTCGTAACGAATTGGCACGTTTTGTTTACGTGGCAAACCTCAATAATTGGCCGTGTCGGGNTAGTGACGGGTTTAACTGCACATCTAACCCGCGACAAATATTAAGGATAATATTATGGATAATATTGTTCGCCAAAGCCCTAACCTTCTTTTTGGTTCTTTCGGTAAAGTCACGTAGAAGGGAAGTAATAAAATAATAAAAATAAAACATAATAAAATAATTCTCACGACGTTTCGGCCACAACGCAAGCAGCCGTCCTCAGGTGAAAACCAGGTCTGTCGAGGCGACAGCGTTGTGGCCGAAACGTCGTGAGAATTATTTTATTATGTTTTATTTTATTATTTTATTACTTCCCTTCTCCGTGACTTTACCGAAAGAACCAAGAAGATGAATCCCTGCAGTCACGAAAGCTTTAAATCGAAACGTTAAACTACCTCGTGAGATGACGGCGGAGATACAGACAGGATAGAGATGAGACGAGAGAAAGAGAGAGAGATCCACCCTTGTATTTAACGTGAATTGTATCCCAATTATCTTCTAAGATTTCAATAGTTTTTTCACGACTCGAATGTTTTAATGGTACCGGAGGTGACTTCGCCCTTCGACCGCAAAAACTCACGGTCGAAACCTCTGCCTCTTCGTAATTCCCAAGCGGTGTGCTGACAGACAATGGGACTGGGTAATAATAGCCCTCCGTGCAAGATTAAATGAAAAATACATCAATCACCCACGAAGGCTGACAAGTAGACAGACAAGCCCCTTCTGATATAAAGCGATGCCCGGCAGGCGCTCTCGAGCAGAGGGTGTGAAGATTCGTTCAAGATCATATTTCAGAGCATGCAGATCAAGCAGAGCATGGGAAGGTGAGTTGTTCAAATCGTCGTGATGATGCAGATCGTGGCCAGGTGAAGTGATCCACCTGGTCGTGATGATGCAGATCGTGGCCAGGTGAAGTTGTCCACTTCGTCGTGATGATTCAGATCGTGGCCAGGTGAAGTTGTCCACCTGATCGTGATGATGCAGATCGTGGCCAGGTGAAGTTGTCCACTTCGTCGCGACGATGCAGATAGTGGCCAGGTGAAGTTGTCCACATTTTCGTGATGATGCAGATCGCGGCCAGGTGAAGTTGTCCACCTGGTCGCGATGATGCAGATCGCTGCCAGGTGAAGTTGTCCACCTCGTCGTGACGATGCAGATCGTGGCCAGGTGAAGTTGTCCACCTGGTCGTGACGATGCAGATCACGACAAGGTGAGTTCACCACCTACCTGGTCGTGTACTGATAGTCTTCGTTTGTTGCTATCACCCCCCTCGCCCGCCTCCTACTGACGAAGCCATTCTTGTTGAACATTTTGTGTCACTTTCCATTCGGCGAAATGACGCTGTCCTCCTACAATACCACCAAAGACTTAAAGCTTTCGTGACTGCAGGAATTCATATTATTTGCGTCTTTCGGAAAAGGCACGTAGATCGGTACATATTTAATAAAAATAGTAAATATAAAATAAACATATTCTTGTTTTTTTTCGGTAAAGTCACGTAGAAGGGAAATAATAAAATAATATAAATATAAAACAATAAAAAATTTCACGACGTTTCGACTGCAACACAAGCAATCATCATCAGGTGTGAAATCCACAGCAATAAAATTTATTTAATTTTTTCCCTTCTACGTGACTTTACCGAGAGAACCAAGAATATGAATCCCTGCAGTCTAGAAAGCTTTAAATCAAAATAAAATAAACAATTTGTGCTGTGCTAGTAACACACCTGATGATGATTGCTTGCGTCGTGAGAATTTATAGTTTTATTTTTATAATTTTTGTAATTTTATTATCTTCCTTCTACATGACTTTACCGAAAGACCCAACGAATATGAATACCGCCAAAGTTCAAGTTCGCTTTAACCCCGTTTGCACCGCACGGCCTAATTCACCCGCACTGTGCATTACACACACACTTTTATTTTTCGAGATAAATTGGTCGCGATTTGTTAAAAAAATATATATTTTAAACCCATTCGTTTTGTCCACGTGTGCGCAATTGAACTGTCCCTGGCTCTGACCGCGGTCTCCCCTTGCACGCGCAACGCCGCTCGCTGTCCCTTGCGTCTCCACGGCTGCATTATTAGTGCATTGGTCGTTCAATTTTCGTCTCCCGGTAGAAAAGAAAGGCAGAGAACACCGCTCTCGTGTAGCCTTCACAGACTGTCGGGGCAAGTGCCGTTAGCAAGCAGCACCTATGAAGGCCGGTAGGGCACACGAGGGGTGGGGTGCAGAGGTCGCAACCGGGTACCCGATACCCGTACCCTACCCGATACTCGGCTACCCGTACCCGGCCGGGTACCGGTACGGGTACCCGTTTGCGACCTTGGTGCGGCCGGGTACGGGTACGGGTAGGCCGTGAGTCACTGGTGAGTCACCGTTTGTCACTCATTTCGACCCTGGTGCGGCCGGGTACGGGTAAGGAATCAAAACCCGTTTGCGACCTCTGGTGGGATGGCCAGAACCACGCACGACCGCCTTTGTCTCCCCCGGTGCTGACGTTTGCTACACTCCGCACCCCGCAGGTACTCGACCTGGAAGGGATGGGGGGGGGGCGCTAAAAAACATCTTCAGATAATCGTCACCGATGTTGGCCTTGAGCTTGGAATCGAACCCGGTTCGCTGTGTTAGCCGAACCAAGTTGCCTCCGCGTCTCCTACCGAATACGCAAAGGACAGCACGCGCCCCCCCCCCCCGTATTTAAAACCTAAATAACGACAAACTAGTGTTTTTCAATTTAAAGCTTTCGTGACTGCAGGGATTCACTCTTGGTTCTTTCGTAAATCTGAAGAAGTAATAAATAATAAAAATAAAACATAATAAAATACAATTCTCACGACGTTTCGGCCACAACACAAGCAGCCGTCCTCAGGTGGAGAACAGATTTGTCGAGAAGACAAAACAGGTCAGACCTGNCGGACGGCTGCTTGCGTTGTGGCCGAAACGTCGTGAGAATAATTTTATTATGCTTAATTTATTTTATTGTATTACCCATTCTACGTGACTTTACCGAAAGAACCAGAAGATAGTGTTTGTGTGTGATTTCACCAGGTAAGGACCGCCGATCCGTGTAGCTCTTTGTTTGAAGCGACCTCGCCGTCCCAAATGATAGCTCAGCCAAGCGGAGGATCATCTTCATCTGATGATGCTGGATGTGATTACCAGCGAAACGTCGTACTACTCAGAGTGTAAATGTGTGGAGATTCACTCTCCAACCTCCGGTGGTGCTGAAGTATAACCCTTGGCGTTTTGTTTACGTGACAACATTAATTTGGCTGTGTCNGGTGGTGGAGGGTTAGACGACACAACATGTATTCTTACCCAAAAACCTTTATTATGAGAATTTATGTAGTTACGCAATTTCTACTCGGAAACCTTCTTTTTATCTTTTTACGCTTCACAACTTTCTCTAGTCTGCACTCCCTATGTGGCCTTCCCCCCGCCTCCTTCTCGTACCGTTGTACTCGCTCACCCCGTGGCAGGGTCGTTCACGGGTTATGATTCCTTACCCGTACCCGGCCGCACCAGGGTCGCAAACGGGTACCCGTACCCTATCCGATACCCGGCTACCCGTACCCGGCCGGTACGGGTAGGGTACGGGTATCGGTTACCTGATTGCGACCTCTGGGATGAAGCCATGTTGCAGGCGCGGGTGGGTTGATTCTAGGAACTTGAATTGTGAGAAGAGACAAGACGTTGGGAAATGAGTGACAAACGGTGACTCACCAGTGACTCACGGCCTACCCGTACCCGTACCCGGCCGCACCAGGGTCGCAAACGGGTACCCGTACCCGGCCGGGTACGGGTAGCCGGGTATCGGTAGGGTACGGGTATCGGTACCCGATGGCGACCTCTGCCCCGTGGCCTGCCGACCGCACCACCACCCGCCGACTGCAACGTCTGAACGTCTGCGGCGCAAAGAGCTTTGCGGCTCACCGGATTTCCTCCCCGGGTCTCCGGAACGAACTTTCTTATTCTGTTGCGTGGATGACCGCCGCGTGGTGACCGCAGTGCGGCGATGCTGGCGGCGGCGGTGGTGGCGGTGGCGCTGCTGGCGCTGGCTCCCGTGCCGGGCACGGAGGGCGCTCCGGCCAGCACGGTGAGCAACTGGACGTCGCTCAACACGTCGCAGTCGTCCGTGCAGAAGGCCATCGTGGACCTGCACAACCAGCTGCGACGCAGCGTGAGCCCCGCGGCCAGCAACATGCTGCAGATGGTGAGGGACCCCCCCCACTCACACACAGCAACATGCTGCAGATGGTGAGGGACCCCCCCCCACTCACACACAGCAACATGCTGCAGATGGTGAGGGCCGGTCGGCGGGCGGTTGCGGTGTCGTCGTCGTCATTGTCGTCATCATCGTCGTCATCGTCATCGTCGTCATCATCGTCATCATCGTAGTCGTCATCGTCGTCGTTATCATAATCATCACCATCGTCATCATCGTCATCGTCGTCATCATCGTCGTCGTCGCCGTCATCATCATCGTCATCATCGCCGTCATCGTTATCGTCATCATCGTCGTCGTCATCATCGTCGTCATCATCGTAGTCGTCATAATCATCATCGTCGTCGTCGTCGGCATCATCGTCGTCGTCATAATCATCATCGTCGTCGTCATCATCGTTGTTATTGTCCATTGCCGATTCACCGGTGGATGAAGGCCTCCTTTTCCACCCAACAATCGCCACCGCCTCCTCGCGACTCGCGGCGTATCAGCGATGCGACCCGAGGCGGCGGCGGTGATTCTCGTGGGGCACTCGCCGCGACTCCAGAATCGGCACGTTTCATCAAGTCCCTCGTGCGAGAGAATCGCCACCCATCGAGTCCGCGCGGCTCATGAAGGAGATGTAAAACAAACTACAAAAAAACATCGAGCAAACGATATCGACACGACGCAAAGTACATTTTTAAAACCTTAAAAAGCATCTGGCCGAGCAATTTTCTCGCGTTTGCTATTTTTTTAATCGTTTCCACCTCGACAGTGTTTCGCGTAAAAGAGTTACAGCGAGACAGTAAGAGGAGAGAGAGTAAAATATAGAATAAAATAGTTACAGATTTTGACTTTTAAACAACTTTTATTGCCGCCAGCAGCAACAGCACTGGAGGCGATTTCGATTCGAAATACACAAAGTCACCAGCAAACAAATGAGATTAAACGCTACAAATCCACGCTCTGTGGCGCTAAAAGCACCGCGCACAACACGAAAGAAAAGTCACGTGATGGTGGTGGTCATCGCGCACGCCACGGTGACGAGCGAGCGCTTCAGAAGGTGAACACGAGGGTGCCGTCCACGCTGGTACAGAGAGGGGCTTTCCGGCTCCCCAGCGTTCGAAAAAGACGCGCTGCACATCATCGACATGTGTGTGGTACGCGTGCGACAGCCGGAGCCGCGCCTTGAGCAGGCCCCTGAACACTGGAAGCACAGAGCAGCCGTCAGTGTCACCTTGCAGCATCTTTTTTCTCGTTCTGTACACCGCCATCTTCGCCTGAGCACAGGCGAAGTTGGCGAGGTCATGGCGTTTGTTAGCCAGGTAAAGCTGCTGTTGTAGAACGAGTTACAGAGAGAGGAAGAGACATGATCTCCCGATGAAGAGGGACCACACCAGGCTCCGTCGAACTCCCTCTGAACCAACTTCACTACCGAGTGGTATATTTTTCGATTTAAAGCTTTCGTGACTGCAGGGATTCATCTTCTTGGTTCTTTCGGTAAAGTCACGTAGAATGGAAATAATAAAACAATAAAAATAAAACATTATTTTATTGTTTTATTTTTATTATTTTATTATTTCAATTCTACGTGACTTTACCGAGTGGCAGTTGGTGGGATTTCGCGACCAATGTTGTCCAGCAGCAAATGTGTGTCGGTGAGCCCGCCCGGCTGATTCGCCAGTGGATTGAGGCGTAATGCAAAGAGTGCCCAACTCCTTACTTAGTTCAGCGCCGAGTGTGGAGTGTGTTGGAGAGTAGACCCCACTACAACATTTACTATTCGAGCGCTGATGTCGATGTTGTAGTGGCACGTTGGTGTCCCGTCGGTGTCCCGTTTCTGTCCGGTCGGTGTTCTGTCAGTATCATGTCGGTGTCCTGTCAATGTCCCATCAGTGTCCTGTCAATGTCCCATCGGTGTCCTGTCAATTTCCATCGGTGTCCTGTCAATGTCCCATCGGTGTCCTGTCAATGTCCCGTCGGTGTCCTGTCAATGTCCCATCGATGTCCTATCAATGTCCCATCGGTGTCCTGTCAATGTCCCATCGGTGTCCTGTCAATGTCCCGTCGGTGTCCTGTCAATGTCCCATCGATGTCCTGTCAATGTCCCATCGGTGTCCTGTCAATGTCCCATCGGTGTCCTGTCAATGTCCCATCGGTGTCCTGTCAATGTTCCATCGATGTCCTGTCAATGTCCCATTGGTGTCCTGTCAATGTCCCATCGGTGTCCTGTCAATGTCCCATCGGTGTCCTGTCAATGTCCCATCGGTGTCCTGTCAATGTCCCATCGGTGTCCTGTCAATGTCCCATCGGTGTCCTGTCAATGTCCCATCGATGTCCTGTCAATGTCCCATCGGTGTCCTGTCAATGTCCCATCGGTGTCCTGTCAATGTCCCATCGGTGTCCTGTCAATGTCCCATCGGTGTCCTGTCAATGTCCCATCGATGTCCTGTCAATGTCCCATCGATGTCCTCTCAATGTCCCATCGATGTCCTGTCAATGTCCCATCGATGTCCTGTCAATGTCCCATCGGTGTCCTGTCAATGTCCCATCGGTGTCCTGTCAATGTCCCATCGGTGTCCTGTCAATGTCCCATCGGTGTCCCATTGGTGTCCCATCGGTGTCCTGTCAATGTCCCATCGGTGTCCCATCGGTGTCCTGTCAATGTCCCATCGGTGTCCCATTGGTGTCCCATCGGTGTTGCGTGCCCCCGGCGGTGCAGGTGTGGAACCAGGAGGCTGCCAATAACAGCGCCGTGTGGGCCAAGTCGTGCTCCTTCAGCCACAGCCCCAACGCCAACCACAAGACGTCGGGTGAGGAGGCTCCCCGCACCCCTCACCCCTCACCACCCCTCGTACCCCGGTCCACCAGCGCAGGGCAGCGTACGCTGGCGAGTCACGGCGGGCAAGCAAGGCCACGGGTTCATAGCAGGTTGTGGTGGTGGCGATGATATTCTTAGGTTTTTTCGGTAAAGTCACGTAGGTAAAAAATTTAAATTAATAAAAGTAAAATAAAAATAAAATAAAAATCACGACGTTTCGGAGGCAACACAAGCTTCCGTCTTCAGGTGGATGATGCCACGTGCCTTTAGCGAGTTCAGTAAAAAAAAAAAACCTGCGGAGGGTGATTGGTCAAACGTGGCATCTCCTTCATTGTGGGTTGGGGGGGGGTCTCTCTCGCGTCCGCCGCTCCAAAGTGAATCCACGGCGGTTGGTTTCTTTGTCGATGCGGTATTAACCGGGGGGATGGGGGAGGTTCGAACCGCGAGCCTCTGCAACAACGAACGGCGAACGCCCGGCCGATTCTCGCTCGGCACCGAAGTACGCGGGGGGAGGGGGGGGTGGACCACGTGGGAACAGGGATCGATTCCCTAGGTCCTCTCCGTCACCGCTGTCACCGCCGCCGGCTTTACATCAACAGGGACCGCGCTGACCGTGTCTGGGGTGGCCACGAGTTGTTAGCTACCTCGCCTGGCGTGCAGGAGGTTCGTGGGTTCGATCCCGGCCACAGACGATGTCTGCCGCTGTGTGTATTTGGGGTTGCGGGTGTCTCTCTCTCCTCGCTTCCTCGCCGTGTCGCGTGGAAATTTCTGGTTACTCCGTGTTTAAATCCTTTATATTAAGTTCGCTTGCTTGCTTGCGCGCTTACGACCGTGCAAATCTTTCGGTCTTTTTTAACCCACTTCCCGTGATCCAATCGAGCTGACATTTTGCACACAGACTCGTTGTGCGTGACAATTTCTTTTCGTGAAATTTTTTTCCAAAATTTTACACTTTTTAGGTAAANTTTTTTATATTTAATTACCAATTGCTTAATGGTGGCAGGCAATCATCTGACCCATAGGTGGCAGCCATCTCAAGCCAGAGGACGAGAGGACTCTAGCCGCCCGTTCAAAGACCAATGTGGGCTGGGTTGTGGCCCATTGAACACGCATATAAAGGATTTATAGTGCGTTTTACGGGTTAATTTTTCTTCTCGGGTTATCTGCGCGACACAACATCGTGCATCGGACCGGCTGCCCCTATNAATGTCCTCGACGAATGATATCGGCCGCTCAGACGTTGAGCTGTCATTAGCGATAGCCGGAAGTCGCTTCTGGACAAACAAACACGCGCACAAATGAGCGAATGCGGTCAGCTCAGTGGGGGCCTCACCCTGTGTAAAATAATAACTTGGTTTGAATTTTGATTGAAAGCTTTCGTGACTGCAGGGATTTATATTCTTGGTTCTTTCGGTAAAGTCACGTAGAAGGGAAATAATAAAATAATATAAATATTAAAAAAAATTTCTCACGACGTTTCGACTGCAACACAAGCAATCATCATCAGTTGTGAAATCCACAGCAAGAAAATTTGAAAAAATCATCAGGTGTTTGAAAAAAATCATCAGGTGTGATGATGATTGCTTGTTTTGCAGTCGAAACGTCGTGATTATTATTTTATTATTTCCCTTCTACGTGACTTTCCCGAAAGAACCAAGAATATAACTTAGTTTGAGTTCAGGTCGCCCCCCCACCCAAGCATTGCTGCCAAGCTCCTGGGTCTATAATCGGAGGGGGGCATCGTTGCTCGTAAAGCAAACAGAGAGACGTATCAAAAAATTATCGGCGCTTAAACTCTTTGTGGCAGTAAAACAGGAGGTGTCTTTAGACGTTCAAACACCAAAAAACATGCACCTAATGCAGGGCATCGAGTCTGCATTAACCAACGCGCACGTTACTTGTGGGAAAACATGCAAACAAAGTGCTCTCATAATAAACACATTCCTGCGGAGGGAGCTGGTAGGAACGTTGGGCTGCTCAGTCAACGGCGGCGTGGTGTATTCCGCAAATATGCCCCACTGTGAGGGCGGGCACAAGCCGGCGTGAGTAGGTTAAACGTTGAGTTTTATAAGGACACCACGGGTGACCAACCCCTCCCCACCCAGCCCTCCCCCCCACCCAGCCCCTCCCCTCCCATTTTTGGATGCACGACGGACACAATAATCCCCTGTGGGCTGGTGTAACCAGGAGGTTCCTACCAGTATAATAGAATGTTTGCATTGTCTTTGAAACTGATTGGCCTCCACCCAGAGGCAGCAAGCCTTGTTGATGGCATTGTCTCACCGCCGGTGTTAGACCACAGAACAACACCAATGGGCGAACAGTTCAAAGTCAACGCAAGTATCAGTGTATTTATACATCTGGTGGAGCAGTTACATCTAGGGGATCTTTTTTTCCAGTATTAAAAAATGATGAATTAATAAGAATAGGTTCATAAATAAGGTTTTTGGGTTAGATCGCGTAAGTATAAATGCGTCGAAACCCTCCACCACCCCCCCACCACACCACCCCACCTCCCCACCACCTCCACCCACTACCACCACCACACCACACCACCCCACCTCCCACCACCCATCACCTACCACCACCCACACCACCCCCACTCCCACCACCCACTCCCCACCACCACCACACCACCACCACCCCCACCACCCACCTACCCACCCACCACCCACCACCACCACCCACCACCACCACCACCCACCACCACCCACCCACCATCCACCACCACCCCCACTCCCTACCACCCACCCACCCACCACCACCCCCACACCCACCATCACACCACCACCCACCACCACCCGCCACCACCCGCCACCACCCGCCACCACCACCACCACCCGCCACCACCCGCCACCACCCACCACCCACCACCACCCACCCCCACTCCCTACCACCCACCCACCACCACTCCCACACCCCACCACCACACCACCACCACCCCTCCACCCACCACCACCCACCCACCACCACCACCCCCTACTCCCCACCACCACCCACCACCACCCCTACTCCACACCACCCACCCACCACCACCACCCACCACACCCCTCACCCCCCCACCACCCCCCGCACCAGCGTTCACCTGCGGCGAGAACCTCTTCATCTCGAGCGCGCCCTTCACCTGGGACTACGCGGTGCGCGACTGGCACAGCGAGGTGGTCAGCCCCGGCTTCGAGTTCGGCAAGGGAGCCAAGGGCCCGGCATGATCGGCCACTACACTCAGGTGCGGAGCGCGGTGTGCTGCGTGGTGTGTGCGTGTGTGGTGTGTGTGGTGTGTGTGTGTGTGTGTGTGTGGTGTGTGTGTGCGTGGTGTGTGTGTGTGTGTGTGTGTGTGTGTGTGTGTGTGTGTGTGTGTGGTGTGTGTGGTGTGTGTGGTGTGTGTTGGTGTGTGTGGTGTGTGTGTGTGTGTGGTGTGTGTGGTGTGCTACGTGGTGTGTGTGGTGTGTGTGTGTGGTGTGTGGTGTGCTACGTGGTGTGTGTGTGTGTGGTGTGTGTGTGTGTGTGTGTGTGGTATGCTGTGCGGTATGCTGCGTGGTATGCTGCGTGGTGTGTGTGTGTGTGGTGATGCTTTCTGGGTAGACTGGGTATCATGGCATGATCGGCCACTACACCCAGGTGCGGAGCGCGTGTGCTGCGTGGTGTGTGTGGTGTGTGTGGTGTGTGTGGTGTGTGTGGTGTGTGTGGTGTGTGTGGTGTGCTACGTGGTGTGTGTGGTGTGTGTGTGTGGTGTGTGGTGTGCTACGTGGTGTGTGTGTGTGTGGTGTGATGCTTTCTGGGTAGACTGGGGGATCATGGCATGATCGGCCACTACACTCAGGTGCGGAACGCGGTGTGCTGCGTGGTGTACTGCGTGGTGTGCTGCGTGGTGTGTGTGTGTGGTGATGCATTCTGGGTAGACTGGGGAAGTCGGCACGTGACCGGCAGTAGCCACAGTCCATAGCGAGTTGTATACTGGACGTGGTGTGCTGCCTGGGTGTGTGCGGCCATGCGAAGTCTCCCCAGTGGCGATGTTTACACACCGCCACCCACGTACTCGTTTGAGGCTGAGTCGACCTAGGGGAGGCCCACGACCGGTTCAGATAAATCGTCACTGGGTGTTGGCCGCGAGTGGGAATTGAACTCGGTGGCCGGGTTTGTAGCGCAGCGCGCTAACCGCTACACTACCGCTCCCCACACCACCACAACTAACACCACCACCACCACTAACACCACCACCACCACCACAACACCACCACCACCACCACAACTAACACCACCACAACTAACACCACAATTAACACCACCACAACTAACACCACCACCACCACTAACACCACCACCACCACCACAACACCACCACCACCACCACAACTAACACCACCACAACTAACACCACAATTAACACCACCACAACTAACACCACCACCACAACTAACACCACCACAACTAACACCACCACCACAACTAACACCACCACCACAACTAACACCACCACCACAACTAACACCACAACTAACACCACCACAACTAACACCACAACTAATATCACCACCACCACAACTAACACCACCACCACCACAACTAACACCACCACAACTAACACCACCACCACAACTAATATCACCACCACCACAACTACCACCACCACCACCACAAATAACACCACCACAACTAACACACCACCACAACTAATACCACCACAACTAACACCACCACCACAACTAATATCACCACCACCACAACTACCACACACCACCACCACAAATAACACCACCACAACTAACACCACAACCACAACTAATACCACCACAACTAACACCACCACCACCACCACAAATAACACCACCACCACCACCACAACTAACACCACCACCACCACAACTAACACCACCACAACTACCACCCACCACAACTAACACCACCATAACTAACACCACCACAACTATCACCACCACCACCACCACAAATAACACCACCACCACCACAACACCACCACAACTACCACCACTACCACCACAACTAACACCACCACCACAAGTGCAGCACAACCCATCAAATCGCCGCACCCTCTGGTGGTGGGAGGTGGTGGTGATGGGGGTGGGGTGGTAGTGGGTGGTGGTGGTGGTGGGTGGTGGTGGTAGTGGTGGTAGTGGGTGGTAGTGGGTGGTGGGAGGTAGTTGTAGTAGTGGTGGGGGGGGGGGGCGCTCTCTCGATCTCCCACCGCCCACCACCACCACCACCCCCAGCAGTTTGGTGCGAGCGAGCGGTGCACTTGCCGGTGCTGCGCTTTAACCCGTCGCTGCCCCGTGCCACGTGCGTGCGTGCAGGTGGTGTGGTACAGCTCCTACCAAGTTGGCTGCGCCGTCAACTACTGCGAGGCCTCTGCCAAGTACCTTTACGTGTGCCACTACTGCCCAGCGTGAGACTATTACAACGCTGGGGGAGCTGGGGGCTGTACCCCCCCCAACCCCAACCCCAACTNCCCCCCCCCGCCCTCCCACACTCTCTCTATCTCGACCACTATCATCGGTCGTGCAATGTTACGATTGTTGTTGTACAGCAGCGCCTTGCAGTGAGGCGATGCAACGTACAGGGCTCGTCTACTTACGAACAATTCGACTTACGAACTTTCAGAGATACGAACACACCCGGTCCGTATGTCCAGTTGCCTGTTCGGACCGAGAGTCGTAAGTTCAACTGCCACGTAATCTATGGCGGTGATGGCATCTACATCTGCAGAACGTGAAGAGCCAGTGGCATCTACATCTGCAGAACGTGAAGAACCAGTGGCATCTACATCTGCAGAACGCGAAGAACCAGTGGCATCTACATCTGCAGAACGTGAAGAACTAGTGGCATCTACATCTGCAGAACGTGAAGAACCAGTGGCATCTACATCTGCAGAACGCGAAGAACCAGTGGCATTTACATCTGCAGAACGTGAAGAACCAGTGGCATCTACATCTACAGAACGTGAAGAACCAGTGGCATCTACATCTGCAGAACGTGAAGAACTAGTGGCATCTACATCTGCTGAACGTGAAGAACTAGTGGCATCTACATCTGCAGAACGTGAAGAACCAGTGGCATCTATATCTGCAGAACGCGAAGAACCAGTGGCATCTACATCTGCAGAACGCGAAGAACCAGTGGTATCTACATCTGCAGAACGTGAAGAACCAGTGGCATCTACATCTACAGAACGTGAAGAACCAGTGGCATCTACATCTACAGAACGTGAAGAACCAGTGGCATCTACATCTGCAGAACGTGAAGAACTAGTGGCATCTACATCTGCAGAACGTGAAGAACCAGTGGCATCTACATCTACAGAACGTGAAGAACCAGTGGCATCTACATCTGCAGAACGTGAAGATCCAGTGGCATCTACATCTGCAGAACGTGAAGAACCAGTGGCATCTACATCTGCTGAACATGAAGAACCAGTGGCATCTACATCTGCAGAACGTGAAGAACCAGTGGCATCTACATCTGCAGAACGTGAAGATCCAGTGGCATCTACATCTGCAGAACGTGAAGAACCAGTGGCATCTACATCTGCAGAACGTGAAGAACCAGTGGCGTCTACATCTGCAGAACGCGAAGAACCAGTGGCATCTACATCTGCAGAACGTGAAGAACCAGTGGCATCTACATCTGCAGAACGTGAAGAACCAGTGGCATCTACATCTGCAGAACGTGAAGAACCAGTAACATCTACATCTGCAGAACGTGAATAACCAGTGGCATCTACATCTGCAGAACGTGAAGAACTAGTGGCATCTACATCTGCAGAACGTGAAGAACTAGTGGCATCTACATCTGCAGAACATGAAGAACTAGTGGCATCTACATCTGCAGAACGTGAAGAACCAGTAACATCTACATCTGCAGAACGTGAATAACCAGTGGCATCTACATCTGCAGAACGTGAAGAACTAGTGGCATCTACATCTGCAGAACGTTATGAACTAGTGGCATCTACATCTGCAGAACGTGATGAACCAGTGGCATCTACATCTGCATAACGTTATGAACTAGTGGCATCTACATCTGCAGAACGTGAAGAACTAGTGGCATCTACATCTGCAGAACGTGATGAACCAGTGGCATCTACATCTGCAGAACGTGAAGAACTAGTGGCATCTACATCTGCAGAACGTGATGAACCAGTGGCATCTACATCTGCATAACGTTATGAACTAGTGGCATCTACATCTGCAGAACGTGAAGAACTAGTGGCATATACATCTGCAGAACGTGAAGAACCGGTGGCATCTACATCTGCAGAACGTTATGAACCAGTGGCATCTACATCTGCAGAACGTGAAGAACCAGTGGCATCTACATCTGCATAACGTTATGAACCAGTGGCATCTACATCTGCAGAACGTGAAGAACCAGTGGCATCTACATCTGCATAACGTGATGAACCAGTGGCATCTACATCTGCAGAACGTGATGAACCAGTGACATCTACATCTAAAGGAGATTAAACACTTTTAAAGCCATTCCCCGTGTCTAGTGTACACGCCGTACAACGCGTTTGAAATCGACAGGAGTAAAGTATGGACAGAGCAGAGCCTCACCATTCTGGCGAATTGCCCGATGATGCTGGATGCAATTACCAGCGAAACGTCGTACTCAAAAATTGTAAATGTTGTGGTTTCACGCTTCAACACACCGGTGGGCTAAAGCAGTGAACTATTTGTCTTTTGTCAACGTGACACTTTTTTACTGATTGGCCGTGTCGGTTGGTGGAGGGTTACGACACATTTATAAATAACGCGATCTAAACCCAAAAACGTTGATTATGAATAATATTGGTCGCGAAAGCCTCACACGTGTTCAACTGACTTATGAACAGACCTTTTGGAAGCTGATTCGTTCGTAAGTAGAGGAGTCCCCGTATAGAAATACTTTGCGATGAGATCGATTGCTAAGGCGGCTACGCGTGACGTTGACGGCGANCCCCCCCCCCCCCCCCGTGTTGCATCCCCCGCAGCGGCAACCTGAACACTCGACTCACGCGCCCCTACGACAGCGGCCCGGCGTGCAAGTCCTGCCCCAAGAACTGCACCAACAAGCTGTGCAGTGAGCCCTCCCTCCTGCCTTACACTCACTCGCTTGCGCACTCACCCACTCATACACTCGCGCACTCACTCACGCGCTCACTCACTCACTCATACACTCACGCGCTCATTCACTCACTCACTCACGCGCTCACTCACTCACTCACGCACCACCACTACCACTACTCCCACCACTACTATCACTACTAACTACCACCACCACTACTACCACCATCACTACCACCACTACTACCACCACTACTACCACTACTACTGCCACTACTACCACTACCACCACCACTACTACCACTACCACCACCACTACTAACTACCACTACCACCACCACCACTATTACCACTACTACCACCACCACTACCGCCACTACCGCCACCACCACTACTACCACTACTACCGCCACTACTACCAACTCCACTACCACCACTACCGCATCAACCGAGGTCTCTCCGCGTGCATTTTTTGTCCTCCTGCTTCTAAGCCCCGCCCCCCGGGGGCGTCACCCTCTGACGCGTCGCGCTCTCGCCCCTTCTCTGTGACGCAGCCAACGCGTGCCCCTTCACCGACTCCTACTCCAACTGCGCGCTCATGAAGAGCACGCTGGGCTGCGGCGACACGCTGTACGGGCGCATCGTGCGCGCCGCCTGCCCCGCCTCCTGCCAGTGCGCCGACAAAATCTACTGAGCTCCTTCGAAGACCGGACCGGCAATCAGCAAGCCACCGTGGGATGAGGGGGGGCCTTCCCACCCTCCCCCCTCTCTCCTCTCGTCTCCTATCTCCACTAGATGCCGCAGTCGACGCGGAAGAGTAGGCCAAAGCTCCTCTCGAGCGGAGGAGGCGTTCTTCCGCTGGCAGCAGTGGGCGTTGATACGAGCACTTTGCAGGGATGCGCCTTTTGCCTCTTTAAACATAAAATAAAAACTCCGTTTAACAAAAACCGCGCGGCTTTAAACCCCGCGTCGAAATATCAAAATAGAGAATTCGAATCGACTTTTAGTGAAATGTACCAGGCGGAGAGTAGAGGCCCTCATCCAACGGTGGCTAGACCATGGCTAAGACTGACCACGACGATGAATCGAAACTATAATATAAACGCAAATATTACACTGGTCAACACATAAGGTATTCCGACGATTTTAAGGTTATTTTGGGGTGCTGATTCCAAATCTGGTATCAGTTTTTGTCTATCACATCAGGTTTTTGAGATATCAAATATTGCCTTTTCAATAAAAACTGCAGAAGAAAAATATTAAATGTGGATATCTACATAAAATGATATTATAAACATACTATCCTAAAAATACAGCACCATATTTATCTACATAAAATGATATTATAAACACACTATCCTAAAAATACAGCACCATATTTATCTCCATAAAATGATATAATAAACACACTGTCCTAAAAATACAGCACCATATTTATCTCCATAAAATGATATTATAACACACTATCCTAAAAATACAGCACCGTATTTTAACACTAAAGCAGTCACTGACTCGCAACAACTTGCAATCATAAGTGACAGAGTTAGTTTCGGGTAAAATCAATGAAAATGGGGTATGCCGCTAGCATAAAAATGAGATGTGATAGAGCAAATCTGAGATCATATTTAGAATCAGCACCCTGAAATTAGTCTAGAACAGCTGCAAAAGTCAAAGCCAGAAAAAAAATGTTTTGTTGTTGTTGTTGACCAGTGTTATTATCTATCGCTCTATCTCTCTCTAAATCTCTCTCTACCACCTCTGTATCTCTCTACTCTCTCACTCGATCTCTCCGTGCGTGTGGACACACACGGCGCTCCGTGTTTGACGCTTTTTCTGGGGTTGGGGGGGGTCTCGTGGCTTTTTCTACGCGAGTCGTTGGGTGTCAATCAATAAACCTTCCCGTGAACATGAACATGGCCTACACGCGTTCGATTCTGGGTGGGGGCTGACCAGAGGTCGCAAACGGGTTTTGATTCCTTACCCGTACCCGTACCCGGCCGCACCAGGGTCGCAAACCTGTACCCGTACCTGGCCGTACCCGTACCCTACCCGGCCGGGTACGGGTACGGTACGGGTATCGGGTACCTGATTGCAACCTCTGGGATGAAGCCATGTTGCAGGCGCGTGTGGGTTGATTCTAGGAACTTGAATTGTGAGAAGAGACAAGACGTTGGGAAATGAGTGACAAACGGTTAATCACCAGTGACTCCGTACCCGGCCGCACCAGGGTCGCAAACGCAAACTCCAAATATACAGCAGCAGGCGTCAGGGTCGGGATCGAACCCACGACCTCCTGTATACCAGGCGAGGTAGTTAACATCTCCTCGTCACCGTGATGATGATGAGAGACACACAAACTCCAAATATACAGCAGCAGGCATCAGGGTCAGGATCGAACCCACGACCTCCTGTACACCAGGTGAGGTAGTTAACATCTCCTAGCCACCGTGATGATAATGAGAGAGAGAGACACGCAAACTCCAAATATACAGCAGCAGGCGTCAGGGTCGGGATCGAACCCACGACCTCCTGTACACCAGGCGAGGTAGTTAACATCTAGCCACCGTGATGATGAGAGCGAGACACGCAAACTCCATATATACAGCAACAGGCATCAGGGGCCGGGATCGATCCCACGACCTCCTGTACACCAGGCGAGTTAGTTAACATCTCCTAGCCACCGTGATGATGATGAGAGAGAGACACGCAAACTCCAAATATACAGCAGCAGGTGTCAGGAGTCGGATGGAACCCACGACATCCTGTATACCAGGCGAGGTAGTTAATATCTCCTAGCCACCGTGATAATGATGATGAGAGACAGAGACACGCAAACTCCAAATATACAGCAGCAGGCGTCAGGGTCTGGATGGAACCCACGACATCCTGTATACCAGGCGAGGTAGTTAACATCCCCTAGCCACCGTGGTGCCCTCTAAAAAAACAAAACACCATTCGGCTCGGGGAACTCGGGTTGTGCGGTGGGACAAAGTAAAAAAACGAAATCAAAGTGAGCGATGTGATAGGGGAGGCCCAAAATCCGGTCGCGTTTTCGGCAGCGTGAGGGTGGCAGCTTCCCACGCGAGAGGCGCTGAGATTCAAACAACCGTGGGGGGTCGTCCCGAGTCACCCCCCACACCCAATGGTGGAGCCAGGATGTTCAGATAGGGGGGCAACCCTCCAGCAATGAGAAATGATAGAGGAGTTGTTAGTAAATAAGGAGTTGTTAGTAAGTAAGGAGTTGTTAGTGATTAAGTTGTTAGTGAGTAAGGAGTTGTTAGTGATTAAGGAGTTGTTAGTGAGTAAGGAGTTGTTAGTAAGTAAGGCGTTGTTAGTAAGGAGATGTTAGTAAGTAAGGAGTTGTTAGTAAGTAAGGAGTTGTTAGTAATTAAGGAGTTGTTAGTAAGTAAGGAGTTGTTAGTGATTAAGTTGTTAGTGAGTAAGGAGTTGTTAGCAAGGAGTTGTTAGTGAGTAAGGAGTTGTTAGTAAGTAAAGAGTTGTTAGTAATTAAGGAGTTGTTAGTAAGTAAGGAGTTGTTAGTAAGGAGTTGTTAGTAAGTTGTTAGTAAGTAAGGAGTTGTTAGTAAGTACTTGTTAGTAAGGAGTTGTTAGTAAGTAAGAACTTGTCCATTGCTTGTTATTCGACGCGTGTGCGGTGATGACGCAGCCATCGATGGAGGGTTGAATTCGAACCGCGCTGTGTGATCGGCATCGCGCTCGCTGCAGGTGAATGATGCCTTCAGGGAAGTCGTGTGGACTGTCTACACGCAACTGTGCACAATTCTGAGTCGCTTATAACCGCTTTGCCGTTACTTATTGCCAGTTATGGACTCAGACTATTGTCCTATCATCTCATAGAGTCCCTGGCACGTACTAATATGCTACACAGTGGCAGTGGGGCTCGCAAAATGCCGATTTATTACTAATAAACTCCAATGATCCGATCGAAATCAGGGATTTTGATCGGATCATTGGGGGGGCACGTGCCCCCCCCCCCCCCACTGGCTCCGCCATTGCCCCACCCACCCACCGCCCGCCCCCCCGGAGGCTACGCCTGTGGTGTAATCCGCCGAGGATTAGCCCGCAAATTCTATGCAAATCTTACCCCCACCCCCTCCACCCCCCCTCCACCTCCCAAACAAATCTCAGCAAATATTAAAAAGGTACGAAGGCAGAGCATACGCGCCCACACACTTTGCATGCCACCAAGTTTCACAATCGTCTCCTAAACATTGGCAAACTTAAAAAGTGTAAAGTGATTTTTGTTGATATGTGAGCAGGTGTGAGGGAGAGAGAGAGACGCAAACTCCAAATATACAGCAGCAGGCGTCAGGGTTGGGATCGAACCCACGACCTCCTGTATACCAGGCGAGGTAGTTAACATCTCCTAGCCACCGTGATGATGATGAGAGAGAGAGAGACACGCAAACTCCAAATATACAGCAGCAGGCGTCAGGGTCGGGATCAAACCCACGACCTCCTGCATACCAGGCGAGGTAGTTAACATCTCCTAGCCACGTGATGATGATGAGAGAGAGACACGCAGACTCCAAATATACAGCAGCAGGCGTCAGGGTTGGGATCGAACCCACAACCTCCTGTATACCAGGCGAGGTAGTTAACATTTCCGAACCACCGTGATGATGATGATGATAGAGAGAGACACGCAACTCCAAATATACAGCAGCAGGCGTCAGGGTCGGGATCAAACCCACGACCTCCTGCATACCAGGCGAGGTAGTTAACATCTCCTAGCCACCGTGATGATGATGAGAGAGAGACACGCAGACTCCAAATATACAGCAGCAGGCGTCAGGGTTGGGATCAAACCCACGACCTCCTGTATACCAGGCGAGATAGTTAACATCTCCAGCCACCGTGATGATGATGAGAGAGAGAGACACGCAAACTCCAAATATACAGCAGCTGGCGTCAGGGTTGGGATCGAACCCACAACCTCCTGTATACCAGGCGAGGTAGTTAACATCTCCTAGCCACCGTGATGATGATGAGAGAGAGACACGCCAACTCCAAATATACAACAGGCGTCAAAGTTGGGATCGTACCCACGACCTCCTGTATACCAGGCGAGGTAGTTAACATCTCCCAGACACCGTGATGATGATGATGAGAGAGACACTCAAACTCCAAATATACAGCAGCAGGCGTCAACGTTGGGATCGTACCCACAACCTCCTGTATACCAGGCGAGATAGTTAACATCTCCCAGCCACCGTGATGATGATGAGATAGAGAGACACACAAACTCCACATATACAGCAACAGGCGTCAGGGTTGGGATCGAACCCACGACGTCCTGTATACCTGGCGAGGTAGTTAACATCTCCTAGCCACCGTGATGATGATGAGAGAGAGAGAGACACGCAAACTCCTAATATACAGCAGCAGGCGTCAAAGTTGGGATCGTACCCACGACCTCCTGTTCACCAGGCGAGGTAGTTAACATCTCCTAGGCACGAGCTGAATGAATAGCACGTGAACGTGAGGGGTACTGCACCCGGCTACCCTTGAGGGGGAGGTGGTTGGCCTGGTCGGAGATTCGTGGTGCAGAGCCAGTACAGCTGGCGGCCTGGGTTCGAGTCCACGTTTTAGCCACTAGCTTGTGGGAAACCCAGCGCAGTGAGTTGATGGTGTGTAGCCTGATCACCAATCACTCGCGTACAGATCCATCGACTCAGGCAGAGATCCATAGACTCTAAAGACTCGTACAGAGACCTATAGACTCACACAGAGATCCATAGACCCACAGACTCATACAGAGACCTATTGACTTGCATAGATTTGGGTTGTTATTAAACTGGGTTCTCAGGTGTAGTGAGTTGATGGTGTTTATCCTGATCACCAATGACTCACACAGAGATCCATAGACTCAAAAAACTCACACAGAGACCCACAGACTCATATAGAGACCTATAGACTCGCATAGATTTGGGTTGTTATTAAACTGGGTTCTCAAGTGTAGTTAGTTCATGGTCTCGGGGTGGTCACAAATGACTGCACATAACACCAATCACTGTAAGTTTTGCTCTCCACTGAATTTGTCCAAATTACAGCTCTGGACATTTGAATATCGGGTTGACTGTCACATGACGAACATCCCTCTCGTATGATCCAGAGTGTCACTTGAAGAAGGAGTTGATCTCGGAGGCGGCTCTGTGATATCCACTTCCGTGGGTCAGAGGTAGCTCTATGAAATCCTCTTCCACGGACCGTTTCTCTAACACGGGGACTGGGGGGAGGGGGGCGGGCGTCACGCTGCTCCGGATTTTCCTCGTCCCGTGTAAATGAAGGTGGCTGCTGCGACCGGGGATCAACATTGGGATAGAAAAGTAAATAAATAAAATAGCCAAAAAATAAAAAAATAAAAAAGAAGAAAAGAAAGAAAAAAAGATGTAAAAGATAGAAAGAAGAAAAAAGCAACAACAAAAAAGGTTAAAAAAGAAAGAAAAATTAAGAAAAACAATAAAGAAAGAAAATACAAAAGAGAAGAAAAAATAGAAAGAAAGAAAAGTAGAAAAAAGACAAAGAAAACCTTCAAAATGCAAAACGTCAAATTGGCACGGAGGCACGGAGTAGACAAATCCTTTTGGTACAGAGAGAAAAAAAAGAAACTACGAGAGGGGCCAAGCCTCCTTTTTAATACAAATAAATCGCCCGCCCGATTTAAAACGAACGATCCGCCTGGGGCGTCAGCCCCTGAAAGTGTAAACGTTGCCACAATTTTCTTAACACATCA
Organism: Lethenteron camtschaticum; assembly: GCA_018977245.1. Lineage (NCBI taxonomy): Eukaryota > Metazoa > Chordata > Hyperoartia > Petromyzontiformes > Petromyzontidae > Lethenteron > Lethenteron camtschaticum. Next base: position 2,393,407 of record MU249629.1, read on the forward strand.
ACGTTTATCTCAGAGGCCTCGCCGACACATTCAGCGTCGGTGTCGACATCGCAATCCCTAAAAGCGCCCCCGCTTTTAGGAATTGCATGATGGGGAATACATTTCTGTTGCAATTCACCATCCTTCACATCCATGACTCATCACGGTGGCTAGGAGATGTTAACTACCTCGCCTGGTACACAGGAGATCGTGGGTTCGATCCCGACCCCTGACTCCTGCTGTTGTATATTTGGAGTTTGTGTGTCTCTCTCATCATCATCACGGTGGCTAGGAGATGTTAACTACCTCGCCTGGTACACAGGAGGTCGTTGGTTCGATCATGACCCTGCTGCTGTATATTTGGAGTTTGCGTGTCTCTCTCTCTCTCATCATCATCACGGTGGCTAGGAAATATTAACTACCTCGCCTGGTATACAGGAGGTTGTTGGTTCGATCCCGACCCTGACACCTGCTGCTGTATATTTTGAGTTTGCGTGTCGCTCTCTATCATCATCATCAGGGTGGCTTGGAGATGTTAACTACCTCGCCTGGTATACAGGAGGTCGTGGGTTCGATCCCGACCCTGACGCCTGCTGCTGTATATTTGGAGTCTGCGTGTCTCTCTTTCTCTCATCATCATCACGGTGGCTAGGAGATGTTAACTACCTCGCCTGGTATACAGGAGGTCGTGGGTTCGATCCCGACCCTGACGCCTGCTGCTGCTGTATATTTGGAGTCTGCGTGTCTCTCTCCCCGTGGTCGCGTGGATTTTTCTCCAGGTCCTCTGGTTGTTCCCTCCACATTTAGAATCAACGAGCTTTTAGAGTCTTTGGCTGCGATACATTTCCACGCGATGTGTGCACGTTGAACTTCTTTCGCACCGTACGTAGCCAACCGTCCTAAATCGGAGGTGCGGGGAAGGCCAAACACACTCACCACAAAAAGCAATTTTAGAGAAAGTAGTTTTCAATCTAGATTTAAAAGTGCATGCTCCAGTGGCTTCCTAATATCGGAGGGAAGAGGGCGATAAGCCACCTCGTAAGCTCTTGCTTGCGATTTCCAGGAGGTTGCTTCTGAAAAAGAGATAGGTAGCTCAGTGGGCCCTGGTAAAATAAAAACAAGTTGATATAATAACACGGTTTTTCCCCCTTTTTTCTGGGTGACAAAACTGAAAAACCCTATTATTATATTTGGCTGGCAAAGAAGGTCCAATGATGTAGATGCTCACCCGGCCCTCGTTACTTTGATAGTGAATTGCTTTGAGCTGTACGCCTTTTGGCGTCCTTTGGTCGAGCACCAATTGGATCGAGGCTTAAAAAAAAAGTTAACCCGTAAAAACAAAGTTTTTCACTATAAATCCTTTATATGCGTGGCGGCTAGAGTCCTCTCGTCCTCTGGCTTGAGATGGCTGCCACCTATGGGTCAGATGATTGTCTGCCAGCATTAAGCAATTGGTAATTAAATATAAAAAAAAAATCCTAAAAAGTGTAAAGTTGCGGAAATTTTTTTCACGAAAATAACTTGTCACGCACAACGAGTCTGTGTGCAAAATGTCAGCTCGATTGGATGACGGGAAGTGGGTTAAAAAACGACCGAAAGATTTGCACGGTCGTAAGCGCGCAAGCAAGCACGCAAGTGAACTTAATATAAAGGATTTAAAAAAAGCCGTTCCTTGGTGTGGACCAATCAGTTTCAAGGACAATGCATATATTATCATAGTGTGTTTTTGTTGTTGCATTTTGACTGCAAGTATTGTGGTTAATGCAGACATGAATCCTTGTTAAAAGGTTTCAGTTTTGTTGCCAGAAAAAAGGGGAAAAATCCTATTATTATATTTTGGTACTGGCTAAGGAGGTCTAATGATCAAAGTTTCAATAGCTTACAACCCACACCGGTTCCCCCGGTTCTCTTCCTGACTTCTTATTAGCAAAATAAAAACCTTGCTGAATCCAAGAAACGTCTGGACTCATGGACTCTTATCTCTAACGACCACAAGAGTGCTGCTTGTTGCTGGCTACTGGGCGTATTGGGCCAGTAGGGCAAACTGTGCAATATTTTATTTACATATAAAATATTTTTGGGTTAGGTCATCTAAATATCAACGTGTCGTGAAACCCGCCACCACCCGGCGCTGAGTAAACCCACTCTCCAACACACAACCGGTTAGTGCTGAACTAGTAACGAATTGTCAATGTTGTAGTGGGTTTACTCTCCAACACACAGCAACCGGTTAGTGCTGTACTAGTAACGAATTGTCAATGTCGTAGTGGGTTTAACTCTCCAACACACAGCAACCGGTTAGTGCTGTACTAGTAACGAATTGTCAATGTTGTAGTGGGTTTACTCTCCAACACACAGCAACCGGTTAGTGCTCTACTAGTAACGAATTGGCCACGTTCTGTTTCCGTGATAAACCCATAACTAATTGTCTGTGTCGGGTGGTGGCGGGTTTAACGACACATTAATATTCACACAAGAAACCCCTCTGTTATGGATAATATTGATTGCGAAAGCCTCCGACAACGTGTTAAACTGATCTTTTATATATATTTCGATGTCATCGAGGATAGTGGTAGGTGTCATTACGTAACGCCGCTAAACCACAACTCTCCTTCCAAGTCACCTGGGCGGGTGGGGTGGCCCGGCTGAACGCGCCCATCGCACCGCAAGTCCAATTAAACTGCGCGCCCAACCACTGTGATTGTGAAGTTATTGCGAAGTTATTGTGAAGTGTGTTTTGGCTTATTCTGACAGGTGACAAGCGAGCGACGCGCCCCTTGTCAAGGATATTGCTGCGTATAAAAGTCGAGCACAGCTCCCAACGCCGATCAGAGAGGCACTGCCACCCGTTCCGTCCCAGCAGCAGAGATGTTGTGAGTATGCGAGCATCAAACTTGTTTCGATTTAAAGCTTTCGTGACTGCAGGGATTCATTTTCTTGGTTCTTTCTGTAAAGTCACGTAGAAGGGAAATAATAAAATAATNAAAATAAAACATAATAAAATAATTCTCAGGTGCACAAAAGCGTCATCACTGTCTCCCCGACAGAACTGGTCTTCACCTGAGGACGGCTGCTTGCGTTGTGGCCGAAACGTCGTGAGAATTATTTTATTATGTTTTATTTTTATTATTTTATTACTTCCCTTCTACGTGACTTACCGAAAGAAAAAAAGATCAAACTTGTTTTGAAGCTTTCGTGACCGCAGGAATCCATACTCTTTGGTTCTTTCGGTAAAGTCACGTAGGTAAAATTGAATAATTTTATTTAATTATTTTATTTTATTTCTACCTACGTGACTTTACCGAAAGAACCAAAGAGTACGAGAGCATCGTGATGATCGCGGCGTATCGGCATGACGCGAGCTTCGTAATCGTAACGGTGTATCCGTCAGTGCGTGTGTATCCTAATGGCGATGCTACCGACAGACCTGTTCTTCACCTGAGGACGGCTGCTTGCGTTGTGGCCGAAACGTCGTGAGAATTATTTAATTATCTTTTATTTCCATTATTTTATTATTTCCCTTCGACGTGACTTTACCGAAAGAACCAACAAAATAATAAAGATATATTTTATCATTTCCCTTATTCTTGGCTCAGCGTCTGAATGAGACGCTGTCTTTCCGACAGACCTGTTCTTCACCTGAGGACGGCTGCTTGCGTTGTGGCCGAAAACGTCGTGAGAATTATTTTATGATGTATTATTTGTATTATTTTATTATTTCCCTTCTACGTGACTTTACCGAAAGAACCAAGAACACCCTGTACTACCTGAACGTTTAAATGTTTGACGGCGGAGGAGGCCGGGCCAATCCGGGTCTCAGTCCCCGGCCTCGAACCGGGGTATTAAGTCTCGAGAAATTCATGGTCTCAGACCGGTTACAATTGCCTGTGTAGGGGTGTTATGGGAAGGATTCCCACCAATAGGAGGGGGAGTGGGACGTTGACAGGAGAAGGGGGAGGAGAGGAGATATAAGGGAGATAACGGGCGGGAGAATGGTTGGTTGACAGGACCGAGATTGGGATGGCTGGGTGACAGGTGTCCAGCTCACGTGGTGATCGGCTCTGCCGGTCCTGCTCTACAGCCAATGGGGGGAGAGCCTGGGAGCATGGTCCCGGCGTCATCGATGGATGTCAGCTAGCTGATTGGTTCTGCTGCTCTTGGCCTCAGCCAATGGGAAGACAAGTCAGGGGCGTGGTCCCGGGAGTTGATGGAGGAATCTGGAACATTCGGCGCAGGCTATTAAGGATTGGCTGGAGCGTACCACGTGACCCAGGCGTTAAATAATGGAAGAGCCGAGGGACACGTGGTCAGACGAGGAACGAAGAGAGAGAGGGGGCCACGCGCGAGCGGGGCTCCGAGTGCCACGTGGCAGTGCGTCTCTTGCGATCTGCCTGCCCACTCCCCGTTGCCTGCCAGCAACGGGGAGTGCTTGTAAACTGAAATAAGTAAATACAAGGACCGATTCCACAAGCCGTCTCCAAGAGTATTATTACACAGGTGTGGATGGGAGGAAAGGATTAAAAGACGAACCCCCAGCAACCTTGTGTTGGCTCTCCTTTACACCTGCAATGAAAACCGCCCCATCACGTGAAATGAGGCATCCTCTCAGTTTTTGGTTCAACTCCAGCCGTGTGAGTCAGAGGTCGTGGTCTGACCGTCATTACTCGCAGTGCGCCGGTTGTCGCCAAGGATTTCACAGGTAGCTCTGTTACATTTGCTTTCACGAGCTGTTCACTGAACGAAGCACTGGCCTGAGCAAGCCTTTATCCAGCAGCGTATTGATCATGGCTGATGATGGTGGTGATCACGATGGTGGTGGTGCAGGTGGTGATGGTGGTGATGATGGTGATAATGGTGGTAGTGAGGGTGATGATAATGGTGACGAAATGATGATGGTCGTGGTGATGGTGGTGATGATGATAATGGTGAAGGTGGTGACGATGACGGTGACGACGATGATGATGGTCGTGTGATGGTGGTGATGATGATAATGGTGAAGGTGGTGACGGTGATGATGATGGTGACGACGATGATGATGGTCGTGGTGATGGTGGTGATGATGATAATGGTGAATGTGGTGAGGGTGATGATGATGGTGACGACGATGATGATGGTCGTGGTGATGGTGGTGATGATGATAATGGTGAAGGTGGTGAGGGTGATGATGATGGTGACGACGATGATGGTCGTGGTGATGGTGGCGATGATGATAATGGTGAAGGTGGTGAAGGTGATGATGATGGTGATGGTGTTGATGATGATAACGGTGAATGTGGTGACGGTAATGATGATGGTGACGACGATGATGATGGTCGTGGTGATGGTGGTGATGATGATATTGGTGAAGGTGGTGACGATGACGATGACGGTGGTGGTGATGAAGGTGGTGGTGAAGGTGGTGATGATGACGGTGGTGGTGGTGATGAAGGTGGAGGTGACGGTGTCTATGCGCCTGCGTGCATCGCACCCCCCCCCCCAGCACTAACCTCGTGACCCCGGCGGCGTTGGCGTTGGTGTTCATGGCGAGCGTCGTGGCGGCGACATCCGTCAACGACTGGAAGCTCCTGGACACGAAGCTGTCGGCGAACCGGAAGGTCATCGTGGACGTTCACAACGAGCTGCGGCGCGGCGTGGTGCCCACCGCCAGCAACATGCTCAAGATGGTGAGGACACGTGGCAGTCAGCGCCCATCGCCCCCCCACTCCACTATGTGGCCCCCACACACCAGAGGTCGCAACCGGGTACCCGATTCCCGTACCCTATCCGGGTAGCCGTTTGCGACCCTGGTGCGGCCGGGTACGGGTAGGTCGTGAGTCACTGGTGAGTAGCCGTTTGTCACTCATTTCGGGTAGGGTACGGGTAGGATACGGGTACCTATACCCGGCCGGGTACGGTTAGCTGTTTACGACCCTGGTGCGGCCGGGTACGGGTACGGGTAGGCCGTGAGTCACTGGTGAGTAGCCGTTTGTCAATCATTTTGGGTAGGGTACGGGTACGGGTAGGATACGATCCTTTAGACAAGATTATTTAGACACAATGACTTAGACACGAAGATTTAGACACGATCATTTACGCACAATGATTTGGACACGAAGATTTAGGCATAATAATTTGGAAAAATTATTGAGACACGACGAATTAGATAAAACGATGTAGACACAAACACAACAGACAGCCCCGGCAGAGCCGCGGGACATATTAATGCTGGGGTCCCCCACCTGAGCAATCAGTTGCATGCGACTCGGTTGCATACGCGGACGTGTCTCTGCAACCGGTTGCGAGCAAATTGCGCTTTCCACTTTGGTTGCGTTTGCTCCTCCGCAGCGGTGAGCAGAGGCTTCGCCTTCTAGCGGCGACCGATTTTGTAAAAAACAAGACGGATTTCACTTCCCACTTGTGTGCGTGTCGTGAAGTCTTACGCGACCATACCTCACCACGCCGGTGAATTTGCAGATTTGCTAGAGAGGGGGTGGAGGTGGGGGCGTCAGTGGGGTGGGTGGGATGGAGGGGTGAGTGGTGGGGTGGAGGGTGGAGGGGTGAGTGGGTAGGATGGAGGGGTGAGTGGGTGGGTGAGGTGGAGGGGTGAGTGAGTGGAGGCCTGAGTGGGTGGGGTGGAGGGTGGGTGGGTGAGTAGGTGGGTGAGTGGGTGGGATGGAGTGGTGAGTGGGTGGGTGAGGTGGACGGCTGAGTGGGTGGGGTGGAGGGTGGAGGGGTGCATGGAAGGGTGAGTGGGTGGGATCGAGGGGTGAGTGGGTGGAGGGGTGCATGGAAGGGTGAGTGGGTGGGATCGAGGGTGAGTGGGTGGAGGGTGGGTGAGTGTGTGGGTGAAATCGAGGTGTGAGTGGGTGGGTGGGTGAGTTGGATGGTGGTGGTGGTTGTGCACAGCCTGGCTGAGTGTGCCGGACTTGTCCGCTGCAGGCGTACAACGAACAGGCAGCAGAGACCAGCCGCTTGTGGGCCGCCGCCTGCAGCTTCTCGCACAGCCCAGCAACACGCGCACCTGGAAGACGCCGCAAGCAGGTGACAAAAAAGCTTCCGTGACTGCACAGTGTTAAGCAACCGATAGAAAAGATAATGCCGCTCGATTGATTCGGAGTGAGACCTCTGGTGTCAAACCGGAGCCGGTCATGAGCACACTTCCCAGGTACGGGAAACTCTCCACTCTCTCCACAACTGCCCCATCACCAATTGGGAGTTGTGGGGGTGGAGTGTCCGATGGTACAAAATACCCATGCAGGTGCTTCGTTTGGTGGGGCTGATGGTAAGGCTGATGGTAGACTCACGCAGTCACTCACCCGCACACTCACCCACACACTCACCCACTCACCCGCACACTCACCCACACACACATATACTCACCCACACACTCACCCACCCACACACTCACCCGCACACTCACCCACACACTCACCCGCACACTCACCCGCACACTCACCCGCACACTCACCCGCACACTCACCCGCACACTCACCCACACACACACTCACCCGCACACTCACCCGCACACTCACCCGCACACTCACACTCACCCACACACTCACACACTCACCCGCACACTCACCCGCACACTCACCCACACACTCACCCACACACTCACCCACACACTCGCCTGCACCTCCGATTAGCACAGTGGGCTACGTACAATGCAAACTCTGATGGTGCATTGTCTTTGAGTTGTGCGCCTTTTGGCCTCATCTGGTCCAACACCATGTGAGACTAGGCTCTAAGGAAAGCTGTCTCGGGTGTGGACCAATCAACTTCAAGGACAGTGCATACATTATCAGTTATGATTTTTTTGTTTGCATTATGACTGCAGGTATTGTGGTCTCTGCAAACATGACTCCTCGTAAAAAGGTGTCAGTTTTGTTGCCAGATAAAAGGGTAAATAAGTATAACCCGTAAAAACAAAGTTTTTCACTATAAATCCTTTATATGCGTGGCGGCTAGAGTCCTCTCGTCCTCTGGCTTGAGATGGCTGCCACCTATGGGTCAGATGATTGCATTGCACCATTAAGCAATTGGTAATTAAACAAAATATTTTTGTCCTAAAAAGTGTAAAATTTTGGAATTTTTTCACGAACATTAATTGTCAGCACAACGAGTCTGTGTGGAAAATGTCAGCTCGATTGGATCACGGGAAGTGGGTTAAAAAACGACCGAAAGATTTGCACGGTCGTAAGCAAGCAAGCGAACTTAATATAAAGGATTTAAAAAACAATTATCATATTTTTTACTGGCAAATGAGGTTCCAATGGTGGTGCATTAGAAGTTCAACGTGCACGCATTCCTGCGACGCGAATGATCTTACAATGCACGCACCTGGCTCCTCCTCCTCATCCTCCTCTTCCTCAGAGTGGGACTGCGGAGAGAACCTCTTCATGTCCAGCAACCCACGGTCGTGGGACGAGGCAGTGCGCAGCTGGTACGACGAGGTCACCTCCCCCGGCTTCCAGTACGGCACGGGGGCTGTGGGGCCCGGGGCCGTGGGACACTACACTCAGGTGAGGGGCCACGCTCACCACCACCACCACCACCACCACCACCCCACCACGCTCACCCCACCACCACCTCCCCCACGCTCACGCTCACCACGCTCACCACCACCACCACGCTCACCACCACCACGAGCCACCACCACCACCACGCTCACCACCACCACCCACCACCACGCTNACCACCACCACCANCACCACCACCANGCTCACCACCACCACCANCACACGCTCANCACCACCACCACGCTCACCACCACCACGCTCACCACCACCACGCCACCACCACCACCACGCTCACCACCACCACGCTCACCACCACGCTCACCACCACGCTCACCACCACCACCACCACCACGCTCACCACCACCACCACCACGCTCACCACCACCACCACGCTCACCACCACCATGCTAACCACCACCACGCTCACCACCACCACCACGGTCACCACCTCCACCACGCTCACCACCACCACCACCACGGTCACCACCACCACCACACTCACCATCACCACCACCACGTCACCACCACCACCACGCTCACCACCACCACCAACACCACGCTCACCACCACCACCCTCACCACCACCACCACCACCACCACGTCACCACCACCACACGCTCACCACCACCACCAACACCACGCTCACCACCACCACCACGCTCACCACCACCACCAACACCACGCTCACCACTACCACCACGCTCACCACTACCACCACGCTCACCACCACCACCACGCTCACCACCACCACGTCACCACCAACACCGCGCTCACCACCACCACCTCCACCACCACCCCACCACCCCACNCCACACCCCACCCTCCCCNCCACCATCACCACCACCACCCTCACCACCCTCACCACCACCACCACTTGGCTNACCACCACCACGACCACCACCACGCTCACCACCACCATGCTCACCACCACCACCACCACCAGGGTGAGGGTCGTGAGTCTGGGGCTGCAAGCTGCACCGTGTAGCAGTCAGCCGCCCCGTGCGATCGCTCAACTCGCACCCCCCTTCCCCCGTGTCCGCGTGCCCCCCCCGCCCCGNCCCCCCCAGGTGGTGTGTACAAGTCCCACCAGGTGGGCTGCGCCGTCAACTACTGCCCCAACCACCCCGGCGCCCTCAAGTTCCTCTACGTGTGCCACTACTGCCCCGCGTGAGTTAGCGGACCCACCCCCACAACACCCCCCACCCACCCCCACCCACCCCCACACCCCCCCACCCCCACCCACTCCCAACACCCCCCCACCCACCCCCAACANCCCCCCACCCACCTCCCAACACCCCCAACACCTCCCCCACCCACCCCCCAAACCCCCCCCACCCACTCCCTAACACCCCCACCTACCCCCACCCACCCCCAACACCCCACCACCCACTCCCCAACACCCCCAACACCCCCACCCACTCCCCACCCACCCCCCACCCACCCCCAACACTCCCCCACCCACCCCCAACACCCCCCACCCACTCCCCAACACCCCCACCCACTCCCAAACACTTCCCCACCCACCCCCAACACCCCTCCACCCACTCCCCAACACCCCCAACCACCCCCCACCCACTCCCTAACATCTCCCCCACCCACCCCCAACACCTCCCCCACCTACCTCCCACCATCCTCCCCACTGCGTGCAGAGGGAACCTGGTCACCAGGATCAACAAACCCTACGACCTGGGGACTCCGTGCCAGGCCTGCCCCCATAGCTGCGACAACAACCTGTGCAGTGAGTTACACGCACACCCACGGCACACACTCACGCACCCACGCACACACCCACGCACCCACATGCCCACGCACCCACGCACCCACGCACACCCACACACACCCACCCACGCACACATGCACCCACGCACGCACTCATGAACCTACACGCACACGCACGCACCCACACACCCACTCGCACACCCATGCACACCGATGCACCCACGCGCACACCCACACACCACGCACACCCACACACACACCCACAGAGGCCGATCTTGACACCGCTGGTACTAATCAACGGCAAGTCCACTCAGCTCCACATCCTCTAGTCCGTGCCGCGCCCGTTTAGCCCCTTCGATCCGGCTGAACAAAAGCTGTTTGGGCATGTGGTGATTGGGCATGCGGGCTACATGGCCCAACCAACGCAGCCTTGCCTGCCGGAGGTGCAACCGATTGGACTTTGTCCAGATTTCGAGGAATTATGAGCTCCTCACACAATCCAGCCTGGTTAAACCCAGGATTGTTCGTAGGCAGGCCAGTCTAAATGTTTCTAACCGGCGAAGATGCTCCATTAGGGGGGTCCACGTTTCGCAAGCGTAGAGAAGGGAGGGAATGACTGTGGCCGAGAAGACCCGAAGCTTCGTGCGGAGCGACAGACCAGGTAGCTTCCACACAGCGTGACGCAACCGACCAAAAGATAATGCCGCTAGACTGATTCGGAGTGAGACCTCTGCTGTTAAACAGGAGCTGGTCATGAGCATATTGCCCAGGTATGGGAAACTCTCCACTCTCTCCACAACTGCCCCATCACCAATTGGGAGTTGTGGGGTGGAGTGCCCGATGGTACAAAATACCCAGGCAGGTGCTTCGTTTTGGTGGGGCTGATGGTAAGGTCCCACCTCCTAGTGTCACACTCCAGTTTCAGCAGCAGCGACTCCAACTCCTCCTGTGAGTGAGCCGCAATTACCAGGTCGTCAGCATACATAACGTGGTTGACCAATAGGGAGCCATCCCTTGACTGCACCCGGGCATCGATCAGCCTCCCATTGTATCTGTACCAGATGGAAATTCCTCCGGTACAGCTACTGAAGGCCTCACAAACTACGTGGTCGAAATAGATGTTAAATAATGAGGGAGTCAGAGGACATCCCTGTCGCACCCCAAGGTGTACAGGGAATGGCTCTGACTCCCGGCCACGTAGTTTTAACCGGCCCGCTCACCATCATGAAGGTCCATAATGATCGTGAGCAGAGGGTCAGGGACTCCGCAAGCACGAAGAACAACCCAGAACCCAGGCCTACTGATGGTATCATAGGCCTTGGCCAGGTCAATGAAGCAGAGATGTAAGTCTTGTTGGAATTCCCTACACCTCTGCTGTAGCAGACTGACAGAAAATATGGCATCTGTGCAGGACCGCCCTTTCCTGGCACCGCATTGGGGCTCCGCAAGCCTCTCCTCAGCGTGCCTAGCAAGGCGATGTTGAATAATCCTTGCCAGGACCTTTCCCGGCACACTGAGGAGTGAGATTCCCCTGTAGTAGTTACAGTCTGTGCGGTCCCCCTTCTTAAAGAGGGGACCACCAGGGCATCCATCCAATCCTGCGGTACCCGTCCAGCGGTCCAGACAGTTGTTATGATGTCATATAGGGCAGTTGTGCACAAGCGCCACCCTCCCTCAGCATTTCGCTTGGGAGATCATCTCTGCCCGGTACCTTTCCTGGTCTCAGACTCCGGATCGCCTTCAGTACTTCCTCAACAGATGGCACCTCAGCCAGCCACTCACAGGGGGTGACCTCCTCCAATATTTGGGGCACCGCAGCCTCAGCAGGGTTATTCCCACTTTGTGCCATGATGTTTTCCTGGCTGAGAGATTTTCCCTTCCCCAGGACCTCACAGAAATGCTCAGTAAATCTGCAAACCTGTTCCTNGGGGTCGGAGATTGGATCACCGTTTTTTCCCTAATGATGGTAATAGGTGTGGTGCTGCAGGTTACTTTTTTGATGGAGTTAAATAGTGATTTGTGATCGCGGGCCACTGAGGCAGATTCCATCTCCTCAGCAACCCGCGACCACCACCCATCCTTGCAGCGCCTTACGGCTCTCCGAACCTCCGAGCGACGGCTGCGGTAAACCTCCTCATTCTCTGACGTGTGATGCTGTAGCCGATGAGAGTGGGCCTGTCGCTTTTTCTCAATTAACCTGAACACCTCCTCTGTCAGCCAGGGTTTCTGGGAGGTCTGGACCCCGTACCCAAAGCATCCATTGCAGCTGCATGAGTCACAGTCTTTAACTTCGCCCATTTACCCTCGACATCAGGTGGAGTGGGGGACGATGCCAACCCCAGCTGCAAGCGATGATGAAATTCTCGCTTGCAACTTTCATCAGCTAACTGAGACCAGGCCACTTTTGGTTGGAATGGGATCCTGGTGTACACCCACCACCGGAGTGGAAGAATGGCAGGCACATCTTACAGATGACTAGTCGATGGTCAGAGGGCAGATCAGCTCCACGGTAGGTCCTGGTGTCAAGGACATGGGCTCGCATCCGCTGGTCCGTCACTATGTAGTCCAGCAGATGTTCTTGCTTGGACCCGGCATGCATCCATGATGTTGTGTGGATGCGCCGATGCCGGAAGAGCGTGTTGGTAATTACAAGCCCATGGGCTGCACAAAAATCTAGCAGCCTCCTACCGTTGTTATTGAGCTGATCTGGCCCATGCCTTCCAATCACTCCAGACCAGGTGCCAGCATCATGACCAACTCGGGCATTGAAGTCACCCAACAAGATGACTCTGTCCCGAGTGGCCACTTTAGCCAGCACCTGTGACAGCAGGTCATAGAAAGCGTCTGACTCATCGGCTTTGCTTGCATCCCTCCATGGATGTTCGTCTTCGGTGGGGCATAAGTAACCACGACCACCACTCCTCACCTCCGGTTGATGGGAAGGCGAGCCCAAAGTATCCTGGGCTTACAGCTTCCCACACCTCACCGCCACGCTCCACGCCCCCTTCATTCTTTTGTTCAGAAGAAGAGCCACACCCTGTTGTTTGGCAGTCTCCTGCCCCGAGTAGAGGACTGTCCACCCTCATGGTGGCAGGAGCCAGAACCGGTCCACCGGACCTCCTGAATGCCACAGAGATCCAGGCGGTACCGGTCCAGCTCCCGACAAAGGAGTGGCAGCCTCTCCTCCGCAGTGAGCGTTCGAACATCCACGTGGCCATCCGCAATGGTTTTCGTTGAGGGTGAAGATTCAATCTCCTGGCTCCGCCAAATGGGGTTTGGCCAGGAGACGTCATAAAAGCCTGCCCCCCGGGGCCTCCGGCACAAGCTTATTAGAAATTCGTGGTTTTGTGGTAATTAATTTAAGGTGGAGGGTTACCAGCCCCTCGCACCCGTCCAGAGCCCCCGTTTAGCCACTGTGGTGGTCACAGACGCCATGAGGGAGAGGCCAATGGGCATTGGCCCTCCCCTCACAGCACTGTCCACACGGCGTTGCCCTCTGGCACCGCAGAAGGAGGTTGTTTTTGCCGGACACACAGACACACACAGACACACACACACAGATACTCACACACACTCACACTCACACACACACACACACACACACNCACNCACACANACACTCAGACTCACACACACAGACTCACACACACAATCACACACACAGACTCACACACAGACTCACTCTCACTCAGACTCACACACCCTTGATCTCCGCAGCCAACCCGTGCCCCTACGTGGACCAGTTCAGCAACTGCCCGCAGCTGTTCAGCGCCCACGGCTGCGCGAACGACGGCGCGGGGGAACCTTCGTGCAGACAAACTGCCCTGCCACGTGCAGCTGCACGACGGATGTGCAGTGATGGCACCTCGTCACGACTCGCTACACCCCCACCTCGCTCCACCCCCCTCGCTCCACCACCTCGCTCTACCCCCCTCGCTCCCCCCCTCGCTCCACCCCTCGCTCCACCCTCACCCCCTCGCTCCCCCCCTCGCTCCACCCCCATCTCGCTCCACCCCCACCTCGCTCCACCCCCTCACTCCCCCTCGTCGTCATGCAGGAGAGTTGCTGCCTATCTGAGTCAGCGCCGTCAGCGTTAGACGGCTCGTGTTGTGTACAGCCGAGGCACGAGCTACCGTGGGGAGTGTGTGTGGACGAGTCGGCGGTGAACGGTGTTGATAAATAAGGTGCCTCCTACAAACATTGTCCCGACTCGTTGACACTACACATGTGTAATAAAGCACTTCGTCACACACTGCTGGTCTCCGTTGCTCTTTATTTAGCTTCTTGCTCGCACCCCGCTGGTCCCGACAGCGGACCAACGTCTCCTCACGCGCGCCCCGCACGCGCCCCCTCGTCAGTCCTTCCGCTCCCCCACTTCGAAGCCCCTCCAGCCACGTGGCTGATGGCGCGGATCTCCTCCGGCCACCCAACGTGGTCCAGCTTCTTCACTCCAGCAACTGACCCGGAGCCCTTCCAGGCCCCCACCTGTATCCCCTTTACCACGTGATCCTGTCTCCTCCCCTTCCAGACCGTCACATCCGGCCTTCCATAGCGCCCTGCTGGCTCCACCCCCGTTCACCTCGCTTCCGATTGGACCCGAGGTGAACGGCGGGCCCTCCCACACGTCCCCCATACCGGGCTTCGCCCCAATACACCGGGCCGTGTGATTGGGCCAGAGCCGAGCAGCGAACCCCGTTAACGCTCGCATTACACATGCATGGACTCGCATCGTCACTCGCCCACACAACTCACCCATCCTCCGATAAGCACGGTTGGCTACGTACGGTGCGAACGAAGTTCAACGTGCACACTTATGCGTAAAGTCGAGTTGCTTGGACTGCTCCAATCCGTGAATTCCTCCCATTGTGCCCCTCTCCCCACCCCCCCCCCCCCAAAAAAAAACTGACAACTCCAACAATCTTATTCGGGTTGAACCACCTCTACGGGGAGAGTTTGCCGTGCTTGTTTGTTTCACACTTAACTTAGAATTTAGCAATCTTTGGAAGAACATAATCAACCAGGCTATGCGTTAACTGTGTGCTAACCGACTGTGTTGCATTGCATTACACTTTCTATTTGCTTTCTACCGTGCTTGTTTATAAGTCCATTCTCTCCTCCGGCCGCTATGGGCAGTAATTCCAAACAACTCCCCTCTGCCCCCCCCTCTTTCTCTATTTAAGGCCTCGACACAGAAACGTTGTTTTTCTGTGTGTCTATGTTGTGTGTCTCTCTCTGTGTCTCTGTGTGAGTCTCTCTCTGCTTGTGTGTCTGTCTGTGTCTATGTTGTGTCTCTCTCTGTACGTCTCTGTGGTGTCTCTCTCTGCTTGTGTCTGTCTGTGTGTCTCTGTGTTGTGTCTCTCTGTGTGTGTATCTCTCTGTGTGTCTCTCTCTGTCTCTCTCTGTGTTTCTGTGTGAGTCTCTCTCTGTCTGTGTGTCTGTGGTGTGTCTCTCTCTGTGTCTCTGTGTGTCTATGTTGTGTCTCTCTCTGTGTCTCTGTGTGAGTCTCTCTCTGCTTGTGTGTCTGTCTGTGTCTATGTTGCGTGTCTCTCTCTCATCATCATCATCACGGTGGCTAGGAGATGTTAACTACCTCGCCTGGTGTACAGGAGGTCGTGGGCTCGATCCCGACCCTCACGCCTGCTGCTGTATATTTCGAGTTTGCGTGTCTCTCTCTCTCTCTCCCCGTGGTCGCGTGTATTTTTCTCCGGGTCCTCCGGTTTTCCCCTCCACATTTAGAAAGACGCGTTTCGAGTCTTTGGCTACACATCTCAGTGGGCCTTACCTGGTAAAATATAAATAGTTTAGTCAATAAAGCGTGGGTGTCGTGCGTAATTCGGATCGCTGCTCTCTCTACAGCCTCTTTACAGTGGTCTCAGGTAGCTTTGACCAGGATTCCACACTGCTAACGGTTTTGACAGAATCACGAGGTAGGATTTCTAATGCCGATGTGGCTGATGATGGGGCCGATGTTGGCTTTGGGGAAGCTTCGGAGGATTGCGAGGCATGCCGTGAAGTGTCGTTAAACTCAGAAATCAGAAAATAAATGGAGCGAAAAAAATTACTCAACTGAAACAGCAGCATTACTTGCTACTCAAAACGATTCTCTTATCTACCGACTCTGGATCTCTTTCTTAATTTGGTTCTCGATGGATGTATCCTCCGCGTTTGACACCACCGGGGGCAGTCATCGACGTACGAACCTAATTCGTTACCGAGGCCCGTTTGTAAGTCGAATGGTTCGTAAGTCGAAACTCACAAATATGCACCGCTGTATTTAAATACCCGTATGGTCAGCGTTATTAAATGCAATACGGTTCAATAAGGGCAGCATTGTTAGACTCATAATTAAGAAATATTGTAGATTTGCATGTAACAGTTTCAAAAGCAGACTGTGTAGTAAATAAAACATCCATAATAGAGGTTTTTGGTTAGATCGCGTAAACTAAATAAAACATACATTTAAGTAACATGAATTGAATTTTTATTTTCACTTACCGGGAGTCTTGATGCTGTCTTGCTTGTCGGAAGGAGCGCAATGAGTCACCAACAATTGCACACAACAACAACCATTCGCCACTAAGTGGCGGTGACGTCACCACGGCGCTTGTGCCAGGCTAGGTGCACATTAAGGCCACGTGAAATGTCGAACGCCCGCTGGCAGGGGTCACGGGACAGACCTAGGTGCCATGGGTCGACTGACTGAGATGACTGGTAGATGCACCAGCTGTGCCCCTACTGTGCGAACTTGCTAAATTTTACCCGCCCGCGCTCCGCTCGTTGTTGTGAGCGTCGCTCCTCCGCCCTTCGTTGTAGTTGGAGGGCGACTGCCTCCAACTGCCAGTAGCGTCCTTCACGAGCCTCCTCCACAGAGGCCGATCTTGACACTGCTGGTACCAGTCATCGGCAAGTCCACTCAACTCCACATCATTCTTGTACCACATCACTCCATCTCTTCTCTAGCCCGTGCCGCGCCCGTTTAGCCCCCTCAATCCGGCCGAACAAAAGCTGTTTAGGCATGCGGTGGCTGGGCATGCGGGCTACATGACCCAGCCAGCACCGGAGGAGCTCACCGATGGGACTTTGTCGAGATATTTCAAGGACCTGTGAGCTCCTCACACAAACCAGTCTTGTTAAACCCAGGCCAGCCTAAATGTGTTTAACTTGTGCAGGTGTTCCATTAGGGGGGTCCACGTTTCGCAAGCAGATCAGGGAGGGCATGACTGTGGCCAAGAAGACGCGAAGCTTTGTATCGAGTGACAAACCAGGAAGCTTTCACACAGCATTACGCAGCCGATTAAAATATAATGCCGTTCGACTGAATTCGTAGTGAGATTTCTGCTGTCAAACCTGAACTGGTCACGAGCACACTGCCCAGATATGGAAACCTCTCCACTCTCTCCACAACTGCCCCAACACCAATGGGGAGTTGTGGTGGAGTATTTGATGACACACAATACCTAGGCAGGTGCTTAAGTTTCGGAGGGGTTGATGGTAAGGCCCCACCTCTTAGTAGCACACTCCAGCTAAAGCAGTAGTGCCTACAACTCAAGGTGTATGGGATATCCCGATCACGCTCAATTGAATCGAATATTAACATTGCGGGTATGGATCTCGCCAAGAGGAAACGAGACCGAGCGCGCTATTAACCGCAATCGATTCCCTGACATATGTGTAGCGTCCTCCTTCCTCCCGGCGTGTGTGTGTGCGTGTGGCGTGTGGTGCACACACTCAGTCTGAGACGTGGTAGTTGCAGAAGGCACCGTCTCTCTCTCGACCACACTGCCGTACAGCCTAGACACGACCCTGTCCACGTTGCACCGATGGCGTCGACCGAGACAGCCAACCACTGTCCGGCCGCGCAACGATCAGGCGACGACGACAGCGACGACGAGACGAGTCCAATCCCAGAACCGACAGCCCGTAGCTCTCGCTCTCCGCTGCTTTTATTCCCCTCGGCGTGGCTCTGTCCTAGCCGGGCCTCCCTTCTCGAACCCACCAGAGGGTTCCAGGGACCTCCCTAAGAGGTCTTTCGCGACCCTTTCCCCAGTTCCTCCGCCCTGTCGGCATAACCGGTGTGCGTGCGCGCTCGACGGCGTGTGGGCGAACTGTCCGCCGCAGTTGCCGCTGCTGGGCAGCAGTCGGCGCTGTGTCACTACACGTGTACTGACGTCATCACACGTGTGTGGAATTGATTCTGTGCTATCCTGATAACGATCAATCGAATCGGATATTAACATTGCGGGTATGGATCTCGCCAAGAGGAATCGACACATACCGCGCTATTAACCGGAATCGATTACCTAATATATGTGTATTGAGTCATTCAGAGACACTATTTAGGAGGCAACAACGTTAATTCTACACTTTACGCAACACCGTTACACACGGGACTAAATACACCTATTCTCACTCTTGTTACGCATAGGCACACAATACACCTATTTCTCTTGCATACGGGATAACTATAATCGGGTCAGAGCAGCCAACTTGCTGCCTGACCACGAAGACGTAGACATAGCACTTGGGTTTCACTTCACCTGCAGACAACCCGGATCTGTGATCGGGGCTTCCCTTTTATCTCTCTCAGCGCGGCCTGGCTCCACCCTCGGCCTTGCCCTACGTCCAGAACATTCCCGACGGTTCCAGGCGACACCGCACCTGTTCCCTCTCTGGCTCCGCCCTTAACCGCGCCTCTTCCGGGAACTCTCTAGACGTTCTCAGCTACTCACCCCGTGCCCCCTCGTTCACCTTTGGCCCACATTACTCACCGTGGCCCATCACGTGCTTAACCCGGTGCCGGGGTGACTCATTCCCACATGGTGTAGTGTATAGTGTAGTGTATAGTAGTGTATAATGTAGTGTATAGTAGTGTATAGTGTAGTGAATATAGTAGTGTATAGTGTAGTATACTAGTACAGCACACCGGTTGTGTGTTGGAGAGCCAAGCCACAACATTTACAATCTGAGTACGATTTTTTGCCAGTAATTACAACCAGCTTCATCAGGCGACAGCCAGATTTGTGAAGTCCACCTGTTTCGTTCCTTAGATAGAGACGTATATGTGGTGATTATTGAGGCAACGTACATTATGCATGTGCATTATGCGAGCCCTTTGAACTTGTCCTTCCTGTCTATTGTGTTTATTCAATAGGGATTACCGTTGGTAAGGCTATTTTAATAAACAGGACGTGGAGAAAAAGCCACGTGACCACAGGAAGAGAGAGAGAAATGCAAATTCCAAATATACAGCAGCAGGTGCCAGGGTCGGGATCGACCCCACGACCTCCTGTATACCAGGCGAGGTAGTTAACATCTCCTAGCCACCGTGATGATGATGAGAGAGACACGCAAATTCCAAATACACAGCAACAGGTGTCAGGGCCGGGATCGACCCCACGACCTCCTGTATACCAGTAGTTAGCACGGCGCATTCATCGCGGTCCCTTGACTTGGGTATAATGATGTATTACAACGGTCCTTTACATCAGACCCGATTGAAAGGTGGTGTGTTCACCGCGGTCCCTTCGAGTCACAGTGAAGTCCTGGTCACAAAAGCAAAGTTTGTCGGGAATAATCGTCATTTTCTATACTTTTTAGGCATAAGCAATTAAAAATTATAACACTGAGTACCCAGGAACAACAATTGTGTTACATAGTGTTACATTCACCGCGGTCCCTTCAATCCACTGTGTAATTCATTCACCGCGGTCCCTTCAATCCACTGTGCAATTCATTCACCGCGGTCCCTTCAATCCACTGTTTAATTCATTCACCGCGGTCTCTTCAATCCACTGTGCAATTCATTCACGGCGGTCCCTTCAATCCACTGTGTAATTCATTCACCGCGGTCCCTTCAATCCACTGTTTAATTCATTCACCGCGGTCCCTTCAATCCACTGTGTAATTCATTCACCGCAGTCCCTTCAATCCGCTGTTTAATTCATTCACCGCGGTCCCTTCAATCCACTGTGCAATTCATTCACCGCGGTCCCTTCAATCCACTGTGTAATTCATTCACCGCAGTCCCTTCAATCCGCTGTTTAATTCATTCACCGCGGTCCCTTCAATCCACTGTGCAATTCATTCACCGCGGTCCCTTCAATCCACTGTGTAATTCATTCACGCGGTCCCTTCAATCCACTGTGCAATTCATTCACCGCGGTCTCTTCAATCCACTGTTTAATTCATTCACCGCGGTCCCTTCAATCCACTGTGCAATTCATTCACGGCGGTCCCTTCAATCTACTGTGTAATTCATTCACCGCGTCCCTTCAATCCACTGTGTAATTCATTTATCGCGGTCCCTTCAATCCTCTGTGTAATTCATTCACCGCGGTCCCTTCAATCCACTGTGTAATTCATTCACCGCGGTCCCTTCTCTGCCTACTGTATGCGTCGCGTGTTCACCGCGGCCCCTCGTGCCTACTGTACAAGGTGCATTCACCACACGAAGATGCGGTTCAGCGTGCGGCTCGTGGTAAATACTTGTCGCCTCGACAGAACCACCACAACAACTCACTCCCGTCTCACGCCTGCCACCATCTCTCCGGTACAATCATCGTCATTGTCATCATCATCGTCATCATTGTCATCATCATCGTCATCGTCATCATCATCATCATCGTCGTTATCATCATTGTCATCATCGTCATCATCGTCATCATCGTCATCATCATCATTGTCATCATCATCATCATCATCGTCGTCGTCGTCGTCATCATAGTAACATTGCTCAACTCAATTGTACAATCATCGTCACCATCATCATCATCATCGTCGTCGTCGTCCTCATTGTCAGCCTTAAATGAGTACCTGGTGCGGTGTGTAAACATCGCCACTGGGAGACAAAGGCGGTCGGGCGTGGTGCTGGCCACCCACCCCTTCGTGTACCGTTCCGGCCTTCATAGGTGCTCGCTAACAGCACTTGCCCTGCAGTCTGTTAAGGCTATACGGGGGATCTTTGTCTTTGTTGTGTGTGTTGTGTGCTTTGTGTGTGTGTGTTGTGTGAGTGTGTGTTGTGAGTGTGTGTGTTGTGAGTGTGTGTGTGTGTGTGTTGTTGTGAGTGTGTGTGTTTGTGGTGTGTGTGTTGTGTGTATGTGGTGTGTGTGTGGTGTGTGTGTGGTGTGTTGTGTGTGTGTTTGTGGTGTGTGTGTTGTATGTGTGTGGTGTGTGTTGTATGTGTGTGGTGTGTGTGTTGTGTGCTTTGTGTGTGTGTGTGTGTGTTGTGTGTGTGTGTGGTGTGTNTGTGTGTGTTGTGTGTGTGTTGTGAGTGTGTGTGTTTGTGGTGTGTGTGTTGTATGTGTGTGGTGTGTGTGTGTTGTGTGCTTTGTGTGTGTGTGTTGTGTATGTGTGTGCTGTGTGGTGTGTTGTGTGTGTGTTGTGAGTGTGTGTGTGTTGTGTGTATATGGTGTGTGTGTGGTGTGTGTGTGGTGTGTGTGTGTATGGTGTGTGTGTTGTATGTGTGGTGCGTGCTGTGTGTTGTGTGTGTGCTGTGTGTGTGGTGTTGTGTGTGTGTGTGTGGTGTGTGTGTGTATTGGGTGTGTTGTGTGTGTGTGTTGTGTATGGTGTGTGTGTGTTGTGTGTGTTGTGTGTGTGGTGTTTGTGTTGTGTGTGTGTTGAGTTGTGTGTGGTGTGTGTGTTGAGTTGTGTGTTTGTGTTGTGTTTGTGTGTTATGTGTGTTTGTTGTGTGTGTGTTGTGTGTGTTTGTTGTGTGTGTACGGTGTGTACGTGTGTGTGTTATGTGTACGGTGTGTGTGTGTGTGTTGTGTGTGCTGTGTGTGTGTTGTGTGTGTGTTGTGTGTGCTGTGTGTGTTGTATGTGTGTTGAGTTGAGTGTGTGTGTGTGTGTGTGTTGTATGTGTGTGTGTGTTGTGTGTGTAGTGTGTGTGTTGTGTGTGTAGTGTGTGTGTTGTGTGTGGTGTGTGTTGTGTGTGTTGTGTGCTGTGTGTGTGTGTTGTGTGCTGTGTGTGTGGTGTGTGTGTGCNGTGTGTGTGTTGTGTGTGTGTTGTGTGTGTGTGTGTGTGTTGTGTGGTGTGTGTGTGGTGTGTGTGCTGTGTGTGTTGTGTGTGTTGTGTGTGTTGTGTTGTACGGTGTGTACGGTGTGTGTGTTATGTGTACGGTGTGTGTGTGTGTTGTGTGTGCTGTGTGTGTGTGTGTGGTGTGTGTGTTGTGTGTGCTGTGTGTGTTGTATGTGTGTTGAGTTGAGTGTGTGTGCTGTGTGTGTGTGTGTGTGTGTTTATGCGTGTGTGTGTGTGTGTATGGTGTGTGTGTGTTGTGTGTGTGTGTGGTGTGTTGTGTGTGTGCTGTGTGTGTGTGTGTGTGTGGTGTGTGTGGTGTGTGTGTGTGTGTGTGGTGTGGTGTGTGTGTGTGTGGTGTGTGTGTATGGTGTGTGTGTTGTGTGTGTGTGTGTGGTGTGTTGTGTGCTGTGTGTGTGTGTGTGTATGTGTGTGTGTGTTGTGTGTGTGTGTTGTGTGTGTATGTGTGTGTGTTTTGTGTGTGTTGTGTGTGTGTGCTGTGTGTTGTTGTGTGCTGTGTGTGTGGTGTGTGTGTGTGGTGTGTGTGTGGTGTGTGTGTGTTGTGTGTGTGCTGTGTGTGTTGTGTGCTGTGTGTGTGTGTTGTGTGTGTGTGTGGTGTGTGTGTGTGGTGTGTGTGTGTGTGTGTGGTGTGTNGGTGTGGTGTGTGTGTGTGTGGTGTGTGTGTGTGGTGTGTGGTGTGTGTGTGTATTGTGTGTGTGGTGTGTGTGTGTGGTGTGTGTGGTGTGTGTGTGTATTGTATGTGGGTGTGTGTGTATGGTGTGTGGTGTGTGTGTGTATGGTGTATGTGTAGGGTGTGTGTGTGGTGTGTGTGTTGTATGTGTGGTGTGTGTGTGGTGTGTGTGGTGTGTGTGTGGTGTGTGTGGTGTGTGTGTGGTGTGTGTGTGTGTGGTGTGTGTGTTGTGTGTGTGTTGTGTGTGTGTTGTGTGGGGAGCGATGTTGTACTTCACCCGGCAAATCTCCGAGTTCGATTCCCGCTCACGGCCACCAACAGCAGTCATGATTCTCTGAACCGGTCCTGGCCCCCCCCCCCGATCGTCTCGGCTTAAACGAGAACCTGTTGCGATGTGTAACATCGCCACTGGGGAGACAAAGGCGGCCGGGCGTGGTGCCCTGTTGGCCGTCAAGGTGCTCGCTAACAGCACTTGCCCCAACAGCCTGCTAAAGGCTATGGGGTTCTGTATGGGTTTTCACTGGTTTTTTCTCCTATAACAGACACAATGTAACTGCTTGGTTCTTTCGGTAAAGTCACGTAGAAGGGAAGTAATAAAATAATAAAAATAAAAAAACATAATAAATAATTCTCACGACGTTTTGCCACAACGTAAGCAGCCGTCCTCAGGTGAAGACCAGGTCTGTCGGGGAGACAGCGTCTGAATGAGAATTATTTTATTATGTTTTATTATTTAATTATTTCATTACTTCACTTCTACGTGACTTTACGAAAGAACCAAGAAGATGAATCCCTGCTGTCACGAAAGCTTTAAATCGAGACACAATGTAACTGCTTAAAACATCGCACTCATTAAAATTACCTTCAATTAGGGTCACACGCAGAAGCAGCAACAGCAACAACATCGCCCCAACTGCGAAACAGAGGTCGCAACCGGGTACCCATACCCTACCCGATACCCGGCTACCCGTACCCCGCCGGGTACGGGTACCCGTTTGCGACCCTGGTGCGGCCGGGTACGGGTACGGGTAGGCCGTGAGTCACTGGTGAGTAACCGTTTGTCACTCATTCCCCAACGTCTTGTCTCTTCTCACAATTCAAGTGCCTAGAATCAACCCACCCGCGCCTGCAACATGGCTTCATCCCAGAGTCGCAATCAGGTACCCGATACCCGTACCCTACCCGTACGGGTACCCGTTTGCGACCCTGGTGCGGCCGGGTACAGGTAAGGAATCAAAACCCGTTTGCGACCTCTGCTGCGAAAGCGTTGACAGGACTCAACCCGACAAAGATTTTTGAGAGTCATTGAAGCTTTCCTGGGTAGCCAAGTGGGATAGTGTGACGTCGTGTAGAGGTGTAGGTCCCGAGGTTCACTCGGCCTCAAATGAGTACCTGGTGCGGTGTGTAAACATCGCCACTGGGGAGACAAAGGCGGGCGGGCGTGGTGCTGGCCACCCACCCCCTCGTGTGCCGTGCCGGCCTTCATAGGTGCTGCTCGCAAACTGCACTTGCCCGTACAGTCTGTTAAGGCTACGTGGAGGGTCTTTATCTTTGTGTGTGTGTGTGTGTAGGTCTGCAGCATGAGCGGCGGTCGCATCTGCTCCCGGCTTCTCTCAGTGACCCCGCTGAGCTGCAAAGTGAAATCGCGCAGAGCGCTGAGTAAGTGACGGACGCGGCAGACGCTTGTGATGGACGCGGCAGACGCTTGCGATGCCTGATTATAACACTGGTCAACAAACCTTTTCTGGCATAAGGTATTCCCAACGGGTTGAAGGTAATTTTGGGGGTGCTGATTCCAAATCTGGCATCGGTTTTTGTCTATCACATCAGGTTTTTGAGATATCAAATATTGCATTTTCAATAAAAACTGCAGAAGAAAAATATTAAATATGGATATCTACATAAATGATTTATAAAAACGGACGACCCCGCCGATGCAGCCACAACTCGGTGAGCCAACTCGGACCATTGGCCCGGTTGGAGCGCCCTCCCCGACATGCCGCGACCCGACGCACCAGCACCCAAACCCCGAGAATCGTGTGTCGGACCTTGTGAGAGGAAAGTGGGTGTGTGTGCAGGCTGAACATGTGGGGTGCCATGACTTGCCCGAGGATGTTGCGAAGGCTTGTGAGGAGGGCCGTCCGCAGCTCCAGGTCTCGCACCGCGCTGTCGAGGAGCCCGGCATCCGGACGCCACGTGGCCCCGGAGGCCACAATTATAGCAGACGACGAGCGCTCCAGAGGACTTGGGCTGGTCTCGGTGGCTCGGAACGTCCCGAGCCGGTCGCTCGGCAGATCGCCATCCTGCAGAACGATCCGCAGCGAAGGCTCCCTCCATTCCGGAAGAGGTCGCCGCCACGGTGTGTCGTGCAGCTGCTTTGTTCGCCTTCCTCCGCTGGGAGATGAGATTGGCGTGAATGTGCCTTGCAGCCCGCAGTGATGACATATCCGCATCGTCCTGTGCTAGGATGGTGAAGTCCAAATCGTCAGCCAGCAGCAAAATTTTCTCGGCCACCATCGCATCGATCCCTTCTTCATCCATACGCGGGAAAGCGTCTTTCGCCAATGACAGCAGGGCCGTGCGATAAGCGAGTGGCGATTCCTTGTCACCCTTCTGCCGTTCATAGAAGAGCTGGCGACAATCGGAGGGCGGCCCATAAACGGTGGCCAGCAGCTGCAGCGCGACTGAATCGTGGAGCGTGCCGACTTGGGTGCAGCGGTGAGGGTGCCCAGGGCGTCGCCGTCCAGTAACGCCGGGAGAGCACACAGCGCCTCGTTGTCCGACCAGCCCGCCATCTCTTGGTGGGCCAAGAACCGGCGCTGGAACCCCCCCAATCGCCGTCGCTTGCAACAAATACCTGCAGGGCCGGCAGGCGTTGCTGGAATGTCGGCTCCGTCTCCGATCCTCTTGCAGCATCCGTGTCGCGTCCCCGTACTGTATGAGTAATGGCGGACTCTAATGGGTGTCGCGCCGTCAGTGACGTGTTGGTCGGGGCTTGGTCGGTGCTGGCGTCCGATGGTGGTGACGTTGCAACCCCTGATAGGCCGCCACTGCGACCCGCCTCCGCCGATGACGTGGCGGCTGCTGGCTGGGCTCCGTCCCCCGCGTGACGAGCTGGGACTCCTCCCTCCGCCCCTACTGTCTTCGTGGCGGGAATTTCGAGTCGCGCCGCTGTTGTAAAGGCGGGAGTTTCTGGCGGGCGTTGTCCATCTTCCCGCCGCGTCGCTCCTCCCGGCTCCAGGCGAGTTATTTGTTCCAGCATAGCGGCCGCTGCATACAAGAGCTCCGCCAGCCGCGAGTGAGCCAACGCCAACTCATCAGTCGACGTCCCGGCCCTCTCCGACGACCCCGCCGATGTCGGAGCCGGCAGCAGTTGTGCAGGTACGTCGGCGGTGATGTCTTGCACTGCCCCTCCCTCATCGTCATCCTCTCCTGGGTCTTGGGCACGAGTCTTCCATCTCGTATCCATGCTTGGACCACTTAACCAGATGTAGTAAGTTCGAGGAGACGATGTCGNAGTTGAGGCACACTGTTTATTAACCCAGGGACAGGCACAATAGTTGAAGGGGTATCGGCCCCTTCACCCGTACTATGGGAAACCCACCCTAGTCCTAAGCCCTCTGTCCTGTCCCCAGTCCTCTACTGGGCTACGGGAGGCTGACTGATCTGGCCCTGGCAAGCACAGATCTCGGCACCAGCTAACCAGCCTTGCCCTGATAAGGGCAGCGGTCTGGAAGCTCTTGGGCCGCGCCACTGGCTTACCCGGCTCGGCCCTTATAAGGACGGCGAGACCGGGGAGTCCCAGGGCCTAATCTCCGAGTCTTGGATCTTCACTGGTCAGCTTCGTGTCGAACTGAACTCGAGCTCTTTGGGTCTCCACCTTTTATAGGGATCGCCTCCGAGGGCTGGGGCGTGGGCAATAACTGATGCGGACGTCGGTGTGACCACCCGTGTATGTGAGTGCCGACAGTCCTGTGTTTGTTGTCCGCCGTTTCTCCCGTAATAACCCTACAATGCATGGACTCGCATCGTCACTCGCCCACACAACTCACCCACCTCCGATAAGCCGGTTGGCTACGTACGGTGCGAACGAAGTTCAACGTGCACACTTATGGGTCAAGTCGAGTTGCTTGGACTGTTTCAATCCGTGAATTCCTCCCATCGTACCCCTCTCCCCCACCCCATCCCCCAAAACTCTGACAACTCCAACCACACCATTGGGCTCATTTGCCAGAAGAAAAAATATGGGAATTGTTTTTTTACCCTTTTATCTGGCAACAAAACTGACACCACCTCACTCGGTTTGAACCACCTCTCCGGGGAGGGTTTTCCGTGCGTGTATAGAAGTGTACAGTGTAGTGTATAGTGTAGTGCTATAGTAGTGTAGTGCTATAGTAGTGTATAGTAGTGTATAGTGTAGTGTATAGTAGTGTATAGAGTGTAGTGTATAGTAGTGTATAGTCTAGTGTATAGTAGTGTAGTGCTATAGTAGTGTATAGTGTAGTGCTATAGTAGTGTATAGTGTAGTGTATAGTAGTGTATAGTGTAGTGTATATAGTAGTGTATAGTGTAGTGTACTAGTACAGCACACCGGTTGTGTGTTGGAGAGCCAAGCCACAACATTTACAATTTGAGTACGATTTTTTGCCAGTAATTACAACCAGCTTCATCAGGCGACAGCCAGATTTGTGAAGTCCACCTGTTTCGTTCCTTATATAGAGACGTATATGTGGTGATTATTGAGGCAACGTACATTATGAATGTGCATTATGCGAGCCCTTTGAACTTGTCACGTGACCACAGGAAGAGAGAGAGAAATGCAAATTTCAAATATACAGCAGCAGGTGCCAGGGTCGGGATCGACCCTACGACCTCCTGTATACCAGGCGAGGTTGTTAGCACGGCGCATTCATCGCGGTCCCTTGACTTGGGTATAATGATGTATTCACCACGGACCTTTGCATCAGACCCGATTGAAAGGTGGTGTGTTCACCGCGGTCCCTTCGAGTCACAGTGAAGTCCTGGTCACAAAAGCAAAGTTTGTCGGGAATAATCGTCATTTTCTATACTTTTTAGGCATAAGCAATAAAAAATTATAACACTGAGTACCCAGGAACAACAATTGTGTTACATAGTGTTACATTCACCGCGGTCCCTTCAATCCACTGTGTAATTCATTCACCGCGGTCTCTTCAATCCACTGTGCAATTCATTCACCGCGGTCCCTTCAATCCACTGTGTAATTCATTCACCGCGGTCTCTTCAATCCACTGTGCAATTCATTCACCGCGGTCCCTTCAATCCACTGTTTAATTCATTCACCGCGGTCCCTTCAATCCACTGTGTAATTCATTCACCGCAGTCCCTTCAATCCGCTGTTTAATTCATTCACCGCGGTCCCTTCAATCCACTGTGCAATTCATTCACCGCGGTCTCTTCAATCCACTGTGTAATTCATTCACCGCAGTCCCTTCAATCCGCTGTTTAATTCATTCACCGCGGTCCCTTCAATCCACTGTGCAATTCATTCACCGCGGTCCCTTCAATCCACTGTGTAATTCATTCACCGCGGTCCCTTCAATCCACTGTGCAATTCATTCACCGCGGTCCCTTCAATCCACTGTGTAATTCATTCACCGCGGTCCCTTCAATCGACTGTGTAATTCATTCACCGCGGTCCCTTCAATCCACTGTGCAATTCATTCACCGCGGTCCCTTCAATCCACTGTGTAATTCATTCACCGCGGTCCCTTCAATCGACTGTGTAATTCATTCACCGCGGTCCCTTCAATCCACTGTGCAATTCATTCACCGCGGTCCCTTCAATCCACTGTGTAATTCATTCACCGCGGCTTCTTCAATCCACTGTGTAATTCATTCACCGCGGTCCCTTCTCTGCCTACTGTATGCGTCGCGTGTTCACCGCGGCCCCTCGTGCCTACTGTAAAAGGTGCATTCACCACACGAAGATGCGGTTCGGCGTGCGGCTCGTGGTAAATACTTGTCGCCTCGACAGAACCACCACAACAACTCACTCCCCGTCTCACGCCTGTCACCATCTCTCCCGTACAATCATCGTCATCATCATCATTGTCATCATCATCATTGTCATCATCATCGTCGTCATCGTCGTCGTCGTCATCATCATAGTAACATTGCTCAACTCAATTGTACAATCATCGTCACCATCATCATCGTCGTCGTCGTCCTCATTGTCAGCCTGAAATGAGTACCTGGTGCGGTGTGTAAACATCGCCACTGGGGAGACAAAGGCGGTCGGGCGTGGTGCTGGCCACCCACCCCCTCGTGTACCGTTCCGGCCTTCATAGGTGCCCGCTAACAGCACTTGCCCCTACAGTCTGTTAAGGCTACACGGGGGATCTTTGTCTTTGTTGTGTGTGTTGTGTGCTTTGTGTGTGTGTGTTGTGTGAGTGTGTGTTGTGAGTGTGTGTGTTGTGTGTGTGTGTTGTTGTGAGTGTGTGTGTTTGTGGTGTGTGTGTTGTGTGTATGTGGTGTGTGTGTGGTGTGTGTGTGTGTGTGTGTGTTGTGTTTGTGGTGTGTGTGTTGTATGTGTGTGGTGTGTGTTGTATGTGTGTGGTGTGTGTGTGTTGTGTGCTTTGTGTGTGTGTGTGTTGTGTGTGTGTGTGCTGTGTGGTGTGTTGTGTGTGTGTTGTGAGTGTGTGTGTTTGTGGTGTGTGTGTTGTATGTGTGTGGTGTGTGTGTGTTGTGTGCTTTGTGTGTGTGTGTGTGTATGTGTGTGCTGTGTGGTGTGTTGTGTGTGTGTTGTGAGTGTGTGTGTGGTGTGTGTGTTGTGTGTATATGGTGTGTGTGGTGTGTGTGTGGTGTGTGTGTGTATGGTGTGTGTGTTGTATGTGTGGTGCGTGCTGTGTGTGTGCTGTGTGTGTGGTGTTGTGTGTGTGTGTGTGGTGTGTGTGTGGTGTGTGTGTGTATTGGGTGTGTTGTGTGTGTGTGTTGTGTATGGTGTGTGTGTGTTGT
Organism: Lethenteron camtschaticum; assembly: GCA_018977245.1. Classification (NCBI taxonomy): domain Eukaryota; kingdom Metazoa; phylum Chordata; class Hyperoartia; order Petromyzontiformes; family Petromyzontidae; genus Lethenteron; species Lethenteron camtschaticum. The sequence continues at coordinate 2,423,303 of MU249629.1, forward strand.
GTGTGTTGTGTGTGTGGTGTTTGTGTTGTGTGTGTGTTGTGTGTGTGTTGAGTTGTGTGTGGTGTGTGTGTTGAGTTGTGTGTTTGTGTTGTGTTTGTGTGTTATGTGTGTTTGTTGTGTGTGTGTTGTGTGTGTTTGTTGTGTGTGTACGGTGTGTACGGTGTGTGTGTTATGTGTACGGTGTGTGTGTGTGTTGTGTGCTGTGTGTGTGTTGTGTGTGTGTTGTGTGTGCTGTGTGTGTTGTATGTGTGTTGAGTTGAGTGTGTGTGTTGTGTGTGTATGGTGTGTGTGTGTTGTGTGTGTTGTGTGTGTATGGTGTGTGTGTTGTGTGTGTTGTGTGTGCTGTGTGTGTTGTGTGCTGTGTGTGTGGTGTGTGTGTGTGGTGTGTGTGCTGTGTGTGTGTTGTGTGTGTCTTGTGTGCTGTGTGTGTGTGTTGTGTGCTGTGTGTGTGGTGTGTGTGCTGTGTGTGTTGTGTGTGTTGTGTGTGTTGTGTTGTACGGTGTGTACGGTGTGTGTGTTATGTGTACGGTGTGTGTGTGTTGTGTGTGCTGTGTGTGTGTGTGGTGTGTGTGTTGTGTGTGCTGTGTGTGTTGTATGTGTGTTGAGTTGAGTGTGTGTGCTGTGTGTGTGTTGTATGCGTGTGTGTTGTGTGTGTATGGTGTGTGTGTGTTGTGTGTGTATGGTGTGTGTGTGTTGTGTGTGTGCTGTGTGTGTGTTGTGTGTGTGGTGTGTGTGGTGTGTGTGGTGTGTGTGTGGTGTGTGTGTGTGTGGTGTGTGTGTATGGTGTGTGTGTGTTGTGTGTGTATGGTGTGTGTGTTTTGTGTGTGTTGTGTGTGTGTCTGTGTGTGTGTTGTGTGTGTGTGGTGTGTGTGTGTGGTGTGTGTGTGTGGTGTGTGTGTGGTGTGTGTGTGTTGTGTGTGTGCTGTGTGTGTTGTGTGCTGTGTGTGTGGTGTGTGTGTGTGGTGTGTGTGTGTGTGTGTGTGCTGTGTGTGTGGTGTGTGTGTGTGGTGTGTGTGTGTGTGGTGTGTGTGTGGTGTGTGTGTGTGGTGTGTGTGGTGTGTGTGTGTGTTGTATGTGTGGTGTGTGTGTGTATGGTGTGTGTGGTGTGTGTGTGTGTTGTATGTGTGGGGTGTGTGTGTATGGTGTATGTGTGGTGTGTGTGTGTTGTATGTGTGGTGTGTGTGTGTATGGTGTGTGTGGTGTGTGTGTGTGTTGTATGTGTGGTGTGTGTGTATGGTGTGTGTGTGGTGTGTGTGTTGTGTGTGTGTTGTGTGTGTGTGTTGTGTGGGGAGCGATGTTGTACTTCACCCGGCAAATCTCCGAGTTCGATTCCCGCTCACGGCCACCAACAGCAGCATCAGTGATTCTCTGAACCGGTCCTGGACCCCCCCCCCCCCCCGTATCGTCTCAAGGCTTAAACGAGCAACCTGTTGCGATGTGTAAACATCGCCACTCGGGGAGACAAAGGCGGCCGGGCGTGGTGCCCTGTTGGCCGTCAAAGGTGCTCGCTAACAGCACTTGCCCCAACAGCCTGCTAAAGGCTATGGGGTTCTGTATGGGTTTTCACCGGTTTTTTCTCCTATAACAGATACAATGTATCTTCTTGGTTCTTTCGGTAAAGTCACGTAGAAGGGAAGTAATAAAATAATAAAAATAAAAAAACATAATAAAATAATTCTCACGACGTTTTGCCACAACGCAAGCAGCCGTCCTCAGGTGAAGACCAGGTCTGTCGGGGAGACAGCGTCTGAATGATAATTATTTTATTATGTTTTATTATTTTAATTATTTCATTACTTCACTTCTACGTGACTTTACCGAAAGAACCAAGAAGATGAATCCCTGCTGTCACGAAAGCTTTCAATCGAGACACAATGTAACTGCTTAAAACATCGCACCCATTAAAAATGACCTTCATTAGGGTCACACGCAGAAGCAGCAAGAGCAACAACATGCCCCAACTGCGAAACAGAGGTCGCAACCGGGTACCCAATACCCGTACCCTACCCGATACCCGGCTACCCGTACCCGGCCGGGTACGGGTACCCGTTTGCGACCCTGGTGCGGCCGGGTACTGGTACGGGTAGGCCGTGAGTCACTGGTGAGTAACCGTTTGTCACTCATTTCCCAACGTCTTGTCTCTTCTCACAATTCAAGTGCCTAGAATCAACCCACCCGCGCCTGCAACATGGCTTCATCCCAGAGGTCGCAATCAGGTACCCGATACCCGTACCCTACCCGTACGGGTACCCGTTTGCGACCCTGGTGCGGCCGGGTACAGGTAAGGAATCAAAACCCGTTTGCGACCTCTGCTGCGAAAGCGTTGACAGGACTCAACCCGACAAAGATTTTTGAGAGTCATTGAAGCTTTCCTGGGTAGCCAAGTGGGATAGTGTGACGTCGTGTAGAGGTGTAGGTCCCCGAGGTTCACTCGGCCTCAAATGAGTACCTGGTGCGGTGTGTAAACATCGCCACTGGGGAGACAAAGGCGGCCGGGCGTGGTGCTGGCCACCCACCCCCTCGTGTGCCGTGCCGGCCTTCATAGGTGCTGCTCGCAAACTGCACTTGCCCGTACAGTCTGTTAAGGCTACGTGGAGGGTCTTTATCTTTGTGTGTGTGTGTGTGTAGGTCTGCAGCATGAGCGGCGGTCGCATCTGCTCCCGGCTTCTCTCAGTGACCCCGCTGAGCTGCAAAGTGAAATCGCGCAGAGCGCTGAGTAAGTGACGGACGCGGCAGACGCTTGTGATGGACGCGGCAGACGCTTGCGATGCCTGATTATAACACTGGTCAACAAACCTTTTCTGGCATAAGGTATTCCCAACGGGTTGAAGGTAATTTTGGGGGTGCTGATTCCAAATCTGGCATCGGTTTTTGTCTATCACATCAGGTTTTTGAGATATCAAATATTGCATTTTCAATAAAAAACTGCAGAAGAAAAATATTAAATAAATATGGATATCTACATAAAATTATATTATAAACACACTATCCTAAAAATACAGCACCTATTTATCTACATAAAATTATATTATAAACACTATCCTAAAAATACAGCACCATATTTTAACACTAAAGTAGTCAATGACTCGCAACAACTTGCAATCATAAGTGACAGAGTTAATTTCGGGTAAAATCAATGAAAATATGGTATGCCGATAGCATAAGAATGATGTGATAGTGCAAATCTGAGATCAGATTTGGAATCAGCACCCTGAAATTAGTCAAGAACAGCTGCAAAAGTCCAGGCCAGAAAAAAATGTTTTTTTTTGGTTGACCAGTGTAATAATAGAATCATTCATGTGAACAAATAAGTCCACCGTGATCTCCTGCTGCCCTAACGAGCGTTGAGACATTGCCGTTCATCCTCCTGGTGGGAATTACACATTCCTGTGACAAGGGTGAGTCTGTCCACAGGGAAACCGCTGTTGACTTGCACACAAAGTGGAAGAAGTTTATCGACCCCCCTGAATGATGATGGGCAGAGTTAACCGCCTCAATCGGGATGATTAAATAAGAACCTTATGGCGGGAACCCGTGCTCCCGAATAAAAGGAATTGAAAAATCGTAATTAATACATTTATTTTTGCCGACTCCGTCCCACCACGCACATATAAACGCCGCGACCCGCCAGAAATCAATCCTCTCGTTCTTCACCAAGCATCCGTCGTTGCCAAAATTACCGTAGTCGTAAACAAAACTTTGATATTTTATTAGCGCGTCGTGTAGAGCTCGTCGAGAGGAACAGATCGCCGCGTCGTTCGCCTTCATCAGACGTAAAATGACGTCGCAGCGCAGATCACGCGAGAGCCGGGGGCCTGTGAGACCCCGGGGGGTCCCGCCATGAGGTTCACGATGAACTCGCAACCTTGAGGCTGAGAGAGACGCTCGCTACCGCTGAGCCTGTGTCGGCCATTGGCGTTAACCACGCGGCTGTTACAGGGGGATTGATCTGTGACGCAGGAGGGCAGTGGTCTTCATTGCACGACCCGCGGGCCACAGACATAGACTGGTGGCCTTCAGTGCGGTCCAGAGGTCGCAAACGGGTTTTGATTCCTTACCCGTACCCGGCCGCACCAGGGTCGCAAATGGGTACCCGTACCCGGCCGGGTACGGGTACCCGTTCACTATCCTACCCGTACCCTACCCGAAATGAGTGACAAACGGTTACTCACCAGTGACTCACGGCCTACCCGTACCCGGCCGCACCAGGGTTGCAAACGGCTACCCGTAACCGGCCGGGTACGGGTACGGGTTTGGAAAGGCACAGCGACATTGCCTCCGAATGTGAAACTACGGTGGTACGTTCCAAGTTGATTCCGTTAATGTTCTTGTCTTTATGCCTTGCAGGGAAATATGCGGCTCTAGCAGGATCAGTGATTACAGGGTAAGATGGCTGTTCAGTTCCTGTTATTTTTATGATGTCTGTGAAGATACTTCACTCTAGGTGCTGTTTGTATCAAGTTAAAATATTATACTCTTTGGTTCTTTCGGTAAAGTCACGTAGGTGAAAATAATAATAATAAAAAAGCGAAAACAACTAAATAAAATCACTTTTTTATTTTTTATTCTATTATTATTTTCACCCACGTGACTTTACCGAAAGAACCAAAGAGTGTGGATCCTTGCAGTCACGAAAACTTCAAATCTACAATTAAAATATTTTTATTATTATATTAGTGTAGTGACTAACTCGAAGACGGTAAGATTTGGAGGCACTTCTTTATTAACGAGCCCCATCGGCGCTGGCGCTCTTCATAGTCGGTCCCTCTATTGCCGGCGACGCTACTCAGCCAGGACATTTGGTAGGCTGCCTGACTGGCAGAGGTCACAAACAGGTTTTGATTCCTTACCCGTACCCGTACCCTACCCGTACCCGGCCGGGTACAGGTAGTGTACGGGTATCGGGTACCTGATTGCGACCTCTGGGATGAAGCCATGTTGCAGGCACGGGTGGGTTGATTCTAGGAACTTGAATTGTGAGAAGAGACAAGACGTTGGGAAATGAGTGACAAACGGTGACTCACCAGTGACTCACGGCTTACCCGTACCCGGCCGCACCAGGGTCGCAAACGGGTACCCGTACCCGTACCCGGCCGGGTACGGGTAGCCGGGTATCGGGTAGGGTACGGGTATCGGGTACCCGGTTGCGACCTCTGCTGACTGGTGACGCCCCAAGATGACGAAGATGACGACGACGAGAAGAACGGTGACGAAGACTTGAGCAGCACGTCGGGGGGCTGTGTTGTGTGTGTGTGTGTACACCGGCTGTGTTGTGTGTGTGTGTGTACACCGGCTGTGTTGTGTGTGTGTGTGTACACCGGCTGTGTTGTGTGTGTGTGTACACCGGCTGTGTTGTGTGTGTGTGTGTACACCGGCTGTGTTGTGTGTGTGTGTGTACACCGGTTGTGTTGTGTGTGTGTGTGTACACCGGCTGTGTTGTGTGTGTGTGTGTGTACACCGGCTGTGTNGTGTGTGTGTGTGTGTACACCGGCTGTGTTGTGTGTGTGTGTGTACACCGGCTGTGTTGTGTGTGTGTGTGTGTACACCGGCTGTGTNGTGTGTGTGTGTGTGTACACCGGCTGTGTNGTGTGTGTGTGTGTGTACACCGGCTGTGTNGTGTGTGTGTGTGTGTACACCGGCTGTGTTGTGTGTGTGTGTGTGTACACCGGCTGTGTTGTGTGTGTGTGTGTACACCGGCTGTGTTGTGTGTGTGTGTGTACACCGGCTGTGTTGTGTGTGTGTGTGTGTACACCGGCTGTGTTGTGTGTGTGTGTGTGTGTACACCGGCTGTGTTGTGTGTGTGTGTGTACACCGGTTGTGTTGTGTGTGTGTGTACACCGGCTGTGTGTGTGTGTGTGTACACCGGCTGTGTTGTGTGTGTGTACACCGGCTGTGTGTGTGTGTGTGTACACCGGCTGTGTTGTGTGTGTGTGTACACCGGCTGNGTGTGTGTGTGTGTGTACACCGGCTGTGTGTGTGTGTACACCGGCTGTGTTGTGTGTGTGTGTACACCGGCTGTGTTGTGTGTGTGTGTGCGTACACCGGCTGTGTTGTGTGTGTGTATGTGTACACCGGCTGTGTTGTGTGTGTGTATGTGTACACCGGCTGTGTTGTGTGTGTGTGTGTACACCGGCTGTGTTGTGTGTGTGTGTACACCGGCTGTGTNGTGTGTGTGTGTGTGTACACCGGCTGTGTTGTGTGTGTGTGTACACCGGCTGTGTGTGTGTGTACACCGGCTGTGTTGTGTGTGTGTGTACACTGGCTGTGTTGTGTGTGTGTGTGCGTACACGCAGAGGCTGCGTGTTCGTCGCGTACGAGGCCGCGTCGCTGCGCTTGGCTCTGCAGATCCGGACGTCGGCTGTGGACGTGGAGAAGCTCAAGTCGTACATCTACATTGACACGGAGTCACCGCTGCCCCCGGGAACCAGGGTCCGCTTGCTGCCCTCACTCACTTGCGCCGATTCTTCTCCAGAGCTGGGGGAGCGGTGGAGGCGTGGGAGGGAGGTTGGGCTGGGTGGGGCTGGGGCAGAGGTCGCAACCGGGTACCCGATACCCGTACTCTACCCGATACCCGGCTACTCGTACCCGGCCGGGTACGGGTAGCCGGGTACCCGTTTGCGACCCTGGTGCGGCCGGGTACGGGTAGGCCGTGAGTCACTGGTGAGTAACCGTTTGCCACTCATTTCGGGTAGGGTACGGGTAGGGAACGGGTACCCGTACCCGGCCGGGTACGAGTACGGGTACCCGTTTGCGACCCTGGTGCGGCCGGGTACGGGTAGGGAACGGGTACCCGTACCCGGCCGGGTACGAGTACGGGTACCCATTTGCGACCCTGGTGCGGCCGGGTACGGGTAAGGAAACAAAACCCGTTTGCGACCTCTGGGCCAGGGTTAGGAATATAATTAAGCTGTCCCTGAATTTAAACTCCCCAAGTCGGCCTGCCGCCACATCTGCAACACTAAAACCATCCTGCTGCTGCCTGCTGCACCGATTTGTTTCAAGTTCAAGTTCATGTATTAGGTAAAGCCCTGTGAGCCATTCGGCTCTTGAATCGGGTGCAACCGCAACAAACAAAAAACAAAAACACGAACAAAAAACATCTTAAAGTTACTATGTGACTGAATGCAAACAGAAAATCCAAGAAAAGACAGCAAAATATTGCAGAAAAAACACCGCACACCAACGCTTCTGTTACCTCGACTCAACAGGGACGTTTGATGTCTGCCGGTTGAGTCGCCCTTGGAAAAAGAGCTTGGCTTTATTCATGAAATAAAACTTTTGATTCTGATTCATATCAATCTCTTAATGCCTCCACCAGAGGTGTGGACTCGAGTCATGTGACTTGGACTCGAGTCAGACTCGAGTCATGAATTTGATGACTTCAGACTCGACTTGGACTTGCATAACAATGACTTTGTCCCACCTCTGAGGTGTGGACTCGAGTCATGTGACTTGGACTCGAGTCAGACTCGAGTCATGAATTTGATGACTTCAGACTCGACTTGGACTTGCATAACAATGACTTTGTCCCACCTCTGGCCTCCACCCTCTTACTCTATTGGCTCCCAGCTCCTTTCCATTTTAGGTCTCGCCCCCTTGTTCTTTAGGCCCCGCGTCTTTCCGTTCAGACGCCGCCGATTCGGCATTGAGACGTCATCTGTTGCGTGGGCCGCACACTCATCTGCTGCATGCCTTGGGATCAAAGTAGCAGAGGAGGTGGTGGTGGTGGTGGTCGCGATGAATCTGAACGCCGTGTCTACGATGTGTGCAGGTCTCCCGAGCGTGTGAGGACCGGCCTACACAGGCTGCGTCGGAGGCTGTACGAGGCCACGCTCGGGAGGCTGTGGAAGCCGCTGGATGGTGAGTCTCTCCCAGAGTACTACGAGCTTGAAACGATATTGAGTGTGCAGTTCGAGTTCACTTCAAGGGGACTGGGCGGGTCAGAGGTCAGAGCGCCGTGCTTGAACCGCCGATATCCTCGGTTTGGGCCCAGGATCATGGCCAGCGCTTGAACCAGGTTCTGAGACGTGGTAAGTTGGTGGTCTCAACCCATATAAGCAGACAGATATCACCAAGATACATAGAGAGAGCAACCCAGGTACAGAGAGAGGTGATCGTCTCTGTGGGTGGCCTTAAATAGACAGAGGTTGCTCTCTCTATGTATCTTGGTGATATCTGTCTGCTTATATGTCTGTCTATAGTTTTCTGGTTATATTCTATGTCGCTATTTTATTATACCTGATGATGATTGCTTGTGTTGCAATCGAAACGTCGTATGCTATTATTTAATTTATTATTTTATTTTTATACGTGACTTTACCGAAAAACCAAAGAATAATTCCTGCAGTCACGAAAGCTCCAAAATTTAGATTGGTCTCAACCCAGTCGATGACAATTGCACAAAAATTATCCAGTAAAACCTTGGATTGCGAGTGACTTTGTCTGCGAGTGTTTTGCAAGACGAGCTAAATTTTGAAAATAAACAAGCAAATGGCATCATAAGCCGGTTTATGGATAATTCACACGGCAGTGTTAACCACGGCGGCCTGCCAGATTCGAACCGCGAACCTCCGCAACAACCGGGGAACCGCGCTGCCGGTGGGCTCTGTGACCATCCACTCAATCAACGCATCGGCGCTGCCGTAACAATACGGTGAAAACTTGGATTGCGAGATTCCAAGAACACAGGATGAGATGTTACTATCCTTTGTGCAAGCACTTCCAAGAGTTCATGAACAGTGAGCCTGGTGAAATTTGGGGAGCGCATCGTCAGTAGTGTACCTTTGGTTCCTAGGGTGTTTCGGCCTTTCACACTATACACCCTCCCAAAGGCGGCCAGCGACAGGGTGATCAATCCTACGCTTGCGTCCCATTCCCAATTAGTCATAGGAGTTGCCTTGTTGTTGATAGCCAACATCCCATGGGACTTGCTCAGGGGGTCCTTCCCTGGTCAACATTGTTGACTGCATTCCTCCTGGCCCTCTCACTTTGGGGCCCAGCTGGGGTCTTTCCTCTTCATCCAGAGCCACTGACTGCTGCCTTCTGCCGCCTCCGATACAGCTCTGATTGCCGAACGCTGATCTGCGAGTGTCTTGCAAGACGAGCAAAATTTTAAAATAAATATTAATTTGCTAAACGAGCGAGGTCTTGCAACGCGAGCAGTACGTACAGTATACGCTTTAAATTTCGATTTAAAGCTTTCGTGACTGCAGGGATTCATCTTCTTGGTTCTTTCGGTAAAGTCATCACGTAGAAGGGAAGTAATAAAATAATAAAAATAAAACATAATAAAATAATTCTCACGACGTTTCGGCCACAACGCAAGCAGCCGTCCTCAGGTGAAGAACAGGGCTGTCGGGGAGACAGCGTCTGAATGAAACAGCACCATGCCGAGCGTCACGTGATCACAACTGACATACAAGTGCTTTGGATTACAAACACGTTTCCGGAACGAGTTATGCTCGCAATCCAAGGTTTTACTGTCGTGAATTTGGTTTTTGGCCAAATTTGAATAAATTCTTCCTAAGTTATAGGTCTGCGAATTTCAATCACGGTCCCTGCTTGCGGCTCGCGCCTTGTCCTCGACGGAGTTGCCACCTGGTGTGACCGCTGCTGATCGTGGATGTTGACTCCCCCCCCCCCCTCTTCTTGGTTCTTTCGGTAAAGTCGAGTAGAATTTAAGTAATAAAATAATAAAAATAAAACATAATAAAATAATTCTCACGACGTTTCGGCCACAACGCAAGCAGCCGTCCTCAAGTGGAGAACAGGTCTGTCGAGGAGACAGAGTCTGTCTTCTTATTATTTCAATTCTACGTGACTTTACCGAAAGAACCAAGAAGATGAATCCCTGCAGTCACAAAAGCTTTAAATCGAAATTTTAAGCGTATACTGTACGTACTGCTGTGTTGCAAGACCCCCCCCCTCGCCATCTTCTCTCCCACCCCCCCCTCCTTTCCGCGCCTCCAGACATTCTTCCTGGCGCCAACGAGGACGACAGGAGGCTGTGGCAACTGCTGCAGAAATCCCGCTCTGCCAGCGGTCAGAGAGGCTGCAGGCCGTGCGAGAACTGGCGTCTGCCCACCACTGGCCCGGTACTGGCACCGCCCTGCACGATGCTCGCCGGCACGTCGGCGCGTTTCGTGACGCGTAGCGACGATGGTGACGATGGTGACCGTGATAATTTACCCTTTTATCTGGCAACAAAACTGACAGCTTTTTTACAAGGAGTCATGTTAGCATTGACCTGCGGTCGGAATGCAAACAAAAAACACAACTCTGATAATGTAGGCACTGTCCTTGAAGTTGATTGGTCCACACCCGAGACAGCTTTTCTTAGAGCCGAGTCTCACATGGTGTTGGACCAGATGACGCCAAAAGGCGCAAAACTCAGACAATGCACCATCAGAGTATGAGAGCTCGGGGTAAGCATTTACACCATTGGAACCTCCTTTGCCAGTAGCAATATATGCTAATTGCTTTTTTACCCTTTTATCTGGCAACAAAACTGATACCTTTTTAACAAGGAGCCATGTTTGCATTGTAAAAAAGGTTTCAGTTTGGTTGCCAGATAAAAGGGTAAAAAACCAATTATCATATTTTTCTCCTGGCAAAGGAGGTTCCAATGGTTACCATGGCGACGCGTGGCGACGTTGGCAACGCGTGGTGACGATGTTGCAGATTACCAGTACAGGAACGTGGCCCAGGCAAGCGACGCACGGACGCTGGTCGGCCTGGCTCGATCCCAGGACGTGGACTTGAGATTTTTCCTCCCTCCTGCCCCTCTGCTTCGTTCGGACACCGTGAGCTCCCTCGCACGTCGCACCTCGCGCGCCCCCTCCTCGCATCCCGCGTCTGCCGGTCGTCTCGGTCTGTCCTGTGACCCTGGCGGCAAGGAGCCTTCCACACTTCACTTGGTGTCAAGGTGCACAAGGCAAAGATCCCCCGTATAACCTTGGATAGACTGTTCGGGCAAGTGTTGTTGAGCGAGTGGTACCTCATGAGGCCTCCTTTGCCAGTACCAAAATATAATAGTAGGGTTTTTCCCTTTTTTCTGGCAACGAAACTGAAACCTTTTTACAAGGAATCATGTTTACATTAACCACAATACCTGCGGTCATCATGCAAACAAAAAACACACTGATAATGTATGCATTGTCCTTGAAATTGATTGGTCCACACCAGAGACAGCTTTCCTTAGAGCCTAGTCTCATACGGTGTTCGACCAGATGACGCCAAAAGGCGCACAACTCAAAGACAACGCACCATCAGAGTATTGAGAGCTTGGGATAAGCATTTAAATCATGAGGCCTCCTTTGCCAGTACCAAAATATAATAATAGGGTTTTTCCCCTTTTTTCTGGCAACAAAACTGAAACTCTGCGTTGTCTATTTTTACGAGTGGGTACCTATGAAGGCCGACACGAGGGGGTGGGTGGCCAAAACCACGCCGGGCCGCCTGTCATGGTGCGCCTAGCTGACACAAGCACCGTGGTGATGTCACCGCCACTTTGTGTTGAATGGCGAGTCTTGTTGGTGGCGCTGGTGGCGGTGGCTGCAGTAGTGGTGGTGATTTTGCTTGTTGTTTTGGTGGCGGTGGTGATGGTGTTGTTGCTGGCATTTGTGGTGGTGGTGGTGGGGGCAATGGTGATGATGATTGCGGTGTTGGTGGTGGTGACTTGGCGGTGGTGGCGGTGGTGGTTGCAGTGGCTATGGCGATTGTTTTGGTCATGGTGGCGGTGGCTGCAGTGGCTATGGTGTTTGTGTTGTTGTATTGGTGGCGGTGGTCATGGTGTTGTTGCTGGCATTTGTGGCGGTGGCAATGGTGATGATGATTGCGGTGTTGGTGGTGGTGACTTGGCTGTCGTGGCGGTGGTGGCGGTGGTGGAAATGGTGATGATGATTGCGGTGTTGGTGGTGGTGACTTGGCGGTGGTGGCGGTGGTGGTGGTGGCAATGGTGACGATGATTAGGGTGTTGGTGGTGGTGACTTGGCTGTCGTGGCGGTGGTGGCGGTGGTGGCAATGGTGATGATGATTGCGGTGTTGGTGGTGGTGACTTGGCGGTGGTGGCGGTGGTGGTGGCAATGGTGATGATGATTGCGGTGTTGGTGGTGGTGGTGGCGGTGGTGGTGACTTGGCGGTGGTGCCGGCATCGTCGTCGTCGTCGCTGCTGCTGGTGACTCGGTGGTGCGGCGGCCTGCAGGGCCCTTCCCCTGCCTTGGCCGAGGAGCTGCGAGCCCTGGTGGCTGCTCTCCCCCAGCGGAGCGAGGACTCCTGCCTGCGCTACTTCACATCGCTGGCGCTCAGGATGGCTACGAGCACGTGGAGGCACAGAGGGTACGGCCACCCACACCAGCGCGGCCCACGGCGTCGCCGTTAACTCATCGCCACGGTGGCTCGGAGATATTCACTCCCTCGCCTGGTGTACAGGAGGTCGTGGGTTTGATCCAAACCCTGACGCCTGCTGCTGTATATTTGGAGTTTGCGTGTCTCTCTCTCTCATCATCATCACGGTGGCTAGGAGATGTTAACTACCTCGCTTGGCATGCAGGAGGTCGTGGGTTTGATCCCGACCCTGACACCTGCTGCTGCATATTTGGAGTTTGCGTGTCTCTCTCTCATCATCATCACGGTGGCTAGGAGATGTTCACTCCCTCGCCTGGTATACAGGAGGTTGTGGTTTGATCCCACCACTGACATCTGTATATTTGGAGTTTGCATGTTCTCTCTCTCTCGCAGTGGTCGCATGGATATTCCTCCAGTCCTCCAGTTTTACCCTCCACATTTAGAAACACGTGCTTAGGGTGTTTGGCTACTGCAATATAAATGTCCACGCGATAAGCCACTTTGTCGAGCTATCATTTGTGGCCAGGTCGCTTCTGAAAAATAAGTAAATAACTCAGTGGACCTTAACTGGTAAAATAGAAACTAGTTTAAATTTATTTTATTATGTTTTATTTTTAATATTTTATTATTTCCCTTCTACGTGACTTTACCGAAAGAACCAAGAAGATGAATCCCTGCAGTCACGAAAGCTTTAAATCGAAATTTAGTTTAAATAGTTTAATTCAAAATACTCCCACGCTGGCTTACTCAGGAAAGCCTCGCCGAGTCTCAAGACTCATTTTCAGGAGGGTCTTGCCAAGTGTATTTTTGCAGTAGGGAGGGGTCATGTTGTTGCTGCTGTTTCGTGATTCCATTTGAGAAATTCGCAGGTAATTTTTTATCAGCATAGGGATGGTTAAATTTCGATTTAAAGCTTTCGTGACTGCAGGGATTCAAAAAGGAAAAAAAAAAAAAAAAAACATAATTCTCACGACGTTTCGGCCACAACGCAAGCAGCCGTCCTCAGGTGAAGAGCTTAAATTTAAGCTTAAATATACGCTGCCAAGCTTGGTCGTGTTCATTCAGACACTGTCTTTCTGAAAGACCTGTTCTTCACCTGAGGACGGCTGCTTGCATTGTGGCCGAAACGTCGTGAGAATGATTTTATTATGTTTTATTTTATTATTATTTTATTATTTCCCTTCTACGTGACTTTACCGAAAGAACCAAGAAGACACAGCATAGGCATGTTTGGCCGATACCGGTGAATACTGTGTGATTTTGTTTTTAGCGATGGGAAGAATCTAGAAACTGGAGAAACTGGAGGAAAGCCATGCAGAGCAGGGGGAGAGAATAAAAACTCCACTCACTCGGACAGACTCACACTCAGACACACTCATTAACGCACTCTTTCACACACAGAATAGGAGGAGAACATGCAAACTCTGCTCACACACGCATTGACACAGAAACAAACTGTTTTGATTTTAATCTTGATTTGAAGCTTTCGTGACTGCAGGAATCCATACTCTTTCGTTCTTTCGGTAAAGTCACGTGGGTAGAAAATAAAATAAATCACGACGTTTCAGGCGCAACACAAGCGTCCGTCATGTTAACATCACCAGCCCCGACCACTTCTTTATGACCCTTGGGCTACACACATTTCAAACCTTTCAAAAACAGTCTGTCTCAGCAGCAGACCATGCTTTCCCACCTGATGAAGGACGCTTGTGTTGCGCCCGAAACGTCGTGATTTATTTTATTTTATACCGACGTGACTTTACCGAAAGAGCCAAAGAATATTTTTGATTTCACAAGGTAATGCCCACTTAGCTATAGAGCTGTTGTTCAGACGCGACCTGAGTGGTGGGTAGTGGTCGTGGTGGTGGTCGTGGTGGTGGGTGGTGGTGCGTGGTGGGTTGGTAGTGGTGAGTTGGTGGTGATGGTGCCGAATGTGGCGGTGGTCATGGTGGGTGGTCGTGGTGGTGGGTGGTGGTGCGTGGTGGGTTGGTAGTGTTGAGTTGGTGGCGGTGGTGCCGAGTGTGGTGGTGGTCATGGTGGGTGGTGGTGGGTGGTGTTGCGTGGTGGGTTAGGTAGTGGTGAGTTGATGGTGGTGGTGCCGAGTGTGGTGGTGGTCATGGTGGGTGGTGGTGGTGGGTGGTGTTGCGTGGTGGGTTAGGTAGTGGTGAGTTGATGGTGGTGGTGCCGAACGTGGTGGTGGTGGTGGGTTGTCGTGGTGGTGGGCGGTGTTGCGTGGTGGGTTAGGTAGTGGTGAGTTGATGGTGGTGGTGCCGAACGTGGTGGTGGTGGTGGGTTGTCGTGGTGGTGGGTGGTGTTGCGTGGTGGGTTGGTAGTGTTGAATTGGTGGTGGTGGTGGTGATGGTAGGTGGTGCCGAGTGTGGTGGTGGCGGCACTGGCACGTCCCGTAGCCCACGATGTCTCCGTTGTGCCCCGGCGTGCAGGATGGCCCGGGCTGCTTCGAGACGAGCGAGTTCCTCTACGCACAGACGCTCAGCTCGCTGGCGCCCGAGCGCGCCGAGGCCTTCTGCCTGCACGCTCTCCTGCACCATTCCATGGTGAGCGCCGCAGTTAGAGCTCATGCGGGCGGTGGGGGGTGGGGGGTGGTGGGGGGTTGGGTGGTGGGGGCTGGGGGTTTGTGGGGGTAGGGAGTTTGTGGGGGTAGGGAGTTGGGAAGTGGGGGTGGGGGGTGGGAGGTGGGGTGGTGTGTGGTTGGGATGTGGGGGCTGGGTGGTTTGTGGGGGTAGGGGGTGGGAGGTGGGGGGTGGGGGTGGTGGATGAGTGGATGAGGGAGTGGGTGGGTGAGTGAATGGGTTCGTGGACGAGTGAGTGGGTGGGTGAGTGAATGAGTTCGTGGATGAGTGAGTGGGTGGGTGAGTGAATGGGTTCGTGGATGAGTGGATGAGTGAGTGGGTGGGTGAGTGAATGGGTTTGTGGATGAGTGGACGAGTGAGTGGGTGGTTGAACGGACGAGTGGGCGAGCGATTGACCCACCTCCATCGCTAAGGTGGTCCCACCTCCACCTCTGCAGGTGCCGGGCCACGGTAAGCTCATGGTGGACCGTGGCGCCCTGCAGCTGCTGCTGAGGCTCTACCTGGCGCGGCGCGACCCGGCACGCAAGGTGCAGCGCCGGGTCACTCGCATCCTGGGCAACCTGGCCGCGTGCCCGGAGCTGCACGGACAGATCCACCAATCTGGTGAGCGCGTGCGGAACGACTCGGGGCCGTGCCACTCGCCGCGCACTTTGCCTCGCGACGCAATCGGTCCGGTGCTCGGGGACCAGAGGTCGCAATCAGGTACCCGATACCCGTACCCTACCCGATACCCAGCTAGCCGTACCCGGCTGGGTATGGGTAGCCGTTTGCGACCCTGGTGCGACCGGGTACGGGTACGGGTAGGCCGTGAGTCACTGGTGAGTCACCGTTTGTCACTCATTTCCCAACGTCTTGTCTCTTCTCACAATTCAAGTTCCTAGAATTAACCCACCCGTGCCTGCAACATGGCTTCATCCCAGAGGTCGCAATCAGGTACCTGATACCCGTACCCTACCCGATACGGGTACCCGTTTGCGACCCTGGTGCGGCCGGGTACGGGTACGGAATCAAAACCCGTTTGCGACCTCTGTCGGGGACAGCTACGAGCACGTGGAGGCGCAGAGGGTACGGCCGCCCATACCGCCACGGCCCACGGCGTCGTCGTTAACATCTCGCCACAGTGGCTCGGAGATGGTAATTACCTCGCCTGGTATACAGGAGGTCGTGGGTTTGATCCCGACCCTGACGCCTGCTGCTGTATATTTGAAGTTTGCGTGTCTCTCTCTCTCATCATCATCATCACGGTGGCTAGGAGATGTTAACTACCTCGCTTGTCATACAGGAGGTCGTGGGTTTGATCCCGACCCTGACTCCTGCTGCTGTATATTTGAAGTTTGCGTGTCTCTCTCTCTCTCATCATCATCACGGTGGCTCGGAGATGTTCACTACCTCGCTTGGTACACAGGAGGTCGTGGGTTTTCTCCCGACCTTGACGCCTGCTGCTGTATATTTGGTGTTTGCGTGTCTCTCTCTCATCATCATCATCACCACGGTGGCTAGGAGATGTTAACTACCTCGCTTGTCATACAGGAGGTCGTGGGTTTGATCCCGACCCTGACGCCTGCTGCTGCTGTATATTTGGAGTTTGCGTGCCTCTCTCCCTGCGGTCACGTGGATTTTTCTCCGGGTCCTCCGGTTTTCCCCCCCACAATTAGAATCGACGTGACGCGTTCAGATTATTTGGCTGCTTCGTTGGATTATCGTTTGTGGCCGGGTTGCTGTTGATAAGGAGTTACATAGCTCAGTAGGCCTTACCTGGTAAAAGACAAAGTAGTTTAAGTCGTAAAATTTCGATTTAAAGCTTTCGTGACTGCAGGGATTCATCTTCTTGGTTCTTTCGGTAAAGTCACGTAGAAGGGAAATAAAAAAGTAAAAAAAATTGTAAATGTTTTTTATTAATATTTTATTATTTCGCCTCTACGTGACTTTACCGAAAAAACCAAGACGATGAACCCAGTCGTTCGTAAAAGTTGAAGGCGGTATAGTACTATAGTCATAGAGCGAGTGCAGAATCACTGAGTTGGAATTGATAGCTTGAAAGCATTTAGCGCCCTTGAAAGTGCGGGGCCCGTAGCATATGTAGCTATACACTTTGGTTCTTTCGGTAAAGTCACGTAGAAGGGAAATAACAAAGTAAAAAAAAACACAACATTATTTTATTATTTCCCTTCTACGTGACTTCACGTAGAAGGGAAATAAAATAAAACATTATTTTATTAATTCCCTTCTACGTGACTTCACGTAGAAGGGAAATAATAAAATAAGAAAAATAAAACATTATTTTATTATTTCCCTTCTACGTGACTTCGCGTAGAAGGGAAATAAAATAAAACATTATTTTATTATTTCCCTTCTACGTGACTTCACGTAGAAGGGAAATAATAAAATAAGAAAAATAAAACATTATTTTATTATTTCCCTTTTACGTGACTACACGTAGAAGGGAAATAATAAAGTAAAAAAAATAAATCATTATTTTATTATTTCCCTTCTACATGACTTTACCGAAAGAACCGAGAAGAGTTGAAGTCGTAGTTTAGTAGCGTGTGATACTGACGGTTCTGCCCGTGATGCTGCTGGCGCTGTGTGCGTGGCTGTGCGCGCCGGCGCTGCAGGCTGGCTGCGGCCGCTGGTGGAGATGTCTCAGAGCCCCCGGGTGGTGCAGGCGTGCCACGCAGCACGGGCCCTCGCCAACCTGGACAGGGAGACGGCGCATGGGACCCTGATGGAGGGAATGTTCCTGCTGCACCCTCTACACCGCAGCAGGTGACTGCTGCAGCACCGCTACATCGCAGCGCCAATGCACAAATGCACCACTACACCACTGCACCGTTGCACCACTGCATTACTGCACCACTGCACCACTGCACCGCTGTATCACTGCATTACTGCACCACTACACCACTACACCACTGCACCACTGCACCACTGCACCACTACACCACTGCACCACTGGACCTCTGCATTACTGCACCACTGCACCACTACACCACTGCACCACTGCACCACTGCACCACTGGACCTCTGCATTACTGCACCACTGCACCACTACACCACTGCACCACTGCACCACTGCACCACTGCACCACTACACCACTCACCACTGCACCCCTGCACCACTGCACCACTGCACCACTACACCACTGCACCACTACACCACTCACCACTGCACCACTGCACCACTCACCACTGCACCACTGCACCACTCACCACTGCACCACTCACCACTGCACCACTCACCACTGCACCACTCACCACTGCACCACTGCACCACTGCACCACTCACCACTGCACCACTGCACCACTGCACCACTACACCATGCACCACTGCACCATGCACAACTACACCGCTGCACCGCTGCACCGCTGCACCGCAGATCCTTCACGGTGGTGTTGGTGTGATCACCAGTGAGGAGGTGGTGGTGGTGATGGCGGTGGTGTTTTTGGTGTGTTCACCAGCGAGGCGGTAGTGGTGGTGGTGTGTTCACCAGTGAGGTGGCGGTGGTGGTGGTGTGTTCACCAGTGCGAGGCGGTGGTAGTGGCGGTGATAGTGGCGGTTGTGTGTTCGCCTGTGAAGTGGTGGTGGTGTCGGCGTTGCTTTCTTCACCAGTGAGGAGGTGTCGGCGGATGTGCTCTTTGTGCACGGCCTCCTGGGAGGTGGCTTCAAGACGTGGCGGCAGCAGGACGTGGAGGCAGCACCCTCCGAGGAGGGCCCCGAGAGCGAGGCCTACACCCACTGCTGGCCCAAGGTCGCGACCCCGTGCCCGTGCAGGCAGGAGTGCCCACTCGCTCGCTAACACTCACTCTCGCGAACACTCTCACAATCACTTACTCAAATTTCGATTTCAAGCTTTCGTGACTGCAGGGATTCATCTGCTTGGTTCTTTCGGTAAAGTCACGTAGAAGGGAAATAATAAAATAATAAAAATGAAATATAATTCTCACGACGTTTCGGCCACAACGCAAGCAGCCGTCCTCAGGTGAAGACCAGGTCTGTCGGGGAGACAGCGTCTGAATGGATTCAGACGCTGAGGACAGCTGCTTGCGTTGTGGCCGAAACATCGTGAGAATTATTTTATTATGTTTTATTTTTATTATTTTATTATTTCCCTTCTACGTGACTTTACCGAAAGAACCAAGAAGATCACTTACTGTCACTCTCGAACTCTCACACTCACTCACTCTCACTCACTCTTACACTCGCTTACTCTCACAGTCACTCTCACAACAACAACCGCCATTCGCCACTAAGTGGTGGTGACGTCACCACGCGGCTTGTGCCAGGCTATGTGCAAGTTAAGGCCACGTGAAGTGTCGAATGCCCGCTGGCAGGAGGTCACGGCACAGACCCAGGTGCCATGGGTTGCCTGACTGAGATGACTGGCTGATACACCACCTGTGCCCCCGACTGTGCCAACTTGCTGTGCTTTAGCCACCCGGCGCTCCGCTCGTTGTTGTGAGCGTCGCTCCTCCGCCCTCCGTTGTTGTTGGAGGGCGACTGCCTCCAACTGCCCAGTAGCATCCTTCACGAGTCTCCTCCACAGAGGCCGATCTTGACACCGCTGGTACCAGTCATCGGCAAGTCCACTCAGCTCCACATCTTCCTGTATCACATCAGTCCATCTCTTCTCTAGCTCGTGCCGCACCCGTTTAGCCTCTATTCGGCTGAACAAAAGCTGTTTAGGCATGCGGTGGCTGGGCAGGCGGGCTACATGACCCAGCCAACGCAGCCTTGCCTGCCAGAGGAGGAGCTCACTGATGGGACTTTGTCCAGATCTATCAAGGATTTGTGAGCTTCTCACAATCCAGCCTAGATCAACCCAGGATGGATCGTAGGCAGGCCAGCCTAAATGTTGCTAACCGGCGAAGATGTTCCACTCGGGGGGTCCAAGTTTCGCGAGCGTAGAGAAGGGAGGGAATGATCGTGGCAGAGAAGACCTGATGCTTCGTGTGCAGCGACAAACCAGGTAGATTCTACTCAGCGGCGTTACGCAGCCGATGAAAAGATATTGCCGCTCGACTGATTCGGAGTGAGACCTCTGCTGTTCAACTGGAGCCGGTCATGGGCACACTGCCCAGGTATGGGAAACTCTCCACTCTCTCCACAACTGCCCCATCACCAATTGGGTGTTCCGGTGGAGTGTTTGATGGCACAAAATACCCAGGTAGGTGCTTAGTTTTGGTGGGGCTGATGGAAAGGCCCCATCTCTTAGTGGTACAGTCCAGGTTCACCAGCAGCGCCTCCAATTCGTCCTGTGAGTGAGCAGCAATCACCAGAACATTGGCATACGTAACATGGTTGACTAAGAGGGAGCCATCCCTTGACCGCACCCGGGCATCGATCAGCCTCCCATTGTATCGTTCACAGATTGAAATTCTTCCGGTACAGCCATCAAAGGCTTCATGAACTACGTGGTCGAAATAGATGTTAAATAATGTGGGAGCGAGAGGACATCCCTGTCGCACCCCAAGGTAAACTGGAAATGGCTCCGACTCTTGGCCATTTAGTTTTACCCTAGCCTGCTCACCATCATGAAGGTCCTTAATGATTGTGAGCAGAGTCAGGGACTCCGAAAGCACGAAGAACAACCCAGAGTCCACGCCTACTGATGTTATCATAGGTCTTGACCAGGTCAATGAAACAGAGGTGTAGGTCCTGTTGGAATTCTCTACACCTCTGCTGTAGCAGACGGACAGAAAATATGGCATCTGCAGGACCGCCCTTTCCTCAAACCACTTGGGGCTCCGCAAGCCTCTCCTCAGCTTGCCTGGCAAGGTGATGTTGAATAATCCTTGCCAGGACCTTTCCCGGCATACTGAGGAGGGAGATGCCCTGTAGTTTTTACAGTCTGTGCAGTCCCCCTTCTTAAAGAGGGGGACCACCAGGGAATCCTTCCAATCCTGCGGAACCCGTCCAGTGGTTCAGACTGTTATAATGTCATATAGGACAGTCTGGGCACAAATGCCACCCTCTCTCAGTATTTTGCTTTGGAGATCATCTTTGCCCAGTGCTTTTCCTGCTTTTCCTGGTCTAAGACTGGATCACCTTCTGTAATTCCTCAACAGATTGCACTTTAACCAGCCACTCACAGGGGGTGACTACTTCTTCCAATATTTGAAGCACTGCAGCCTCAGTAGGGTGCATAGCAGTTTACGATTAACGCACGGCCGCAGTAATAACCGGGGCTGCCTGCCGGAGTCGAACCACGAATCTCTGCGACGAGCGGCTAAACGCTTGCCCACTCTGCCAAGACCTCGGTTTACAAACCAACTAATACTAATTTACATTTATAAGGTGCAATTCATCCAGGTATCTCAGTGGGTTATGCAAGAAGTTAGGAAATATAAATACAGCAATGCCCCGATTTATATAGTTTTGCAAATACGTTGTGAGATTATTAATTCCACTACTTACTGACTTGCGTCTTCTCAGCCTCGCACGTCGCTCACAGCATCGTCCGTCCTTTCTCGTATTCGTCGCCTCTCAGCCTTGGCCTCCACCACCGTACTACCCTTTCAATCATTTTCATTTACATCGTTTAGATATTCGTTGTCGCACCTTTCAGGAACGCATCCCCGACGTTAACCGGGGTTTTACCGTTCTGCACGGTAGTCCGGAGTCCACTGGTCATATATGGGAAGAGTAGGCTAGACGAGTCTTCAGAGAAGACCTAAGCAGGGATTGCGAGCTCGCCTGTCGAACACACGTATGCGTGCGTGCATGTATGTTGAACTTCTTGTAGAACTTCTTTCGCACCATACGTAGCCAACCGTGCTAACCGGAGGTGTGGGCAGCAGGTGGCCTTCCATCATCTTGGCACAAGTACAGGCTCGGTTACCCATGGTGTAGCGTCTCGGTGGAGAGCCGACGCCACCGATCCCAGACTCTCCTGAGTGAAACCCGGACAAGTGGCAACCCTAGTTATGGGAGGCCTTCCTCCAGCTGTGGATGAATCGTAGCAGCACCCAAATGTCATGATTCTATTCCGTGGTTGAGGAGCAGTTGTGAGGATGAGAAGCCGGTGAGCATGTACGTGCCTGGTGAGCCGTGCTCTGTGCATGCGTCAGAGGTCGCAAACGGGTTTTGATTCCTTACCCGTACCCGTACCCGGCCGTACCCGTACCCTACCCGTACCCGGCCGGGTACGGGTAGGGTACGGGTATTGGGTACCCGATTGCGACCTCTGAGATGAAGCCATGTTGCAGGCGCGGGTAGGTTGATTCTAGGAACTTGAATTGTGAGAAGAGACAAGACGTTGGGAAATGAGTGACAAACGGTGACTCACCAGTGACTCACGGTCTACCCGTACCCGGCCGCACCAGGGTCGCAAACGGGTACCCGTACCCGGCCGGGTATCGGGTAGGGTACGGGTATCGGGTACCTGATTGCGACCTCTGGGATGAAGCCATGTTGCAGGCGCAGGTGGGTTGATTCTAGGAACTTGAATTGTGAGAAGAGACAAGACGTTGGGAAATGAGTGACAAACGGTTACTCACCAGCGATTCATGGCCTACCCGTACCCGTACCCGGCCGCACCAGGGTCGCAAACGGGTACCCGTACCCGACCGGTTACGGGTAGCCGGGTATCGGGTAGGGTACGGGTATCGGGTAGGGTATGGGTATCGGGTAGGGTACGGGTATTGGGTAAGGTACGGGTATCGGGTAGGATACGGGTAGCCGGGTATCGGGTAGGGTACGGGTATCGGTACCCGGTTGCGACCTCTGGCGTGCGTGCGTATTTGTGCCGTCAGGCCTGGTTGGCGCCTGACTGCCCGGGCATTAGGATCTTGAGCCTGGACTACGACACCCACCTGAGCGACTGGAAGGTCAAGTGCCCAGCGGAGCAGCACAGGTAAATATGCAGACGCGGGTAGCGCTAACCGCTCGGGCGTTTCGAGGTTTGGGGGTGAACGGGACCCGCACCCTGCAACTTGCAGACTCCTCGGAACGGGCAGAAGTTAAGTCCGCTCATCCTCGACAATTTGCGCTTTTAAGACCGGACTAAAAGCATTTCTTCTCATCTTCTTGGTTCTTTCGGTAAAGTCACATAGAAGGGAAGTAATAATGACTTCAAACCCCCTTCCACCTCCTACGCACTTCACAAGTAGTACTAATCCCATATCTGCATTTCCCATAAATATGCTCAATTCCGCTTGATATGCAAATTATTTTGTCAAAGCGCACCTTCCCCTCCAACCCAGCTTAAATAGACGCTCCAAGCCTGGGGCGTGTCATTCAGACTCTGTCTTCCCGACAGACCTGTTCTTCACCTGAGGACGGCTGCTTGCGTTGTGGCCGAAACGTTGTGAGAATTATTTTATTGTGTTTTATTTTTATAATTTTATTACTTCCCTTCTACGTGACTTTACCGAAAGAACCAAGAAGATGAATCCCTGCAGACACGAAAGCTTTAAATCGACATTTCTTCTCAGTTTAATTTACCGCTTTTCGCTGAATTTGTCCGCGCGTTACAAATCATTGGGCCGACCGACCGCTTGATCGTTACGCGCGGTCACCGTTGCCGCGTCGTTATTTGCCGCCATGTCATCGCAGGCGCTCGCTGGCTTCTCGGAGCGTGGAAATGCTGGAGAAGCTGAGGCTGGCGGGCGTGGGAGACCGCCCTCTTGTCTGGGTGGCGCACAGCATGGGAGGTGAGACCCGCGCCTGCACCCAGGGCCGCAACGCCGGCATCTCTTGACGCAGGACGAGCCGCGGGGAGTTTCTCGCCTTACCTGGAGACTGCAAGCTCTCAGGCAATCAGAGTCGTCGTAGCTGTTTCAGTCCCGTCTTGAAAACGGGTTGTGGAGGGTTACGACACATTTGTAAATAACGCGATCTTACCCAAAAACGTTGATTATGAATAATATTGTATTTTTGCAGTCGAAACGTCGGGAGAATTTTATTGTTTTATGTTTTTATTCTTTTATTGTTTCCCTTCTACGCGACTTTACCGAAAGAACCAAGAATATGAATCCTTGCAGTCACGAAAGCTTTGAATCAAAATATGAATAATATTGGTCGCGAAAGCCTGCTGCGTGTTAAACGCACCTCTTTAAATCAGCCTTTAACCCTACCTAGTTGTGGAAATTTAAACCTGGTGGGTGGGTGAGTGGGTGGGTGAGTGGGTGGGTGGGTGAGTGGGTGGGTGGGTGAGTGGGTGGGTGAGTGAGTGGTGTGANTGGGTNGGTGGGTGAGTGGGTGGGTGAGTNGGGGGTGTGANTGGGTGGGTGGGTGGGTGAGTGGGTGGGTGGGTGGGTGGGTGGGTGAGTGGGTGGGTGGGTGGGTGAGTGGGTGGGTGGGTGGGTGAGTGGGTGGGTGGGTGAGTGGGTGGGTGGGTGAGTGGGTGGGTGGGTGAGTGGGTGGGTGGGTGAGTGGGTGGGTGGGTGAGTGGGTGGGTGGGTGGGTGAGTGGGTGGGTGGGTGAGTGGGTGGGTGGGTGGGTGGGTGGGTGAGTGGGTGGGTGGGTGGGTGGGTGAGTGGGTGGGTGGGTGGGTGAGTGGGTGGGTGGGTGGGTGAGTGGGTGGGTGGGTGAGTGGGTGAGTGGGTGGGTGGGTGGGTGAGTGGGTGGGTGGTTGAGTGGGTGGGTGAGTGGGTGAGTGGGTGGGTGAGGGGGAGTGGGTGGGTGAGTGGGTGAGTGGGTGGGTGAGTGGGTGAGTGGGTGGGTGAGTGGGTGGGTTAGTGGGGGGTGAGTGGGTGGGTAAATCGGTCTTTACTCTGTGCCTAGTTCTAGTCGTGTGCTCTGCAGGTTTTGTGGATTTCCTGCTTTACATACACGGTGGTGGCGCATTGGCGTCTACAGATGAAATGCGACACTTTTCAGTTGTTAATTATTAAGAAGGTTGAGATATAAGATGATGATTTGTGATATCGGCGAAGTAATGTTAGGGTTGCCACCTAATATCTGTAGGGTTTGATCTGCACAGGTTGAATAAACTTCAACACGACATCTCCCGGTCTGGTAGCGGTATTGTTCACGTTGAACTCGTTTTTTTTTTACGCTTTCATTGAACTCACTCTGTCGTTGTTGTTGTATCCTCAAATCTTGTAACTCAATTTTTACCCACTTCCCAATGTGGTATCGACTGCAAACTTAGTATACTTATGTCATACTGATGACAATACTATATTCTATCATTACAAAAATATATAACTTTAAACATTCTTTTTTGTATGTTATGTTTCGGCTGGGGTCTAATTGTCCACGGTCAACTGACGTTGGCTGTAATTGGCCACGGTCCCTTACGTTATGGCAAGCTCCACTTCCTGGAGTCGTGGAGTTCTTCCATTACTAGTACATTTCATAAAGCGTGTTTTTAAAAAAAGTTTTTGTAAATATTACTTATTCATTTCGATTTAAAGCATTCGTAACTGCAGGGATTCATATTCTTGGTTCTTTCGGAATTAATATTTTTTTCCTTCTACGTGACTTTACCGAAAGAACCACGAATATTACTTATTCAGTTTGCTGCACAGTTCTGATAATAATTCCAATAATTGACCCAGTGCTGACTGAGAAACATGCCCCGGTTTGGTCTGCAGTGGAAAAAGTGATGACTCCTACGTGATACGTATTCCGGAAGTCATGGGATAATTCCTGAAAAAGTATTCATACCGATATTGTTAGGTGTCTTTTGATATTCATATTTTTCGGGGTCTTTTACCAGATTTCATTACAAATTTGCTCTGATCTCTGTCTGTTTGTCTTTGCTCTGATCTCTATCTGTCTGTCTCTACTCTGATCTCTGCTCTGATCTCTGTCTGTCTGTCTCTACTCTGATCTCTGTCTGTCTGTCTCTGCTCTGATCTCTGCTCTGATCTCTGTCTGTCTGTCTCTGCTCTGATCTCAATCTGTATGTCTGTCTCTGCTCTGATCTCTGTCTGTCTCTGCTCTAATCTCTGCTCTGATCTCTGTCTGCCTCTGCTCTGATCTCTGCTCTGATCTCTATCTGTCTGTCTCTGCTCTGATCTCTATCTGTCTGTCTCTGCTCTGATCTCTGTCTGTCTGTCTCTGCCCTGATCTCTATCTGTCTGTCTCTGCTCTGATCTCTATCTGTCTGTCTCTGCTCTGATCTCTGTCTGTCTGTCTCTGCCCTGATCTCTATCTGTCTGTCTCTGCTCTGATCTCTGTCTGTCTCTGCTCTGATCTCAATCTGTATGTCTGTCTCTGATCTCTGTCTGTCTCTGCTCTGATATCTGTCTGTCTCTGCTCTGATCTCAATCTGTATGTCTGTCTCTGATCTCTGTCTGTCTCTGCTCTGATCTCTGTCTGTCTCTGCTCTGATCTCAATCTGTATGTCTGTCTCTGATCTCTGTCTGTCTCTGCTCTGATCTCTGTCTGTCTCTGCTCTGATCTCAATCTGTATGTCTGT